>JAHTLZ010000023.1:4872608-4975967 GCA_023846285.1 Phrynocephalus versicolor | reverse complement strand
ATAATAATAATAATAATAATAATAATAATAATAATAATAATAATAATAATAATAATAATACTTTATTTTTATGCCTCCTTTTTCTCCGAGGGAGGCTTGCCTGCCTCTGTATCCATCTCTGTATATGCCTGCCTGCATGTTGTGTGTATTTTCACAAGTACATGTGTGAATGAGTAACACACACTGTTTTCCTGGCTCTGCCTGTTACAGCTGTCTCCACTCACCATTGGCAGCTATACCTCCCGTCACAAGCACAATAAGCATGAGCCACCACGACTGGAAGTAGGAGCCAAATTGGGGGGGGGGTAACTACACCAGCATTCAATCTTCTCTAAAATCCCCCCCACACACACACACACACAGACACAGTGCTTCTTTCAGTCACAGAGAACAGACATAGAATGCTAGCAGTTGCAACATTTGTTCCCCTTAATGTACTGGACTGGTTCTACACTCATTTTGCCCATATTTTTCCTACCACCCAGAGAACCTCTCTGGCCTGTCTGGAGTGTAGTGACTTTTTATTTGGCTTCCCATGTTTCCTGTCCCTCGTGAAAGAGTGGTTTATCTTTACTCTTCCTTTCTTCAGCTAATATTAATGTCTATGGGTGCTTCCTCTTGAAATTCCATTCCTGGTTTGAGAGCCTCCTGGTCAGAAACGCTCAATTAATACTGAAACAAATCAAAAGGAAACCCCTGAAGAGAACTGCCAGGAGGAATGCGGATTCATTAAATATGTTTAAAACAATTGCTTTGACAGTTTCCTAAAAGGAAGCAGTTTTGTTACCAATGAGGTGTACATTTTGTTCAGTCTTCAAAAACTGTCAGACAGGGGACAATACTGTACAATTCTTTTTGTGATGTGGTGCTGAGTCCTAACAAACTGGACCAGAGACTAGTTTATTAATGCTACCACTTTGCCCTTTAAATCTGTGGCTTACTGTTAATTATTAGGTTCTCAGGCACTTTATTCATTCATTCATTCATTGACATAAATTTTTTAGCCACTCCATTACCAAATGGTCTCTGGGCAGCAAGACACTTTAGTTAATGAATGCTCTTTCTCCATTCTCCTCTTACTTCCAACAGGTATGCCCCGAGGCTGAAATCATAACCAAACAGCCACATTCAAGGTCTGAGTACTTAGACCACAGGTTCTCCAGATCTGTTGTTCTGAAGGGGCTAGAATTTATTGTAACTTAATTGGGTACAGAGAGTTCGAGACATTGCATTTCAATTAAATGTCCAATACATTTTCAAGTACTTTAAATGGAACAAGAATTCCCCAAGGTCTGTAATAAATTCACACTAGGTCACTGAGCCATTTTCTCAGTGAGGTGCCTTTTTTTGGTTAATCATATTAGAAGACAAAGTAGCAAATTGGTGAGCTCAGTATAAACTGTTACCACCCGGACCTCCATTACTGTAACCTACTTGATTTTTTTAAAGCACTTGTTGAAAATGTGCCTGTAATTCTGCCAAAGAAGAAACACAGCTTGTGATATGGTATTTGGGATATAGGGGTAGCACACAGGATTTGTTTGTTTGTTTGTTTGTTTGTTTGTTTAGCCTAAAGCTCAAGAGGGGAGTCCAGCTGGCCAGACCATTTCCTGGCAGAGAAAAACCACATTCCCAAACCACACTGCATTCCACTACCAGAGGAGAACTCACAATTATTAATGAACCCTGGTTTCCTAAGAATTCACCAGCTTCTGAGACATATTTAGGAAAACCATGATTGCTCACCCTCATCTCCCATCTGCAGTAGTGGGATATACTGGTCTACACTGTTGCAAGGAGTAGTGTGGCCGTGTGTGGAATTGCTCCATAAGTAAATAATTTTATCATTTCTACATGAAGTTTAGGGTGTGTTCTAATAATAGTAATCATGTATCAGCTGTAAAGTGCAAGGAAGCAGCAGGTGTGGATTTTAAACATTTCAGATTATTGGTACTTTTCCAAGTGGTGGTGATTTATGGTGTTTAAAATCCACACCTACTGTTTCCCTTAAAATCTGAGCCAGTAAGTTTCTGCAAGAGAACTAGGATGCATCTTTTAGTGTTTTAGGAACAAGGACATTTTGAAACAAGTAAAATCTCTTTTCTTTTTTGCAGCATATGATTGGACAGTCTCTTTCTCAGGGGTTGAAAAGGTTACTTTTTAGACTACAATTTAAAAAAAAATAACCAGGGAATTTAAGGCATTTTAGTATAAAACAAAAAAGCAAAAATGACAGCAAAAACACAAAAACACAAAAACAACTAACCAACCAAACAAATCACAATATTATTTATTTATTTATTTATTCATTTGTATTTATTTTAGAGTATTTTTACCCCACCTTTCTCCTTGGAAAAAGGACCCAAGGCAGCTTACAGAATGAGGGATAATATACAGTCCAGTACAATTAAGACATGTTCAACTATTAAGAACAGGGGATTGAGGGACATTTTACAGCATTGATAGACAACATTATATTAAAGCTACAAATTTCCCAAACTTTGTTTATATACATAAAGAAATCAGGATTATTTTTTCTTAGGGGCCCAAAGATGCCAACCCTGAGATTTCAAATACTGGTAATTATTTCACCGCCTCATTTCAAATATCTGGAAAGGCTGGTATTCCTGCTACTGTTTACAATATTATAAGATGTGGTGTTACAGGAAAGCCAAGAAACCCATTGAGTTAATCTCCTGGCTTGTGCAGAATTGTTTTCATTAGTCCTTTTACTGATGTTGTGTCTAGACTAGTTTTTAAATGAGGCAGAAGGTGGAGTGGAGTTTTCCAAAGCCTTCTGTGGCTGGATAAATTTAGTCACACGTCTGAGGAACTTGATTCCTTTGATTCCAACCATTGTCCTCTCCTCCCTGTATAAAATGGTACAGAGAAATTCATAGCTACTTGTTATTAAGACTGCAAAGTATTTCCAACATTCTGATTCCTGTGGCATACTAATGTCCAAATTTCTGTAATAAACTGTTCCAGTAGTGGAAATGAACAGTTTAGGAAGCTGATCTTTCTCTATAGATCCGGTTCAGATGGTTAATCATGGGAAAAACTGTACTGCTGAGGCATCCAACATTGATCTAACAGGACATTCTGCTTCTAAATACATCCCCACCCTGAAAATCTATCCTTAACTAGCTAGCAACTGGCTATGAGGCAAGTATGAAAAGGCAACACAAGACAAACAGGACTGGCTGATCAATGGGATTTTTGTTAAGGATGTGTGGAAATCTCTTGAGGTATCACTCTGCTTGTGAGAAAACTCTGTCCTTTAACTCAGACATTTCACTGATGCAGACACTCCAGATTTCCCCAAAACATTTTGCTTTGACAAAACTGAGGGACAATGTAAGAATTTGATGTCTCCAGTGGAGACTCTCCACCATTTGAGCATTTTTGTTACCTTGCTGAACTTTCCCTCACTCTTGTGTCTTCTCCCATCCCTGTCCCTCGCACACATATATTCCTTTAATCTTTGGACATTTTGGTCAAGTGGAAATCTCAGAAATTGTTATCATGTTTTGTCTGTCTTGTTATGGTAGAGCTAAAAACAGAAGCCAAGAGGGCACTAGATTCTGTAGGAAGATCCGAATTTACCACTCTTGGTTGATTACTGCTTTTGTTGGATCACTAAAAAGTGAAAATTAAAAATGAACATTTGAATTCTCCAGGACTACAAATCAGGTAAAGATGGTATAAAACATGGAGCTATGGCAATAGTTGAAAACTCAGACCACATGTACTATAGTATACTTGACTCTTAGAGCCAGATGTGACTGAGGTGACAGAGGGATCATTTTAACATCCTCTGTTCCCTTGGTCAGGTTTTTGTCTGCAGAGGGGAGAACTGGAAAGCTCATCTTATTTGCAACTTTTAGTGTCCAGTCAAGGTGTCCTCCAACTTCAAGCTTTACTTCTATAAATCACTCAAGTGGACATTTTTTGGTTTCTGAACTCTTGGAAAACCAGTTTAGAAAGATGGGAAATGGACTGTGTTTTAGGTCTACTCTGCATAGATGTAATTGATGTTACAGCATGTCTGTGAAGATTCTCAGTCAACCAGTAGTGTAGTCACTTTTTAATGCACCTATTTGAATCACATTTGCTTCTGTTCATTCTTCCTTAGAAACCATAATTTGCAATCTGCCTCATTGCTGTAGGAGAACTTATGTACTCATGCATCTTATCACTTTGCCGACAAAAGGTCTGGATAGTCAAAGCTATGGTTTTTCCAGTAGTGATGTATGGAAGTGAGAGCTGAGCTAGAAAGAAGGCTGATCGCCACAAAATCAATGCTTTTGCTGTGGTGCTGGAGGAGACTCTTGAGAGTCCCCTGGAATGCAAGGAGATCAAACCTATCCATCCTGAAAGAAATCAACCCTGAATGTTCACTGGAAGAGCAGATTTTGAAGCTGAGGCTCCAGCACTTTGGCCACCTCATGAGGAAAGAGGACTCCTTGGAAAAGTCCCTGATGTTGGGAAAGATTGAAGGCAAAAGGAAAAGGGGACGACAGAGAATGAGATGGTTGGACGGTGTCATCGATGCAACCAATATGGATTTGACCAAACTCCGGGAGGCAGTGGAGGACAGGAGGGCCTGGAGAGCTCTGGTCCATGGGGTCACGAAGAGTCGGACACGACTGAACGACTGAACAACAACATATTGCACCTATGCAGTGGGATCACAGCCACATTTTTAAAAAAGTAAGAATAACAATGGCTCATAAACTTTTAAAGTTATAATGAAGTGACTTTGAGAGGGTATATTATAAAAAGGTAAATGTTCCCCCCACACATGCATGCTAGTCATGTCTGACTCAAGGGGCGGTGCTCATCTCCGTATTCAAGCTGAAGAGCCAGTGTTGTGAAAGTCCATGGCCACGTGGCTGGCATGGCTGCAAGGAAATACTGTTTTACCTTCTCGCCTGTTAAGGTGGTACCTTTTTATCTACTTGCATTTACATGCTTATGAACTGCTAGATTGGAAGGAGCTGGGGTTATTAAGCGGAAGCTCACTCTGCGTGGCACCCAGGATTCAAACTGCCAAACTGCCGACTTTGCAGCCAACAGTTTTTGTAGCCTTAGTCGGCTGAGCTACCATGCCCCAGGGGATATTATAAGACACAGTATATTCCTAGAGCCTCGGGGCGCACTGGTTAAATGCCTTTACTGCATTTAACCAATGCCTGTACTGCCTGTACTGCAGCTAAAACTGTGCTCAGGACCTGAGGTTCAATCCCAGGTAGCAGGCTCATGGTTGACTCAGCCTTCCATCCTTCTGAGGTCTGTAAATACACTGCTGGGGGCAAAGTGTGTGTGTGTGTGTTGTGTCGTTACAGTCGTGACCGACTCTTCTTGACTCCATGTTCATGGAGTTTTCTTGGCAGGAATACTGGAGTGGTTTGCCAGTTCCTACTCCAGGCGCCCTACAGCACCTGGTATTCCCTGGTGGTCTCCCATTCAAGTACTAACCAGGGCCGACCCTGCTTAGCTTCCGAAATCAGGCGAGATTGGATGTGCTTAGGGTATCTAGGCAGCAGGTGGCAAAGTATAGCCTTCATAATTAAATTATAAACCGCCCAGAGGGTGATTGAAGCACTATGGGGCAGTATAGAAGCAGAACAGTTTGCTTTTTGCTTTGCTTTTATGTGACACAGAATTGTGACCTAAACACACAGCACTATAAAAAAAGAAACATTTGAAATATGCCTTTAATTACAGGATGTTAAGACTTCCTTTGACTGAATGATTTACCAATAAAGAAGTATTAAAATCAACAAATAAAGGCTAAGCAACCATAAAACAATCAAAATGCAAAAAAAAAAATGTTGTCATATAAGGACAAATTAGAATTAGAAAGATAGATTGTTACATTTGGTTGTTAAAAAAATAAATAAATTGAAAAGAATTGTAGGAAGCAAAGGAGTTTATTGGCTGAAAAACCATGGGTGGTTATTATATGACAAAAGTATCTTCAGACTTAGAAATTTCCACTGGCCTGCTCCCACATCCCCCGAGTTTTACAGAAAGCTAAAACACATTTGTGAAGTCGGAGAAAGCCTCTGTACTTTGCAGTTCAGATTAATTCTCCTCTTTTTGGTTTTGGGTGTATTTTATTCATTTATTACGTAGTTTATCTTTGGAACAATCAGAGACTGTTAAGTTGTGTCACTTCTAAACAATGATGTGTGGTACCCAAAATCAAAACAGTGATGAGTCCTCCTTCCAATAGGAGAGAGAAAAAAGTAGATATGGCATCAGACATTCTTTGTGGTGAGAGTCTAGTGACTCTAGTTCTATTGAATGTGACTATATTCACATATCATTGTCTTCTCCCTTATTCACTGAGTTTCTGCCTACTGGTTTTAGCAACATCTGGATGCATGACACAATGTTTAAGTATAACACGCTCCAATCATAAGATCAAACACTCCAGCAGTTCAAGACAAAAATACTGATGTATCTTTGATGAGCACATGTTGGAAGAGCCAAGATGAAATCAGGGTAGCAGCTGCCTCCCATTTCTTCCCTGATTTATCACATATGATGAATTAATTTTATTTCTGTTTATTTTTTCTGTGTCTATTCTATTTTGGGAGCAGAGATGATAGCAATTACAACCAATCACTCGGTAGGCTAAAAACATATTTGGGAACTGTTGGCTTCCATTAAACAATTATAGCTATAAATTACAGCAAAAAGACTCTAGGTTAAGCTCAGGCATTCAAGGACAGAGGACTCCTAAAGGACTCAAGGCTGACAAGTTGCCTGACCCCTCAGTCAAAGAACAACAATTATAATCATTTTAGAACTATAGAGCTATAGCCCCTGCCAAGGAGGCACAGTAAGGAATTGAACTTCCAACCTCCAGCTTTACAGCCAGATGCCTAAAGCACTGAGCTATACCTTAGCCATTCAGGGTTATAAAATATATAAAATTCAAAATAAAAAATGCAGAAATTGAAGACTTATGAATTTACACCCAGCAGTTAGGCCTTGTTAATATATGTATTTGAGATGGGATGCTTGTGCCAGCAAACTATCTAGCTAATTTATTAATTTCTTGATTTAGTAAAGGATTTACTTTAGCTCAAATTAATATCCCCCATCTGGATGTTTTGGATAAGAAATAACATGGGGTTGAACTCTGGGAGAGCATGTATTCTTGTGAAGTGGAAACAATCAGACATACATTATTTTGTAAACTATCATATTTGCTACATTTTCAGGTTTTTCCTAATGCCCACAAACATACATGTGTACCCACACCCACATCTGTACTTGCAGAAGCCTTAATAATTCTAAGCAGGCCCAAATGCTGTTTGTTGATCGTCCGTCCGTCCATCCATGCGTGTGTGCATGTGTTCCTTCCTTCCTTCCTTCCTTCCTTCCTTCCTTCCTTCCCTTTCTGTCTGTAGAAGAGGTTGAAGCCATAGTGTTATGTCCCAGATTCTCTCCCTCACAATGATCTCAAAAAGTAACTTTTCCAGGTTCTGCACAGTATTCAGCATTCTGCTTATACCCAACTACAATGCTGGTACACATAGTTCATTATGAGCACTGCAGAATAATTCCAACTCAATGTTCTCCAAGTCAACAGTCATCGGGAGCTCTGCCATCCATTTGTCTCTGTAGTTGTGGTGGTGTGGTAAGTGAAATAGCTCTTTCTTATTTAGCTTGAAATGAAATTGGTGATTATAGGTTAACAGAGAGGTTAAAATAATTTCCCTCAAACTATAGTAATTCATAGAATCATAGAGTTGAAGAGACCCCAAGGGCCATCCAGTCCAACCCCCTGCCATGCAGGAACCCCCATCAAAGTACTCCCGAGAGATGGCCATCCAGCCTCTGCTTAAAAACCTCCAAAGAAGGAGACTGCATCACAATAAGTAGCACCTCTAATTGTCATGAAGTTCTTCCTAATGTTCAAATGGAACATCTTTTCCTGTAGTTTGAAACCATTGCTCTGAGTCCTAGTCTCTGAAGCCATGGAAAACAAGCAAGCCCTCTCTTCGATATGACATCCTTTCAAGTATTTAAACATGGCTATATCCCCTCTCACCCTTCCTTTTGTAAGTCTAAACATTCCCAGCTCCCTAAGCCACTCCTTGCAAGATATTTCATCCAGACCTTTAACTATCAAGGTCACTCTCCTCTGGACCTGTTCAAGGTTGTCAACATTCCATTTAAATTGAGGTGCGCAGAACTGGACACAGTACTCCAGGTTGGGTCTGACCGGAGCAGAATAGTGGTAATTCACTATAACAGAGAAGCATGCAGATCATTAAGAGTATTAGTTTATGGGCCAGCCTTAGACTGGTCTTTTAGGACAGCATTACGAAGGCAAAATATGATTCTATTTTATAATAATTGATCACTGAAGACTTTTGCTGTGGTGCAGGGCAATAGATGGGTAGCTTACCACCATTATGGTCCACCATCTATAAATAATCTGTAATGAAGGATCTGTGGGCGTTATGCCAAAGACAGAAGGCAAAAAATGTGGGGGGTAGAACCCAGAACTGAACTATTTCTGATTCCCCCTCAAAATTGACTACTAACAAACTCCAGAAACCAAGACTTAGTAGTACTGTGAGTGTTTGTTCATTTCAAAGCCGTAAATGGCAAATCTCCTTCTAGACCATGCAAATGAAGGAATCACATCCGCATTTCTGTAGTACGAATCTGGCATCATTTGAGACATACAGCATCCCTGGGTGTACTTAGAAGAAAAATAGAATTTACATCTTCTTGGTTAATCTGGAAAGATGGTGGTGGTTACATTAAAATATATTTATGGTTTACATTTTTTAAAATTTATTTCATTATCTCTCTCTGTGTGGGTTGACAATGTTCTTCTTAAACAAAAATCTAAATTTTGAGAGATGCGTAGTGTCTTCTCCCAGAGAAGCAGGCATGAGGTAGAATTGGGGGTGATCAAGACTTGATATAGATGAAAAGCAAAGTCATAGGGTCTGGCTGTAGGACCCATGTATCTTTATGAAAAAAATCATATAGCACATACATTTGTAAGGTACAAGCTTCATTAGACCACTTGGCTGAAGTAAACACCAACATGAAAACCACAGACCAAAATCTTAGATCTACTAAGGTTTTAAGGGCTCCCCCCCTAATTGGCATGCGGATGCCTGCAAATATGTTAATGAATCCCTACAGAGAAGCATAGGCTGATATTGTTGCAAAACAAAGTTGAACTAATCACATGAATAATTGATTACATTAATTACATGAATAGCCATTTGTGTGTGTGTGTGTGTGAGAGAGAGAGAGAGAGAGAGAGAGAATGCAACGTGCATGGAATATCCACTTGAGCATCCAGAAGCATGGAGGTAGGTGGGAAGCTATTGAAATGAAGGGTGGTGATCTTCTATGCCAGAGGTCCTCAAACTTTTTAAACAGGGGGCTGGTTCACTATCCCTCAGACACTGTTGTGGGCCAGACCCTAAGGGGGGGAGAAGGAAGGCCCATCCTGCTCACACACAACCCAGACACTACGGGCAACTGTGGGCTTTGCCCTTGCATTGGTGGCTGAGGTGGCAGCAACAGCTGCTGCTGCAAGGCAAGTTTTCATCTCAAGTGGGGGGAGTGGGGGGTTCTGCAAAGGCTGGCGGGTCAGATTCAGGGCCCTGGTGGGCCATATACGGCCCACGGGCTGTAGTTTGAGGATCCCTGTTCTGTGGCCTCACAGACATTTCTGTGTGGCACTCCAAAACATCAGTCCAAGGTTTTCTTTTTTTTTTTCTAAGTTTCTGTTCCTTGAATCATATATTCTGATTTCAAAACCAGACAGCATTTGCTCACCGCAAACCATATTTCCTCCAGGGTCAATTTTTTTTCAGTGGCCTACACAACATTTGACGCATCAAGCCAAAACACAGTACATCTGATGTGGTCTGCTAGGGTGCCTGGCTGAACTAATTAACTATTTATTTATTAAGTGGTGTGAAAGCACTTAAAACAAGAGGCTTCACAGGTTCTCAGAATTCCTAAAAGAATACAGTAGTGATCTTCCATTGCTATTGAGATTCATGTAGCTTGGCGAGCCAGTAAACTGTGCAGTGTGAGGACCCACTTTGCATTTATTTATATTAGCAATTCTGAAGCTCGTCAACTAAATTAACTAAATTAACGTGGGGAAAGGTGGGTTGCATATGTCTGATTATGATTTTACTTTCTCACGTGGTATTGCCTGATATTGGAGTAGAATGATTCCCAGTTGCCTTGCCTCTGCTTTTCTGTAGTAGTTTCTAAGAGTTCTTTAGGGCTTTCTATATGCCAGATACACAAATGGGAAAATATGAAGAGGAAACATGAAAGAGGCTTTTCCTTTCATGTAAAATGAATTACTGTGCATGAAAAATATGAAAAATGAAAGAAGCATTCCTGATGCTATTATTTATATACTTTATTCAGTTTGTTAATGAACTGGTGAAATTCTGAACAATGATTCAAATATTTACATGCCTATTAAATCCTGGAGCATGAACTACAAAGTTATATACTGTATTTTTTGCCCCATAAAACACCCCCCCCCACAACAGTAAGAAATGTCTGTGCATCTTATGGGGTTAATGTGAAGGTCCCAGCGCAGCAGAGGCTTCCCCACCTGACTGTTGTAAAAGATTACCTTGCCTGATTGATTTGTTCTGTAGAATAGGAGACAGATCATTCTGCCGAATTGAAGACCATCATGATGGGTGGTTGCTCTCTAGCCCGTTTCTTATCTCTATGGTCCTCCCTGAGAACAGTCGTGCAGGCCCTGGTGGTCTCGAGGATCGACTATTGCAATGCCCTCTACGTGGTGTTGCCCTTGACCCTTGTCCGGAGGCTCCAACGGGTGCAGAATGCGGTGGCCAGTCTGGTGGTGGGTGCCCGTAGATTCGAGCACATTACCCCGGTCCTGGCTCGCTTGCATTGGTTACCCGTTGCCCACCGGATAAGGTTCAAGGTCCTGGTTTTGACTTTCAAAGCCCTCCACAGCCTGGGACCAGAGTACCTGTCGGAGCGTATCTCTCAGAGGTCGACTGGGACCAGACCCACGAGAATGGCGCAGGCGCGCTCACTTTGGGTGGCCACATCCAGGGAGGCACGGAAGTCGCTCACGCGTAATTGCGCTTTCTCTGTGGTGGGCCCTACACTGTAGAACCATCTACCTAGTGAGCTGCGCCTTGCGGCGTCCCTGCCCGCCTTTTAAAAAGCCCTGAAAACTATAGATGGGCACGACAAGGGAAAATGATGTTTTCGAGTTGTCATGTGTCGGAAGCGGCCCATGTCGGCTCGTTTCCGTTTTTCGCGAAATTTCGCAAAAATCTGTCGTTTCATTTTTTGGTTTTTCTTCTGTTGTTATACTGGTTTAGGGGGGGTAGCGGGCTCCTGGAGGCACCTCTGTGGGGTAGGTGCCTCCTCTGGCCCGCTAATAGGGAAAGCGGGCTCCTGGAGGCACCTCTCTGGGGTGGGTGCCTCCTATCCTCACCCGCTAGGAAGGGAAAGCAGGCTCCTGGAGACCCCTCATGGCATGGGGGTCTCCTCTCCTCACCTGCTGCAAAAAGGCATGCATAGCCATATGGATATGCATACCAAGTTGCAGACGCAGCAGACTGGCAGAGGCACCCCTCTTTTTGGGGTGCCTTCCCTGCATCAGTCAGTGAGAGACAGGCACTCGGGCAGGGTTTGCATGGCACACAAATGCTGCTGCAGGAGTCAGCCAGAGCCACAAGTGACGGACTGGTGGACTCTCTCTGCGTGTGCAATGCAAGTACAGATCTGGCTTAGGGTTAAGAGAGGGTTAGTGCAAGGGCTAGGGTTAGGCTAGTTATGGGTGAGGTTAGGGTGGGTAGTGGGGTGCACCTCTGGGTGCCTCTCTGACCCACTAAGAGGACAGTGTACTGTGGCGTATGGGTAAGGGTTAGGGCTAGGGCACGGTTAGTGGGCTTTTTGGCACATCCCAGAAGTCTCAGTGGCCAAGTGGCCATGCGATTGGTGGAATGGCTCCAAAAATTTGCATGGTCCACTCCCATGGCCAGCCCATCATTGCGCAGGTGTAAATAAAATAAAATAAAATCAATGGAGACAGGACAGAGGAGACATTTTGTTGCAAGAAAAACCCACTGCTACTGTAAAAATTCTGGCAGTTTTAAAATAGCAATTTTTGCATGTTTCTCTGGTGCTTGTGTGTTTTTGGACCACGATTTCAAAAAAAATATTGCGGTCGCCGCCGCATTTTCGATCCCCCGCCCGCACCGCATGGCATGGCGAGTCCGGCTTGTTGCTTGCGAGTCCCCACCAGAGCATCCCAGGACAGGAGAGGGGGGAAGCCCCCCCCCAGAAACCACCCCTCTGGTAGGTGCCCTGCCCTGAGCCCTCACTCAGGCAGGCATATTTCCGCCTGCTTTTTGGGCCGGGAATCGGGGGTTTTAAAACTTTTTTTTCTGTGCTGCTTGAATTGCGGCGGCCGGCGGCGAGTCCGGCTTGTTGCGAGCGACTGCGAGACGACGAGGATTTCCCCCACCAGAGCAGGCCAGGACAGGAGAGGGGGGGTCAACCACCCCTCTGGTAGGTGCCCTGAGCCCTCACTCAGGCAGGCATATTTTCGCCTGCTTTTTGGCCGGGAATCGGTTTTTGTTTTTTTTAACTTTTTTTCTGTGCCGCTTGGCATCGCGGGATCGCCGCGATGCCAGGAATGACAACGACAAATCAGACCCAATTTTTCTTTAGTCGGTTCGAGTTCGAGTTCTGGCGGAGTAATTGTCGTTATCGTTTCCGTTCCGTAACGGAAACGGAAACGGGAATTCCGCTAAGTCGTGCCATGTCTACTGAAAACCCATCTGCTCAGGGAGGCATATGGTGACCTTTTTGCTTTTTGCTTAACCCTAACCCTAACCCATGCCATTCTGTGCTGAGGGTATTGTACCCTCCTATTTTTTATTGATGTTTCTGATTGCTGTTGTTTCTTTACTTTTATTGTACACTGCCCCGAGTTCCGTCTCGGAAGTTGGGGCGGTATATAAATAAAATAAATAAATAAATAAACAAACAAATAATTAAATATCACTGTCCAAAATACCATATGCAGGACTGGTAATTTTCAGTGATTAACATGCACTAGGCTACTTTGTCTGGATCAGGTTTTATGTCTGTGATGACAACCATACTCTTTTTCAAAACACACTTGGCTCAGTATATATGGTAGGACAAACTGGATCTCATTTTCTGTGGGTATCTGAGCCAGTCACTACTCCATTACTATGGCTTGATAAGTTATTCTGACTATCAGGCTGCTTGTAACATCTGCAAGTGATGAGAAGTTCAATTTTCATGATGTATCTTTGGAGGCTGATTAATCCGATTGTGTCTGGGGGGTTTTCCTGCTGGTTTAGCCAGTGGTCCTGGTATGCTCTGGTCTGTTTGGAATGAGGGAAAGACTGGGACTATTGATGCAATGTCTTTAAACTATCTTTGAAAAAATTATAAGGCCAATTTGCTCAAATATCTGTGAAGCAGAAGATTAAATGATTCCTCTGGCGATTAATGTGCAATTAAAAACATGTAATTAATTCAAGCAAGACTCACTGTTCTGACTTACTCTATGATAATAATAATTACAAAGATATTCTACTTTGCTACCACCATCATTTTCCCACAATGTTGTTTACTGGATCTGTTCTATGTGGAAGCCCTGCTTAATATAGGTCCTGAGGAGCAGATGGTAGAATTCTCAAATGGCTGGACTGGAAATAAGGACTCAGAGATAACACCTCTCCAAGATAAAATTATTAATACAAAATGAAATCCACACACACAGGATTCTGACAGCTAATAACACAATAGAGGTCCCCCCCCCGGCCATTTGTTTGAAAAGACCAGAAAACAGATCTAGTTCAAGACAATGTAATCTGAGGAAAATATTTAATCTTTTATGTTGAATGTCTGAACACAATATAGGCAAGGTCTGATTACAAGACAAGGCTGAAAAATTTGCTCATGGTCTATCATCAAAATTATTTATTTACATTGCAAACCATCAAGGAAAAAATGGACTGACTGGTAGTAACAAATGAAGATTTTCAAAGTTGCAATGAAGTACTGCTAATCTGTCATTTGTATGTATTTTGGGTCTTATCATTGATAAACTCTCCATCTCTAAAATCATTTACTGCAACGCTACATTTTCAGGAAGTTACTGGACTACTTGGCAAATCTGCAGACCTTATTCCTAGTGTACCATTTTGACTTTAGAACGCTGAGCTTTTGCTTAAATGTTGCTATAGCAATTTGTGAAAACATAGTTTAGCTGAAAATAATAAGTTATAAATTCATTTTAAAAATCCTCCCCAAGCCATAAAGAACCTCATTCAGTCTGTCTGTTACATAATGGTCATCCTGACAAAATCTGTGTGTGTGTTCTTGACATAGTAATGGAGTCATTGATTTGAAAGGTTATGATAAAGTTGCATTGTGACAATCAATAAAGAGCAGCATGACATATTCAGCTTTAAGCAGGTGTTAGACTTGAATGGCTTAACATCTGTACAAATATGGATGTCCTTCAGACACCTGACCTATTCAGGCATTGTTAATGTGGGCAGAATAAATATGGGGGAGCACAATCCCCTCACCCCGGGATTACTTCCTTTAAATTAATAACACCTGCATAGAGTTTAAAGATGATATTCTAAGAACAAAAGCTGGGGAATTTCATCTTCTAAAATCTAAGTATTTTCATATCCAAAAATATAAATACAAAATTAACAATTCCAGCAGGCTACAGCCTAGAGTCAGATAAACAAAACATGACTCAAATTTGGCATGTTTTTTTTTGGGGGGGGGGGGTGTTTGTAAACTAAGAACCCATATCAGAGGTTTGTGCAATAAGCAAACTACACAGGTCCACTTGCAAAGGTAAAACACAACAACCTATGGCATCTGCAAGTATGCTCTCCAAAGAAGGTTCAGTGCATCAGTGAAGGCTGTCATTAGGCACAGCTGGAGAAAGGATCCAAGGCCACTGTTCTCCTGAGCGTCAGGCTCACCAACGAAATAGGAGTTTGTTTCACCAAAAATATTAAATACTGTGAATTTCACTCTGTGGCGATTTTCAGTTCCTCGGGAGTTTCTCTAGAAGGCCTAAAAAAGAAAGCAAGGTTTTTTTTCAGAAAAGCGAATGATATATTTATGAACACCTAGAGAAATTGCAACAGATTATCCACTTCCATGAGAGGATGCAATGAACAGAAAAAGGTGTGTGGCAGACACAAGATGTTTCCCTACGAGCATTACTTAAGACCCATAAATCTACTAATTATTATTCTCAGATGTAACACTGATTTCAGTTGTTTAAATCATCAGATCAAGATTAAAATACAATCTGAATTGTTAAAAAAGACTTTATATACTACTAGCTTTCTTTAATTTGCTTCAAATCAGCTTGGAAAAAGAATCCAGAGTGGTCAATATTTGTGAATGTTTCCTACAATTAAACAATGATTTGAAAGAAATACAATTAGTGAAGGGGGGGAGGAACAACCATTCAATATTCTATTATTTCTCTCTATTTTTTTGCTCACATTTCTGGACATATTTTGCACATAACTATTCCAGTTGAATACCTTCTAATTATTGCAAAAAAAAAAAAAAATCATCCTGTCCTCTGTAGCTGATGCTCTTGCTTTTCTAGCAACCTTGAAGAACAAACTATTTTCCCAATGCAATTTCTACTTTTTCCATATTCTCTGTGTGCCCCAATTCTCTGTCACATAAGTACACAAAGTCTTTGCATAGAACCCAATATTGGGCATGAAAGAACTGTGGGCTGGGGCACAAATTCAACACCCGCATTCCAAAAGGGAGTCTTAGCACTCTCTTTTAAAACCAGCCAGCCAGCCACTTGAAAAAAATGAGGAAAAAAGAGAAGTGAAAGAATTGTTGTGGCCAGAAGTTCACATATGTTCCTTGCTTCTTCCTAGTTTCCATGGCAAGCCCCACGGTTTTGGTGCCTAGGAAATTAAACTTTTGGAGCAGCTAGGAGGATGTAGGATGCCAGCTACTGCAAAGAAACTGGCTGGTCGGTAGTGTTTTGAAAACCAGTGTGCACCAAGCCTAAAGAGCAGGGAGACTTAGTCCTACAATCCCTTGTAGTTCCCATGAAGCTCAGCAAGTCCCAACCTGCAACCTCTCTCCCTCAGCAATGGCTAAAGACAATAATAGGCTTAACATCAGGTTTGTAGGCTGAAAATCCTCTGAGGACTTGGATTTTTTGGCTATATCTGCCAGAATTCTGACTGGGGGAGCTCCTTGTGAATTGTACAAGCTGTGGTGAAAATAAATATAAAAATTCCATAGGACGACTTCCCCCTGACCATCCCCGGTACCTTCTGGCTACCAAGTAGAGCTGCTCAACATTTTGAATCCTGCTATATCATCTGGCTGCTTGCCTCCCGGAAAGATAACCCCCTCCCTTCTTTATTTATAAGATATAATTTAATTAATAAAAAACCTTCTTTTGAATAAAGACTTTCCTAAATTTCAAAATCCAAATTAGAGGAGTATTGTACTTTTCTTGATGTAATGAAAAGACTGTCATCATGCAAATTTAGGCTTCTCTCTATTTATCCTTAAAGACAATAGAGAATATCAAGGAATTACTGGTGGGAGGAGGAACAACAAAAGAACATAACAAACATACCAAGATACTTTTTAATATGCGGCAATAGTTTGCCAGTTACAATAGTAACTTACCGGTATATTTGCAAAGGCCAAGGCATCTGTGATGGTGTGGGCAATGAGGATGTTGGACTCGCAAGCATTGCACTGTAGATGTTAGAAGCAACCACAAGTATACACAGAAGTATTGGTCCTATGATGGCTCCTTCTACACCCAGGTAATATGCTCCTCCAGCTACTGCAAGGCCTGTCAGATATGGATGGCCTCCCCTGTAAGCACAACATACCTAATTACAGTGCCATAATGTCTGTCTTAACCATCCATGACACCCTTCCAAGGCTGCAGAACAGGTTTCTGGTTGCTCAGAATCCTTTAGCTATGTAATTGTTTCTTTAAAAACAGATTAACCACCACATTAAAATGCCATTAAAAAAAGAAACATATGGACAAGTACAGTTTTTCTAGTTGCCCAGAGGCTATCAAGGATGGAACAAATCCAGCTTGTCTTATGTGTTGTTCTCCACCTGCTTCAGATAAAGCCTAGTATCTTGGCAGCTGCCCGGGATTATTTATTTCATCGTTAATTTATTTGTTTTACTTACATGCTAACTTTCTCCCCATAAGGGACTCAAGGTGTCTCACAATCAGTTAAAACAACATAACATTTAAAACACAGCAAGATATATTAATAGCAAAACAAATAACAAAATTAAAACTAACAAACAATCTAAATTCTGAAGACACAGCATCCATAATAGCACCTACCTCCCAAAGTAATCTAAAAGCCTAACTAAAAAAATAAGGTCTTTGACTGAGAGTGGAAAGATAATACGGGCCTTAATGGGCTTCCCAGAGCAAAGCATAGGAAATAATCTTCTAACCCCCCCCACCCCCGAGTATCTCTGGAGTCATGTGTATCCAGAAGCCTTCTTAAGACGGACCACTATGGAATTAAGGATACAATGACCTTCAGAGTCAACACAAATTGCCTTACTTCCTGGGTCATTCATGGACACTCAATGGACATAGGCAATTTTCAGTAATTCATGACTAAGCAACAAAGGGATGCACCACATTTTACAAATATCCAAAAGAGAGGTTTCTGAACAAAGTAACCGGAACATCAAATGAGGACCTGTCACTATTAGGACATCACTACCATCACTACCAGATCAAAGCAGCTTCTCAAGTCCTGACTACACTGAAGAAACTAGCAAGCTCAGAAAGAGGCAAGGAAAATTGAGGAAAACAGACATGTGAGAGAAGTGAAAAGCGGTGTGCCCCAGGGCTCTGTCCTGGGACCGGTGCTTTTCAATCTGTTCATAAATGACCTGGAGACAGGGATAAACAGTGAGGTGGCCAAGTTTGCAGATGACACAAAACTTTTCCGTGTGGTGAAAACCAGAGAAGATTGTGAAGAGCTCCTGAAGGATCTCTCCAAACTGGGGGAATGGGCTGAGAAATGGCAATTGCGTTTTAATGTAACCAAATGTAAAGTAATGCATATTGGGGCAAAAAATCCAAACTTCATCTATCAACTCATGGGCTCTGAGTTATCCATGACGGATCAGGAAAGAGATCTTGGTGTGTTGGTGGACAGCTCCATGAAGGTGTCTCCCCAATGTGCGGCAGCGGTGAAGAAGGCCAATTCCATGCTAGGGATTATCAAAAAGGGGATTGAAAATAAAACAGCCAACATTATAATGCCATTATACAAAACAATAGTAAGGCCCCACCTGGAGTATTGTGTACAATTCTGGTCACCGCATCTCAAGAAAGACATAGTGGAACTGGAAAAGGTGCAGAAGAGAGCGACTAAAATGATTACTGGGCTGGGGCACCTCCCTTATGAAGAAAGGCTAAAACATTTGGGCCTCTTTAGTCTGGAAAAAAGGCGCTTGAGGGGGGATATGATTGAGACATACAAAATAATGCAGGGTATGAGTAAAGTGGATAGAGGGAAGCTCTTCTCTCTCTCCCAAAATACCAGAACTAGGGGACATACACTCAAATTGAGGGCTGGGAGAGTAAGAACTGACAAAAGAAAATATTTTTTCATCCAGCGCGTTGTAAGCCTATGGAACTCCCTGCCACAGGATGTGGTGATGGCATCTGGCCTGGATGCCTTCAAAAGGGGATTGGACAGATTCCTGGAGGAAAAGTCCATCACAGGTTACAAACCATGATGGAAATGTGTAGTCTCCAGGCTTTAAACTGGGGTACTTCAAGGGCCAGATGCAGGGGAGTGGTATCAGGAGACAGATATCTAGTCTCATGCGCTCCCAAACGCATCTGGTGAGGCCGCTGTGAGATACAGGAAGATGGACTAGATGGGCCTTTGGCCTGATCCAGCATGGCTCTTCTTATGTATGTATGTATGTATGTATGTATGTATGTATGTATGTATGTATGTATGTATGTATGTATGTATGTATGTATGTATGTTAGGGAAAAAATAACCCCAAGGAGTTTTTAAAATGGCTGTCATTACTCTTATCTGGAGATCTTTGTAACAGCTTCCCAAACCCTTTCTATATTCCCTGATTGACCAACATCACTGGTCTTGTAGCCAAAAACTTGCATAGCAGGTGTCTTCCAAAACAATAAAGAGAAAGGTACAGAACTCAAAGACTAATCATGATTCACAGTAAGCTTGAGACCTCACAGATGCATTACCAGGGGTGTAAAGCTTTCAATGTCCAATGCAAGAAGCAAAGTTCCAGGGACACAGAAAGATGGTCCTGGTCCTGAAAATATAGGATGGGCTTCAAAGGCAATTATAGATCGAACCAGGAAAAGAAAACAATAAAGGATATTGAAGGACAAGTAAAACCTGGTCCAGTCTTGGAGCTGGGTGGTAACAAACAGGGCAAATCCCCCAAAGCAAAAGCAAGCAGCGGCACATGTTCAAACTGTAGGATATTTATTGACTTCAGGGCAAAGGGTACAATGATTCAGTAGCTCTGGAACTGAATCAAAGGACCAATAATTTGCAGAATTACAAGAAACCTGAAGGAAGTTCCTGGCAACTTGATTAAACTAAGGCCAACTGACTAAGCAATGCAATATTAACAAGTATAACAAAAGTGGGTTGGTTGCTAGCCAACCAATATGTCATTAGTGGAAAACTTCAGCAGTGGATTGTATTTCTTTACAAGCTAACGTGTACCAATCTCATGGGTCAATTGGCTAGGCCAGTGGTTCCCAACCTGGGGGTCTGGACCCCTTTGGGAATCAAACAACTATTTCACAGGGGTTGCCATGAACCAATAAAGAAAAAGGCACAAATGGCTTGGGTCTGGAGAAGGAGGAGGAGGAAGGGAGAGAAAGAGTGAATTACAGCTTGATAGGTTGGAGGGGATGTCAGTCAATGGCACCAGAGGCTGCAACTGGCTGAGGGTGCCTATAGAGGGAAATTCTCTATGACACCTGCGGCAGTGGTCTGCCAAAGGGGGCCTGTGGCCTCTTCCAAGCAGGGCAAGGGGTCACCACAACATGAGGAACTGTATTAAAGGGTCGCGGCATTAGGAAGGTTGAGAACCACTGGGCTAGACAGTTGGGAGAGTCATTGGGATGCCATTTAACCACTGAAAGGAACACACAGACTATCAGAGTTTGAAACTGTCCAGAACTCTCTTCTCTTTCCTGGCAGCCTGTCACCCTCTAACACAGTGGTTCTTAACCTTGGGTCCCCAGATGTTCCCAGACTAAAACTCTCAGAAGTCTTCACAAATAGCTGTGCTAGCTAGGGTTTCTGGGAACAGTAGTCCAATAATGTCTGGTGACCGAAGGTTGGGGTACACTGTTCTAACAGTCTCTAGTCAAGTTTATGAGGTGATAAATGTTCAATTAAAAACTTAAGACCATAAAATATAGGTAGAGGCAGAGCTCTGATGTCCTCTGTTGTAGATATACGATACTCTAGAGATTTGTGTGCTACATATATGGTACCCTAGGTGCCAAAACTATTACTACATCAGGTTGTATTCCATTTACCAAAGGGCAAAGGGAAGCCTTGATGTTCCTGGTCTCCAGGTAGCACCTGCACAGGCTGAACATAAAGCAATGATTTGACCTCAAGCAGTTCAACTATGCTTAGATAAACTGTTAGCTCCAGAACACATAAGAAGAGTTTTTATCAGTAGTCTGGAGAAGGTTAACTCTTGTACTAACTGCTATCTAGAAAGAGTGATACAGTGAGGCATAACACAATCCATAATGTACTGGCCTCTGCAACACCATTATTTGATACACTAGAGGCTTTTTCCAAATATGGCAAGAAAACAGTTTTTAAATACCTACCCAGATATATCTGAATAGATAGCTGTGTCTACAAAGTATGTTGGTAAGAGGTGGCAAACCAAGAGGAGCACAGCTTTACATCCTTCTCCTTGTACAAGCCAGAGATCCAGAACTGCAGGTATGGCTGCCCAGTACGTTCCCAGAAATGGAACAACGCCCAGTATTGCGGCCATAGCTAAGAGCAGACAAAGTCTGGAGTTAGAAAGGAAAATTTATCAGTGCAGTTATTGCGCTTGAAATAAGGTACCTACAAAAATACTGCATCTCTTTATGTCATATGTTTGTATCGAAATCCATAGACATATCCATAAAAATTGTAATATTTCACACCAAGAGCTTATAAAAGTTTATCATCATAAGTTATGCCAATATTTGAAAATGGGTATGTTTTCTTAATACATAAAGGCTAAGTAATGCATTTCACTTTATCTATTTCTACTTTTAAGGAGGAGGGAGAAATATACAGGGTACAGAATATTCCTCTGGATCTCACTGATGTTATCAAATTATTTGTTACATATGAAGACATATGCTTCTGAATTTTCTCTGTAGGTCTATAAAGTTCTATAGGACTCTTAGAGGAAGTTCAGGCACTAGCTTATCTAAGCTGACACTTAAATATTAACATAATTAGATTGCAAACGAAGAGTGAATGGAAATAAATTAGCACATGGTTGTACCATATGGTATAAGACAAATCTTAATTCATATAAATATATGCCTTCAGAATTCATTATTCTGGATTGATGTTATTCTCAACAAAATATTTAGATTATAGTGTACATTTAATGCAATCCTTGAGCAAGAATGTAAGCTAATTTGCACAAATTCACAACAGTTGCTCTATACCAACATATGTCATTATGACGAGGGCTAAGAATAATTTATTAAATGTAAAAATAAAACTTTTATCACCATTTTAGTTCTCACCTGAAGGTATGAAGACAATGTTTATTCCAAAGACTGTATGAGTCAGCCAGGTGTACAATCCATAGAACCCAGCCATTTTGAGTGATGCATCAAATACACCTCTGCAAGAATCAAAGAGAGCCATTATTAATTCTACTTGTTGAGGCAGATGGTATTCCCGTCGTGAAGAGATGCTACAACCAAACATGTCAAATCATAGCAATGTGCTTACTAATTCTACTGAGGGTGAAGACAATTCTTCTTGCCTTTGGGGTTCAAGGAGCCGACCCAATCACACCCTTGGACAGAGGTGGGCACCTTCAGCAGGTCCACAGGACAAGACCCTGTCCAACACCCCTAGGATTCCATTCCCTCCCCTTTAGCAACATATGGTGATCTGAAGTAGATACAGTATAAATATTTCTGGTTCCTTGAATGAGCATTTTCTCAGTATAATAAGGTGAACCACGTCTACAGCATAAGGTCTAAAATCCTGCCGCAGTTACACAAATCACATGACTATCAGAAGTTATGAGTCTATTCAGACCAGGGTGATGTGAAATGAAGGTGAACTGTAAAATGGAGAACTCGCCACTAACTTTCCTAAGACTAACAAAGCTGCTTGGATGAGCGAATTAGAATTCTCCACAGACATTATTTGTTGCATTCTACATTGTGCTACTTCAAATACAACACATAAGATCTCTGAGGACTTCTGAACTAAAGTTGATTCACCTCTAAAAGTTACTCTTTGTGTAACTATGCAACATGATTTCAGCTAACATGCTGAAGAGTCATGTTTTGTGCTTTCAGGAGTTCAATACTACTCACATTTGTTCTCTATGCTCTCTCAATGTTACCCTCCAAAAAGCTTTTCTCATTTAAGGTAATGCCATCAGCTTTGGCAGTGCTGGAGAGGAATGCTTTTCATTCCTGTACTGGGGATATATTATTGGTAGCAGAGGTATAATGGGAAGTTAAATAAAGTTGAAAAGGAAATTACCAATACTATTATTGTCCTGCATTCAGCGTTACATAATACTAGCAAACTGTCACACAAATTATCATTAAGTGTTGGATAAATATTAATCACACAAAATATACACACTACTAATGGTTAAGTATTTATCCTATCAGGGCATTCAGTTCTCTTTAATGAAGTATCTTCCCATATTTATCATTATCTTTTAAAATAAAATTTGAAAAGCATCTAGTCTTAAAATAATAATGCAATATAATCTGAGAGGGGGAAAAGAAATACAGACAGGCATTTGATTTGAAGCATTTGCACCCCACTGAGATCACATACATAGTACCTCTACATATTTCAGTATCTGAACTTTTCTATACATATTCCTACAAGGGCTAGCACCTTAAAATTTTAGCAGTTTGCCATTAGAGTTTTACATCCTTCTACTATTGCAAGTAATTTTGCTATATCACAACAAAGCCTCTGCAGTAGACTGAGGATGTTCTCCAGTGATAATACTACTGACCTCCCTTAAAGGGGTGTTGTACAGATTTGTGTAAAAACAATTTGAACATTTGAGTATAGTATACAAGTGCTACATGCGCAGGCAATGACTCCACCAAACCTGTATGTTTTAAAGATATTACCAGAGAATTATGACTCATAAAATTTGACTTATGTGCACCTGATATCAAGTGGGGTTCACCAGTTGATACCGGCCATAGAGACTGATGAAACATTAGGAAAAAGTAAAAACCTCCAGAACATGGTCAAACAGCCCAAAAATACACAACAACCAATTCAATCATAATCAAGATTAAAACCAAGATTAAAATAAATTTTAATATAAAAAGAAGCATTTAAAATATCTAAAATTCAATAACATGTTGCATACACTTCCACTTACTTCTTGAAAGCCTGCCTAAAAAGAAATGTGTTTGCTTGGCAAAATTACACCCCATTTATTAGATTTAAAACAGTTTTTGCCATTAGAAAATGTAGATATGTATTCCTGTAGCAGAGCTTGGCAAAGTTTACTTACTGGTATGTGGATAATAAGTAGTAGAATCCTAAAACAATACCAGCAGGGTAATTGTGAGAGTTAGACTCCAAAAAAGTAACTTTTTCCACAGTCACTCTGTCCTATAGTAATCTTCTTTTCTCTTTTTTTGACAGATGGTTCTTTTTTAAGTAATGTAAACCTCATACTTTTGTATTCTAAACACCAAAATCTTTGGTAGTGCAACAAAAATATTTGCTAAATATGCAACTCTTTGTTTCATAGAAACTGTTTCTGTAGAAATAATATGCAAACAGTGTATTCTCGAAGGCTTTCACAGCCAGGATCTGATAGCTGTCGTGGGTTTTTTGGGCTGTTTGGCCGTGTTCTGGATTTTTTTCTGACATTTTGCTAGACTCTGTGGCCGGCATCTTCAGAGGGCAAGGAGCAATCACTTCAGACATCAAGGACAATCACTATGTCAGACTATACAGGGAAGCCATTGAAATTCACAGACACAAGCACAGTTTCAACAGAAGACAAGGAAGTCTACAAATCAACAAAGCCTCGCTTCCAGTACTGAAAACTACAGCTTGCAAAAGATGAAAATTCAATAATTCCTACCCAGCCACAAGCACCAGTGATCAATTCACATAATAGAACAGCTAATAAGACTCATCAACCACAGAAAAGAATCACAGCCATCCCTGATTTCAGTGAAACTTGTTAATTCCCCCATCACAATACAGTAATTAACAGCTATTCCCCTGCATTAGCTATTGTATTGAAGAAATGGAGGCAACAGTAGAGTTTATTTTCATGGGCTCCTTGATCACTGCAGATGGCGACTGCTGCAACAAAATTAAAAGACGCCTGCTTCTTGGGAGGAAAGCAATGGCAAACCTAGGTAGCATCCTAAAGAGCAGAGACATCACTTTGCCAACTTAGGTCCGAATAGTCAAAGCTATGGTTTTTCCAGTAGTGATGTATGGAAGTGAAAGCTGGACTATAAAGAAGGCTGATCGCTGGAGAATCAATGTGTTTGAGCTGTGGTGCTGGAGGAGAGTCTTGAGAGTCCCCTGGACTGCAAGGAGATCAAACCTATCCATCCTGAAAGAAATCAACCCTGAATGTTCACTGGAAGGACAGATTTTGAAGCTGAGGCTCCAGTACTTTGGCCACTTCATGAGGAGAGAGGAGTCCTTGGAAAAGTCCCTGATGTTGGGAAAGATTGAAGGCAAAAGGAAAAGGGGACGGCAGAGAATAAGATGGTTGGACGCTGTCATCGATGCAACCAATATGGATTTAACCAAATTCTGGGAGGCAGTGGAGGATAGGAAGGCCTGGCGAACTCGGGTCCATGGGGTCACGAAGAGTCGGACACGACTGAACGACAACATTCTCCTGCATAGGACAAGTTTCCCCTTTTCCCACAACTTTAAACCCCCACACTCATTCTATACCTCATAGCGCAGAGAGAACTAGTTTCCTGAGCTCCTTTCCCTATGAAGATGCTGGCCACAGAGTCTGCCAAAGCATCAGGAGGAAAAACTTCCAGAACACAGCCGAACAGCCCGAAAAACTCACAACAACTATAATATGTAAGCAGCTTATTTTTAAAAAAATTGCACTACACAGATTACCAGAACAGGTGTGTGTGTGATAGCGGGAGATATGGGATTGGGTGAAAAGTCCTCAGCTACCTATTCTGACTTCTGAACTGCAAAGTGAGAGAAGATATGTTAAGTGACTCCCTGTGTTTGGAAGATAAAAAAAATAACTCTCAAGCCAAGTGGAAAAAGTTTACATCAAGCTGTGCTTTATGAGACGGCACATAAAAAGTAATTTAATAGCATAGGAAATAAAACAAAATACCAAGGTAATTTGATACATGATATGACAGATAGGTTACATATGATAAAACTGAATATATAGGAAGGAGACAAAAGATTAATGTAGCATTTTGCTCCCCTATAAAAACATCTCCTCCCTAGCTATTCTTAATAGGAATTGTACAAAATAACAGGAAATCAAAAGAAAGCTAGTATTTAATTTGAAAGGGACTTAGCAGATACACTGAGATTCTGTGTGAATCTCTGGCTTTATATATCATAAATACCCATATTTCAACAGCTTGTAGGAGAATGTGGACTCATAAATTGCAAACTAATAATTTAGCAGGCAAAGTATTGCTTAGAAAATAAGTAAGATTTGTTTGTGGAGAGTATTTTTGTATTCACTGGAAGACAGTGAATGCTTAAAAACCAAGTATGAGATACCTATATGACAAGAATGAAAGAATATGAAAGATATAGTCATTGCAAAATGGTCTTACAAAATGTAATGGGATCTTGAGCTAATGGACCTAAGATTGGTCCAGACTTTCATACATTCTGGGTCTCTGCTCTCTTAAGTGTGTATCTGGCTCTAACTGGTCCAGCCCTTTGATTACTTTACAAAATGTACTCATATATCTGTATTGTTTAATTATTATGTGTTATTAAGTCAATTCTAACATGGTGAAACCATCCAAGATTTTCTATCCCTTGAGTACTTAGAAGTGGTTAACCATTACAACTAACTCCACATCTGCTTTAATGGCAATGAAGCACAGCATACATTATGTGGCATAATAGCTGGGCTACACCTGGTCATGCTAGTCAGGCTGAGCAAGAATAACTGGCTCAAAATTATCAAAGTGAATTATAAATTACACTTCAGTAGCAACCAGAATGTGGATTTCCCAAATTCAGTCCAGCCACTATGCCACACTGACTCTGCTTCAGTGCCTGTGTTATTCTAATGCAGCAGTGGTTAGGGCGCAAAACAAAGGTTAGTATCATTCCGTGGCTATAACAATTTCTCAGTACTTGGCAGTCTACAGGGGAACCAGGAGCAAACATTGGCCGCCAAGCATACTGCACTTGACCACCCCCGATTTTAATGTTTTGAGGAGGAGGTAATATTATTTCATATAACTGATCCAGAATGAAACAATCATTGCTAGTGCTGCCCACCTGTCCAGTCTCATTCCCTTCAATATTAAATAAATGCCAGAAAGATTCCACTGCCCAAACGGCCCCTCTTGACAAAAGAATTAAATCAAATACAGGTTAAAAGAGAGGATGTTTTAGGTTTAATTAGTTAATTGAAGATCAACAAGTCACCAGGTCCAGATGGCATCCACCTAAGGGTTATTAAGGAATTGAGAAATGAAATTGTGGCTCTTTTAACGGTAATATGGAACTTGTCTCTTAAAACGGCCACAGTGCTGGAGGATTGGAGGATAGTGGATGTCACACTAATTTTTTTAAAAAGGAAGGGGGGGACACAGGAAACTACAGGCCAGTTAGCCTTACATCTGTCCCAGGGAAGATGGTGGAAAGCCTCATCCAAGAGAAAATCTTAAAACACATAGAAGAACAAGCCTTGCTGAGGAAAAATCATCATGGCTGCTTTTAAGGGTAAGTCTTGCCTGACAAACCTTTTAGAATTCTTTGAAAAGGTCAACAGGCACGTAGATTTGGGCGAACCAGTGGATATTATCTATCTTGATTTTCTGAAGGCTTTTGACACAGTCCCTCACCAAAGGCTGCTGGCTTTTGACACAGTCTCTCACCAAAAGCTGCTGGCTTTTGACACAGTCCCTCACCAAAGGCTGCTGAGAAAATTGCACAGTCCAGGGATAAGAGGGCAGGTCCTCTTATGGATTGAGAACTGGTTGAGATCCAGGAAACAAAGAGTAGGTGTCAATGGGAAATTTTCACAATGGAGAGAGGTGAAAAGCGGTGTGCCCCAGGGTTCTGTCCTGGAACCAATGCTTTTCAGTCTGTTCATAAATGACCTGGAGGTAGGGATAAACAGTGAGGTGGCCAAGTTTGCAGATGACAGGAAACTTTTCCGTGTGGTAAAAACCAGAGAAGATTGTGAAGATCTCCAGAAGGATCTCTCCAAACTGGGAGAATGGGCTGCAAAATGTCAAATGCGTTTGAATGTAGGAAAATGTAAAATAATGCATATGGGGGGGGGGAATCAAAACTTCATCTATCAACTCATGGGCTCTGAGCTATCCGTGATGGATCAGGAAAGAGATCTTGGTATGCTGGTGGACAGCTCAATGAAGGTCTACCTAGTGTGTGGCAGCAGTGAAGGCAAATTCCATGCTAGAGATCATTATAAAGGAGATTTAAATAAAACAGCTAAAATTATAATGCCTTTGTACAAAATGATAGTAAGGACACACCTGGACTATTGCATACAGTTCTGGTCACCACATCTCAAAAAAGAACTGGAAACAGTGCAGTAGACAGCAACTAAAGTGATTACTGGCCATGGGACCTCCCTTATGAGGAAAGGCTACAGCATTTGGGGCTCTTTAGTCTTGAAAAAAGGCACTTGAGGGGGATATGATTGAGACATATGCAAAATAATGCAGGGCATGAGTAAAGTGGATAGAGGGCCACTCTGCTCCCTCTCACGAAATACCAGAACGAGGGAACATCCACTCAAATTGAGGGTTGGGGAAATGAGAACAGGCAAAAGATTTTTTTTTACCCAGCATGTTGTTAGTCTGTGGAACTCCCTGCCACAGGAGGTGGTGAGGGCATCTGGCCTGGATGCCTTCCAAAGGGGATTGGACAGATTCCTGGAGGAAAAGTCCATCACGGGTTACAAACCATGACGGAGATGTGTAATCTCCAGGCTTAAAAACAGGGTAGTTCAAGGGCCAGATACAGGGGAGTGGTATCAGGAGACAGATATCTAGTTTCGTGTGCTCCCAGACACATTTGGTGGGGCCACTGTGAGATACAGGAAAATGGACTAGATTGGCCTTTGGCCTGATCCAGCATGGCTTTTCTTATGTTCTTATGTTGACGTGATTAGGTTATTTTTAATTTGTACTTGAATGGAAAGAAATAGAGGAATTGGTTTATCATCTGAATTGGTACAAAATGGAGAATTCAACAACTATAAAAAGATTATGTTGGTTACTGTCATCTGAAGATTTTGATTATGCCTTTCGTTAGCAGGTTACATTGATAACTTTGGACCAGATTTGTAAGAGAATTTTTCAAACCAGTCTGGTAATAAAACTTCTAATACCTCAGTATTAAGAAGAAATAGTTGGTTTGATCAGGAATGCAAACCTACGGATAAAACAAGTTTTATGATAAGAGATTAATGGCAGTAAATCAAAATTAGGTTTTTATAATTTAAGGTCATACTGGAAGCTATTATAAGAACAGGAGGAGTTCATATGCAATTTAGATGTAAAGAGTTATGTTTAACAGCTCTTCAGAAAAATTCAGAACAGGAAAGTTTAATGTGGACCAGAAATTTATCTTTCAACATCTGGTTGTAAAATATGACTCATTCAAAATAAAACCCTTTTGTGTGTTTTATTGATTTCAAGTAAGTGTTCAAAATCATATTTCTATAGACAAACTATGTAAACATTTTATAATGCCAAATAACTGCCTAGTACTGCTTAGTCAACATTTGCAGGTGAACTACAACTGTGCTGGAATCTTGTCCAGACCTATCATCACCTTTAAAGAAGTTGAACAGGGGTTTAAATGAGGGATTAACATTGCAGGGTGTTAACCACACCAGCTTCAACTCAATGCTTAAAAGTTTATTGAATCATGATATTCACACTAATTTGACTATCCATCCAGTCTCAATTACAGCATTTCCCCATGCATAAGATTATATTTTTGTCTAAAACTGTTAGACTACAAATTGAAGGTCGTCTTATACACAGAAGTAAGTCTAGGAGAGAACCATGTGGTTGTGAAGCTGTCATTTTGGGTTGGAAAACTGGAGGGGGGCCATCTTATACATGGGGGCATTTTATAGACAGTATGCTGATGGTGCTACCTTACTATCTTCAACTAGCATCAGTTTAAGGCAAGTTATGACAGTACTTCATTCATATCGCTATAAGGATTTTTAAACTATTTATTATGCCAAGACTAAAATTTTAGTTTTCACTAGAAGGAGGCTTAAGTGCAAAGAGACAATTAATAGAAATCCCATAGATCAAGATATAAATATTTGAGTCCTCCATGAGCTTGGCTCCTGGCATTCTCAACACAGAATTTCATAGCAAATGCTCAGAGAGGTGTCACAGTGCTGATAAGATTTTTCTGTAGAAAAAGTGGGCAATATTCTGCTATCCAAGTGTTTACAACTAAAATTGTATGGACTCCAGCTGTGTGCTTATGATAACTTTAGCCCACTGGGAATTGTACAAACTATATCTTTTGGATTTTATTGCCAACGTACACAGTTTATTAAATAGGAGAAGGGGAGAAAAAGGGTCCGCTGGCTGAAATAAGACTATGATTGTGATCTTCCCAGATGATGTGCTGTGGGGGCACATTTACTCAAATGCCTGGCACAGAGAAGACATGTAGATTCAACATTATCTGCTATTACACAGTCCTGTTTTCTTCTTTAAAATATTTTTATTTAGTCATTCTCGTTAATATAACTATCTTGTAAGTAGTGAAATAGGATGTACAAGACTGATATATTGATTCAAAAATACTGGGTTGTATTCTTGGGTTTGTGAAAATGTTGGCCTCTTTCAATTTTATGAAGAATCTATCTGTTGAATTGAGCTTTTCTACTACCCAAGGGTAGATAAAAGGTGCCTCATTCACTTGTGAAAAACCTGCAGAGAAAGGTCTTTGCAGAAGACAGCAGGAAGAGTATCAATTTAGCCTCCCTTAGCAGGGGTTCCACAGCCTGTGAGCAGTTCTAGGACATGCCTTCCTACTATATTGCCTAGATACATGGGTAAATGAATAAACAGAGAGATGGGTACACAAATCAATAGATAGAAATCGGTAACATAAGAAGGGTCTGTATTGATCATAGCATGTTTCATTTTTGTTGCACTGTGCCTCCCTGCTGTTTAATTATCCTTTCCAGTTCTCTCTCTCTCTCTCTCTCTCTCTCTCTCTTTCTTTCTTTCTTTGATAATTTCTAATGTTTGTACCATAAATTTACAAAGCTAGATAGGGAAAAAGAAAGTAAACATTTTGAATAATCAGTTCTTTGGTACTTGGTGTAACAAGTAAATATGGGTACACACAAGACACAGAATACCATGAAACAATGAAAAAATGCTTTATGTCCTACCGTTGGTCAGAGTCCTATCTGTTTGATCTATGCTTTTAAAGTCAATTGCACAAGTAGATCAACATTTACTTTTTCTGGTGCAAGGAGGAATCTACTTATCTCCCTGTGATAACATAAACTTCATAAATGAAAATGGGGGTGATCTCCACTTGTGTAATAGTGAAACAGTGATTTGCACAAGACACAGGCAATGCTCTGTCTGCAGAGCAACAGGGAGCTGGCTCTTATTAAGTAAACAATAGCCTGGGCACAAGTAGATTATTAACGTCATTTAACCTGTCCAATTAAATGATGTCAACAATGTTAAGCATTTACAGTGGTTTTCTTAAGCATATTATGCATTTAAAATTTAATATGCTAGAAGATAAACTGTTTTCTCAGGAGAACGTTTCACCTCATCATCTCCATCATCATGTTAAATTCTTCGTTCAGTGACTACAGCCTGGTAATTATGACCTGATTCCGCCAATCCAAACTATGGTCAGATTTTCTCAAATCATATGAAAGTTTGGTGCAGCACAACAAATCTGTAAGTCTGTTTTGGAAATGTGATTTTTGTTAAATGGAGGCAACTCTGCCAATTGAGTGCAGCAATTTATATATTGGATGAAGAAAATGAGCTAAGCAATAAAACTTTCTCAGACAGAAAACATCCACGAAAACCCAAGCATTAGCAAACACATTTTGAGCCAAAATATTGACATGGGTAGAACTCTTCCAGAACTCATTCATCTCAGTCACAAAATATAATCTGTAATACCATTCAGCCACAGCCATACCCGTGTGCATGCACTCGTGTGAAAATATCGCACACACTAAATTGCACTGAGGCCGTGACAACATGCAACTTAGTAATGTGCAATATCCCCACCAGAGCAAGCAGAATGGGAGCTTCAGGGAAGAAGGGTCTTGTGCATTCAGGAAGAGAAGAACATGCCACTTAAGGGGAAAGACAATGGCTCAGGCAAAGGTGTGCATGCAACTCAGAGATACATACATTCAAGGGTCTCTGCTCAAGTCATGTAGAAAATCGGACAGGTTAGGCGCTGTTCAGCTAGCTTTAAGAATAGTATTATCAAAGCTACTATAGTTTTTGCACATTGGCAATAAAGATGGATGGTTGTCATTTGAACCATCATAGGTAAGAGTTTAAAGAGGAAAGCTTAAAGCTATAATTAATGGCTAATAAAAGTATTTGTTGCTCCAGCAATTCAGCCCAAACTATCAAAATACTATATTAACAGCTCATTTTAGGTAGTGACACAGAGAATATATTTCTTTGAGTGACAAAGATGTTATTATTGAAAATGTTTACACAAGCAGCACATTTAGAAATTTGGATTAGCTTAAACATTGCCTTCATTATTCTTGCTTGATCGATGGGGAGTCTACGGTGCCTATTTTAAAAAGCTAAACATACTGTTTGCATGCCATGATTATGCAGGCTATTTTCCCATGCTGATGATGTAGTGCTCTCACATTCTTTTAGTCTACAGAGTGGATGACCTGAACTGTGATGAGTGGGCAACCTTTCCATTGCCTGAGTGGGTCATGCAAACCCTTCTGTATGGATATACCCACTGCAGCCATGCATATTTCCAATTTCATATCAACATGCATGAAAATATTTCCTCTATATAATCTATATACAATTTGTAGAATTAATAACCTACTTTCCATTTTTTGCAAGACCATGTATAATACTAAAAAATATAAACAAATATGCATAAATATGTAATGCCTATATTTATGATATTTTCCCTTAGGCATATGTGAAAGCAGTAAATTTGCTCAGGCTTCAAATGACACAGACACTATTCCATGCTGAGGACTGATACGGCACATCTTGATTAGCCATGTAGTTAAAAATGTAACACACATGAAAGTTCAACATTCAATACCCAGAAGTGCCCAAGAATACCAATACTGTTCACTTTTCCTATACAGTATTTATTAAACTTCTATATTGCAGCCAGCATGTCCTACAAACTTCAATGGATTATTTCTTGGAATTCAGTGAAGTTGCCTTCTTAAAAAATCTGCAAAGAACTATGGCAAACCCTTTTGTCTGTTAATATACACATGAAAGTAGCTGCATTCTATACAGTTTAATACACTACTGCTTAGTCTGTAAGCAAAGTTAAAGAGTCGTTACTAATGGCTATATTGTGCCCAGCCTGCCTGAAGGAAGCAAAGGTAGTTTGAACACCTAGGCGTGCTCTCTGTCATGCTCAGCCCTACAACTCTCTGAGGGATGGGTCTGCCTAAGCTTTGTCCTCGGTAGGAGGAGACTGGCCCAAGCAAGGGAAAGAGGAAATGGTATCCCTCTGGTTTCCTCAGCTTCAGAGTTTGTTGACTGCAAGCCTCTGTGCTGATGACTAAAAAGACATTCCATGGGGTGCTGAACCTCTGGCCTTCCACATATTTTGGACTACAAATCCCAGAGTCTCGAGCCTGTAGTCTCAATAATAAGGGGCTGTGAAAGTTGTAGTTCATAATCAACTGGTGCTAAAGGTTCACCACTCTTAGTTACCAATGACAAGACACATTTAAATTAATTACAATTAATCAAGACACATTTAAATTAAGACACACTTAAATTAATTACAATTAATAGATGCTTTAAAAACAAAATCACTCTGACATACATATCTTTATACTTTCCTTAGTATTTCTGCCAGATCTTATATGTTTAGATGTCATGTGTTTATTGCCATGGCTCTGACAGATTGGCACACATCTTCTGTTATTATCAGATATTACTCTGTTTTTTTCTTCAGGTTTTTCCCATCTCTCCTTTTAAACTGATTGCCATCTTCCATTTCAAAGGTATCCTCTATGTCAATTTTCACAAAGAACTATGCATTACTAACCTCAAGTCCCTCTCAGACAGTCTTTGCAGTTTTTTAAGAAACTGCAGATTGCAAGACTGAAAAGAACCAGTTACTTAGCTGCAAAGGTGGTTCTTCGAGCGGACCTTCGTGAAGCCACACAGATGGGTTTCCCAGGCGCCCCTGCGCCAGAGGTCGGACTTCCCTAGCAATAGGAAAGTTCGTTAGTCTCCGCTCCCGCACCCTGCACATGTGAGTGGGTGTTCCCGCCTAAACGCCTCAGTTCCTCTTGACCGCCAGGATGACAGGTAATGGTAGTACCAGTCAGGGCGTGACGGTCCGAGGGGAGGCGGGCGGGTGCTGTGTGGCTTCACGAAGGTCCACTCGAAGAACCACCTTTACAGGTAAGTAACTGGTTCTTCTCCATCGTGGCCTTCGTGAAGCCACACAGATGGGTGACTGCAAGCAGTACTCACTGGCAGGAGGGAAGTCACGTCGTCACAAAGGAAAGCACTGCCCTCCCGAAGGAAGTGGCCGACCTCACGCGGGCATCCACTCTGTAGTGGGTCACGAAGGTATCAGGTGTAGACCAGGTGGCCGCCTGGCAGATGTTGTCCAGGGGAACACCCTTCAGAAAAGCCGCTGAGGAGGCCAAAGCTCTTGTGGAGTGAGCTCGGATACTCAAGGGTAGGGGTACCTTGGCTAGTTTGTAAGAGAGCTTAATAGTCTGAACCACCCAGCGGGCAAAACGTTGGGAAGAGACAGGATTACCCAGTACTGCAGAATCATGGCACACAAACAGTTTATTTGATTTTCTAATAGGTTTGGTCCTAGAGACATAAAAAGCCAGGGCCCGTCTAACATCAAGTGTATGCATGTCCCGTTCAATCCTGGTGGTAGGATTGGGAAAGAAAGCCGGCAAAACAATTGGCTGAGACACATGAAAAGAGGAAACCACTTTTGGGAGGAAAGTGACATCTGGGTAAGCCACCACTCTATCATGGTGGAATCGCAAATATGGAGGGTCACACCTAAGAGCGCAAAGCTCGCTTGACCTTCTAGCCGAAGAAATGGCCACCACAAATGCAGTTTTTAGGGTGAGCAGCCTAAGGTCCGTAGATGCCATTCGTTGAGGTAGGGGAAGACAACTATTCCCAGCGTGCAGAGGTATGCAGCCACTGGAGCCATGCACTTGGTGAAGACTCTTGGTGCTGTTGCCAAACCAAATGGCAGGGCAGAATATTGAAAGATGTCTTCCCCTACGGCGAATCTGAGCAGGCGTCGATGAGCTGGGTGGATCGAGATGTGGAACTATGCATCTCGTAGATCCACAACCCCAAACCAGTCTCCCCTGCGAAGGAAGGGGATGACTTTTTCCAAGGTTACCATTCGGAATTTTTTGTAGACCAAAAATTTGTTTAGAAATCGTAAGTCCAAGATAGGGCGCAGTCCGCCGTCCTTCTTTGGGACTGTGAAATAACGGGAGAAGAGTCTGTGATGAGCAACAGGCCTTGGGACTCTTTCAATGGCACCTTTTTGAAGAAGTGAAGACACCTCTTCTAGAAGGCAAGGAGATGGAGTGGTATGAACTAAATTCCCCAATGGGGGGAGAGAAGATAACTCTAACAGGTAACCTCTTTGAATAACAGAAAGGACCCACTGGTCCGAAGTGATGTTCCGCCAAGCCTGGAGGAAGGGATTGAGATGAATAGATGGGTAGTCAATAGTCCTCTTGGGACAGTCTATCCCTGGGCTTGGAAGAGGTGGAAGCCGATTCGGACTTTTTTGCCTTAGTGGAGAAGGTGGAGAAGGCAGAAGGTCTGGTTGGACAGTCATGTTGCTGGTGCTTGGAAGAGGACTGGGCGGACGGAGGCCAGAAGCGTCTTCTTGATTGGAAGCGAAAGGAAGGCTTCGGCCGAGGAGGGATCACATTCAATTTCTTGGCAGTGTCCTGTTTTTTGGGCCTGTCCTCCATAAGGTCATCGGTGGAGGTGTTAAATAAGCCGGACCCATCAAAGGGCAGAAACTCGATTTGGGCCTTGTGGTCATCAGAAAGACGAATGGTACGCAGCCAAGCGTGCCTGCGGAGGGTGATGGAAAAATTGAGAACCCTCGAGGCCGCATCAAATGAGTGCTTTGAAGCCCGCATCTGCTGGACCGCCAAGGCCATAGACTCTTCATACAAAGCTGAAGGTTCAGCACATTTGTCTTCAGGGATAAGCTCGAGGAAGGGATGAAGGTGTGACAAAAGGTCACGCTGGTACGCACCCATGGCACCTTGGTAGTTGGCTATCTTATGCTGGAGTATTGCATAAGAATACAGATGTCTGCCAACAGTGTCCAATTTCCTTCCCTCTTTAGAAGGTGGGATCGGAGTTTGCTTGGTACAAGACTGGACCTGCGATGATGCCACAACCACAGAAATTGAGGTCGGGTGCTTGTTCAGATAAGGAGCCTTATCGTCATGTACTCGACAGAGCACCTCGAGCTTACGAGGAATCGTAGTAGTAGGGAGAGCTTGGAAGGAATCCTCTGCCATAGTGAGGAAAGATGGAATCAACGTGAGATGGACAGGAGCCATCTCATCATTAGCAATCCTGCCAAATATATGGCAAACTTTCTTTGGCTGAGGTTGATGAACCAGCAAGTCGATGGTTTTCGACATACGGACCAGGAAATTGGTGTAGTTTCTCATCGAGTTGGAAGACGAGGGAGGAGACTTTTCAGCGACTTCAGAATCCGGCAAAGTGACAAACTGGACCGATGTCGAATCCGAGACCTCTGACCTGACGGATTCGATGTCCGAAGCATTGTCTTCTCGAGTTGAACCAGAAGACGATGGAACCAAGGCAAGCTGGTCGGTTTCGACCGGATCCGAGGTGTGGATGGACCACTGCTTGCAGTCAAAACGGAGAGAAAAAGCCGGGATCGGAGGGACAGGTAGAGACGGAGCTTGGAGATGATGTTCCTTGCGTCTCTTTTTCTTAGGTGGAGCGGACGAATCCATCGTCTCCTTGGTCGGCTTCGGAGGGGTCAAAGCCGGAACCACTGCAGCAGCTTTGGAATCGGTTTGCGTAGCAGCGGCGGACGATTCGAAACTGGCCAAAGGGTTCGAAGCAGCAGGCTGCAGTTTAACCTGCTTACGTCTCTTCTTCTCTGGTTTCAGTGACGAATCCAATAAGAACGTCGGCGGCAGCGAGAAAGCACGCTCCTCGAATTCGGTGTCCCGAGTAGGGACTGGAGAAGAAGCTGCTTTCGAAACTAAGGACGGAGAGCGGAGTGAAAGCTCTCTGGACCGTCCGGTCCCATCCAGAGTGGACCGACAGGTCCCAGAGTCCATGGTGGGAGTCAAGCCCATCAATGTAATGTTGGGAGGGAGGGCTGTGTCATCATCAGATGACGACTCCGATGAATCCGAGGGGAGGAGCTGCTGATATTTCGGTCGAGGGGCCACCTGGACCAAAGACGCCGCAGAGCCGGAATATTTGGTTTCGATAGTAACCGAAGGAGAAGCCAAAGACGAAGTCAGTGCTGGAATGGAAGTCGAACCCGAAGTCGAGGTGGAAGTCACCGGGGGAAGAGGGGTCGGTTTTGAAGGTTTCAAAGTCTTCGAAGACGCCTTGGAAGATTTAACTAGGGGTGGATTAGCTGCGGGTTTAGGTTTCAAAGAAACCACACCTTGAAGAACCGGGATCTTCTTAGGCTTATCCACCCGTCCCGAAGCCTCAGACTTAAGGGCCGCCTTGACAGTTTTCTGTTCCATGGGTTGAGGTCAAAGGGAGCGCTCCAGAAGGTAGTTTGCCAAACGGTTGTGACGGTTTTTCAGGGCCTGGGAACTGAAACCTCGGCAGATCGGGCAAGCCTCGATGCGATGGTGTTCATCGAGGCAAAAAAGACAACGGTCATGGCTGTCCGTGTGAGGAATCTTGGCCCGGCAACCAGTACAATGCTTGAAGGGGGGCGCGAAAGACATGGGCCAAATTACAGTTCGAGATCAAAGCCAAAAAGACGGAAACAAATTCTGAGGAGAAAAATCGCACGGAGACTAACGGAGAAGCACCTCTAGCCGTGGCGGTTAAGAGGAACTGAGGCGTTTAGGCAGGAACACCCACGCTCATGCGCAGGGTGCGGGGGCGGAGACTAACGAACTTTCCTATTGCTAGGGAAGTTCCGACCTCTGGCGCAGGGGCGCCTGGGAAACCCCATCTGTGTGGCTTCACAAAGGCCACGATGGAGAACCAAAGCTTCAAATTCAGGTTTTTCAGCAAAGTCTGGGCCCTTGAAAGATTTACAGATGACAAATGCAAACACACAATATTAAGAAAAGCCCTTTGCAAAATATGACTTCTCCAAAGCAAAACAGTTTAAAACTGTTGTACTATGCTCACATGTTGCTGAGTCCTATATGTTCAGACAAGGGGAAGCACAGTTTCAAATGCCTATCTGCACCAGATGAACAGAGTTTCAGGTAGAAATGGGCGCGAACCATGGTTCGGTGCTTCAGCCCAGTACCTGTGCAGGTGTTCCACAGGAACTGCACACTTCCCTCTTACCTCCTCCACACCACTGCCAACTACAGACAAGGAGGTGGCCCAGGGAAGCCTGTGGCATTGCCTTTGAGTGGATGATAACCCAGAGGAGGCAGAGCACAAAAGTACACTGGAGATGATGAGTATTTATTTATTGATTTTTGCATTTGTATACCGCTCCCATTTCCCAAAAGGAACTCTGGGTGGTTCACACAAAAAGGTTAAAAACAAACATCAAAAACAATATAAAAAGGTACTAGGCAAGAGGCATAAAATTTGACAGCAAAAAAACAAAACAAACAAACAAAAAACAACAACTAGGTACCATACTAGCCGTTGCCAAAGGCATCCCTGAACAGCCTGGTTTTAACGGCTTTCTTGAAGGATGCCAGTGAGGGAGCCTGGCGTATCTCGCTGGGTAGCTTATTCCAAAGCGATGGACCGGCCACCAAGAAGGCCAGTTTCCGAGTTGCTACTTTACGGGCCTCTCTCGGGGTGGCCACCCGAAGCGAGAGAGCCATAGAGGAACGGGTAGGTCGGGCCAGCACTGATTTTAGGGAGATATGCTCTGCCAGATAATCAGGACCCAGGCCATGTAGGGTTTTGTAAACCAAAACCAACACCTTGAATCTTATTCAGGAGGCAACGGGCAGCCAATGCAGATGGCCCAGAATGGGGGAGATGCGGTCAAACTTGCCCGCACCAACCACCAACCTGGCCGCTGCATTCTGTACCTGCTACAGTCGCTGAACAAGGTTCAAGGGAAGCCCCATATAGAGAGCGTTACAATAGTCTATCCTCGACATGACCAGCGCCTGCACCACTGTCCTCAGGGAGTCCCCATCAAGGTATGGGCGAATCTGGGCGATAAGCCTAAGGTGGTAAAAGGCCAACCTGGTCACGGCTGCTACCTGGGAATCCAGGGACAGATCCGGATCCAGGACGACGCCCAGACTCCTCATTCATTCCGACAGCTGGAGGGCGGACCCACCCAGATTGGGAAGAGGGCCACTGTACCCGTCCAGGCCACCCTCAAAGAACAGAACCTCAGTCTTCCCAGGGTTATGCCTGAATCTGTTAGTCCTGGTCCAATCCAATACTGCAGCCAGGCAGTGATCAAGGGTCTGGACAGCCTCCACTGCAGAGGTGGAGAAGGAGAGATAGAGCAGCATGTCATCAGCGTACTGATGACAGGAAGCTCCAAAACTCCAGATGACCTCAGCCAGCAGCCTCATGTTAAAGAGTATTGGGGAGAGAGCCGACCCCTGAGGCACTCCACAAGAGAGTGTCCAGGGGGACGACAAAACACCCCCAAGCTCACATGCTGAGTGCGGCCCTCCAGGAAGGAATGGAGTCAGCCAAAGGCCAAACCCCCAATCCCCACCTCAGAGAGCCGGCCCAGGAGGATACAGTGGTCGATGGTATCAAAGGCCGCTGACAGGTTGAGGACAAATACGGTAGAGCAACCCGTAAGCCCTCCTCAACAGGTCATCCTAGAGTGCGACAGGGCAGTCTCAGTCCCATGACGCGGCCTGAACCCAGATTGGAAAGGATCCAAGACATGGTTCTCCTCCAGGAACGACTGGAGACGCAGGGCGGCAACCCACTCGATCACCTTGCCCATGAAGGGAACATTGGCTATAGGACAATAGTTGGACATATTGTCTACAGCCAAGCCTGGTCTTTTGAGAATGGGCTTCACCACCATCTCCTTCAGCTGATGGGGAAAGATCCCATCCCTGAAGGACGCAGTGGCGATTACTGAAGCCCATTCCGGCATGCCCCCTCTGGCAGTCTTAATCAGCCACGAAGGGCAAGAGTCGAACGGAGAAGCTGCTGGCCTGCAGTGCCCCAGGGCCCTGGAGGCCTCAGATGGAGTAACAGGCCCAAACTCAACAAACTGGGGAGACTGAGGGGGTGCGGCACCGGACATACACGAGGGTAGATCAGTGCAACCGGCGTCCAGATCGGAACGGATCGCCTCTATTTTATATTTAAAGAAGACGGTGAATGACTCACTAGTGAAATCACTAGGAGGAGGCCCAGGCGGACCAGGATTGGTGAGGTCTCAAACCACCTGGAACAATTCTGCCTGGTGGTTCGAGGCCTCATCAATTCTCAGGGAGGTAAAAGATCTCCTTGTGTCCCTGATCACCCAAACATAGCGACTGGTAGACACCCTAACCGCAGCCCAATTTAAAGCCGTCCGATCCTTCAGCCATCTGCTCTCTAGCCCCCTCCACTCTTGCTTCACCACCCGCAGCTCCGCCGTGAACCACAGGGAGGAGCGGGCTCGGCATCGGATGAGGCGCTTGGGGGCGATCCAGTCAACAACCACGGCAACATCCTCATACCACCTGTCCACCAAGGAGTTGACCGGATCGTCAACCAGACCGTCCGGTAAGCCCCTGAAGGACTCTGAAAACCGCTCAGGGTTCAGGAGCCTTCGGGGGCGGGCCAGGTGGAAGGGCCCAGCTCCCCGCGGAGTGGGGCAGCGATTGATAGGGGAAAAGTCAGCAGATGATGATCTGAACATGACACGGGCCGGGAGCACAAGTTCCTGACCCCTAGATCAAAGCCCACAGAAGTGGAGGCAAAAACCAGGTCCAAGGTACAGTGGTACCTTGTATAAAGGAATTAATTCGTTCCAAATGAAATTATGTTAAGCAAATTTTCCTTTATACAAATTCCCATAGGAATGCATTGAAAACGGAGTAATCCCATTTTTATGTTGTACGGATTTTCCCCATAGGCAATTATGTTAAGCAAATTTCCCCTATCTCCGGAATTTTTTATGTTGTACAAATTTTATGTTATACGAGCTGTCTGTTATACAAGGGTCCACTGTATGTCCACCCCTGTGAGTGGGACCTATGACAAACTGGGACAGGTTCATGGAGGCCATGGACTCCATGAACTCCAGAGCCACTCTCAACAGCCCAGGCCCGGCATGCACATTGAAGTCCCCAACCACCAACAGGCAGGGGGACCTCAAAAGCGCCGCCAAGATGAACTCGGAGAGCTCTGGGAGGGAGTGTGCAGGGTCACGGGGAGCACGGTACACAAGCACAATCCCAAACCTGTCCTTTTGGCCAACCCCAAGGTGTAGACTCTCCAACCCTAGACACACCAACATTGTGGATCTGCTGACATGAAGGAATTCCTATACACAATGCCCCCCTGACCCTTCGACCTGCCCAGATGCTGAACACAGAACTCTTGGGGGCGAAGCAGAGAGAGAGAGAGAGAAGCTCCCCCTCCCTCGCCCACCCAGGTCTCTGTCAAGAAAGCCAGGTTGGCACGCTCATCCACGATCAAGTCGTGGATGATAGGAATCTTATTATCTTTGAGTGGATGATCACCCAGAGGAGGAAGAGCACGAAAGTGCACTGGAAATGATGAGTGTGTGATTGTGCAGAGAAGGTGGGGGAGGGAAGTGGCCAACACCCACAGAATATCTGGGTGTTGTGTTAAATCAGGGTTCGTGCCCATCTATAGTTACAGGTTGTGTTTGGCACTTCCAATGATTTATGGTCAGAATCCTGATAGTTATGCCTGCTGGCATGACTCTGTTGGCATAAAATTCAGGATCCAATTGATTCAATCAAGAACTCAGCAGGGGCAGTTGCTGTCATACTCCAACCAATAGAGCAAACACCTATGCTGACTTCTTACATTGCAGCAATCCACCACTGAAATTCATACCAGTGAAGTTATGCCACCATACTGTTTCAACAGTCAATGCAAATTAAGAGAACAAACACTTTGCCCCTTCCCAACATGCACACAGGTTTTCATAAAGAGAAAGAAACTAACAGTATACCTTATGGCCTCCTCCACAGACTGGCTAACTATATTTGAGGAAGGGCCAGGCTGTGACAAAGGGGTCAAGTTGATCACCCACTTGACTGGCTTGTAGTATTCATCACTAGAACTTAAAAGGTAGAACAACGTGGTCAGGAATATCACCTGCAAGATAGGGAAGAAGGAAAGATATGAATATTGTTTTTTAAATTAAGCATTTTATGAAGAAAGGGAATGCAAACTTATTTCACATGATTCAATAAATAATTAAGACTGGAATGAAGGTCTCCTATTATATTATATTAACCCAATTATTAAGTTGCCACTTCCTATTTGTAAAAACTGGCTTTTAAAATCCTAAAATGGGGAGATTATGTTTTATGCGCAAATTATAATCTTTGGAAATCTTCTGCTACTGTTTTGTGATTTTGTGAATTTGGAAAGGTGTTGGGCGTTAGGGGGTTGTGACCCTCTCAGGCTCAACAGAGGGAGTATTGGCTCCCCAAAGGTCTGCTCTAATCCCAATCCCTATTAAGAAGGACTTGGTCATGGATGACTTAGAAGTCAGCAAAGGACCCACCACCAGACACTATTTTCACTTTGTACTGTAGCTAAAAACCAATACAGAATTTTGTTTTTGTTTTTACATTCCCTCTCCCATTCATATTGGCATACTATTTTCACACACAAAAAAATTCAGTGCTTCAAATAAAAGCTTAACAAATCCAAAACTCATTCAAAATGTCACTGTAAAAGACTACAAATAAAAATATAGTTAGGAGGAAACCTCTTTCAACCCAAAAGCTTCAAGCCCCAGTTCTCACAAAATACCTCCTGCATGGAAAAAAAAAATCCCCCCCCCCGTGTTTTTATGGTCCTATTTGAGGAAAAGGCTGTCCAATGCAAAAATATACAGTGGTACGCCGATTTAAGAGCATTTCGACTTAAGAGTGGAAAACTGTTGGCGTTTTAACTGCCACCTTACAAGTTTTAGATATGGTCTGATCGATTTACATTTTTTGGGGGGGGGATTTTTAACTTGTTTTCCCCCAATTATTTAGATAGGTACCCTGACTTAAGAGTAATTTGACTTAAGAGCATGCATTCAGACTGGATTAAATTCGTAAGTTGAGGTACCACTGTTGCTGCAAACCCCTTGGTGGAAACATGGGATATATATCCAGGAACACCAAGTGTCACTTGTCATTGCTGCCAGATGGGCAGTATAAAAATCCAGTAAATAGATAAATAAAGCAATCCTTCAGAACTTTTCTGTCCCTCAATCAACCCTGGCAGAGTGCTAGCACTGCCCCCCTCCCCAGGGAACACTTCTCATTTTGGGGTGAAAAATTTCAAAATTCATTTCTTTTCATCTGGACAGTATCATAGTCAGAAAAATTATCAATAAATCTAATAAAAGTAAGACTATTTGGTTTTACTTTGGGATTTCCTAAGTCATCTCCAACAATGAGCCACACTTTTCTTTCAACTTTTAAGATGCCTACATACACATATATCTTACCTCACACCCACTGTTTCTGCAGAGCAGTATTAACACAGAATGGCCTGTTCAGTCTGAAAATCACCTATTGTCTAACCTTTATTGAAGTCTAACTTTCCTAATGGGTGTACTTGTCAACAACTTTGGAAAATGCCTTCCATGTTGTACCACTATCCCAATGTCTCCTACTCAACCAATTCCAAATTCACCTGATGTCTATAGATACAATGGGAGGGCTTGCCAAGAAACAGTCATCATGACCACAGAAGTAAACTCTTGGAAGAAGAAGCATTAATGTGAAACACTTCCTTTCCTATTCTGTGTGACTAGTCTTTGTTGCTCTTGCTATTTATTAGAAAAGCACAGTTGTGTGATAGATACAGTAACCCCCGCCTATCGCGGGGGTTAGGGACCCACCCGACCCGTGATACATGAAAATCTGCGATATGTGGAAGAGGGTCGGGGCGGGGCAGGGGGCGATCAGAGGGGTGGGGGGGCAGCGGGCAGCGATTTGATTGCTCCCCCGTGGCTCCGAGCCCCCCCCCGGACGGGTCTGGGGAGCGGCGGGGAGCGGCTCCAAGGCCTCCCAGAGGGGGTGAGGGGGGTGGGGGCGATTTGATTGCTCCCCGCCACCCACCCAACCCGCAAGTACTGCGATCCTGTAATATAGTGGGACCGCAGTACCTGAACCACGAAATGGCGGGGGGTGACTGTACCCTTCTGGGGCTTTATGGAAACCGATGAAGGACTTATGCAAATCTTGTACATAAATGCAAAGGTTATCAATTTCCAATACTGAAAGTATTCCAACTGTTTGGGAAACCCATAAAAATGCATAAAATATTACAGCCTATGACACTGTAAAACAGTGGTTCCAGCCTTGGGATCTCAGGTGTTCTTACAGTACAACGCTCAGAAATCCTGGTGAGTACAGCAAATGGGGAAGGCTTCAAGGAGATTTAGTCCAAGAACATCTGGGGACCCAAGATTGGGAACCAGGTGCTGTAAAGCATAACCTATAGGAAAAGGTGCTCACCAGTGAGAGTACAAAATTGAGCAAAGCAGTACCACTGTAGAAGACGACTGTCACTAAAGTTGTAACTGTAGTGAAAAGGAGACTCATATTGTGACTCATCAATATCCAGAGGGATTCTAGGATCTGAAAAAGAAGAAAGATTTAATTCCTAGTCACCAGCTAGCTATCCTAAACAGGTAAAATACTTCCAATACCAAATCCTTCAGGTGGATACAATTTTTTTTAGGCACCTAGAATTAGAACCTACAACAGTAGACATTGTGCCTAAGAATCCGCAATATTTCCATCAAACTAAAAATAGCAATTGATTGCAGCCATGTAAGAAAAAATATAATTCGGGAATGAAATGTAAAATGTGCATTGTAACGTTGCATCTTCAAGTAATTTTTTAGGCTCAATATTTTTTCAATTTTTTTTTACACCATGGTACAGTTATACTTGTTTATACTTGTTTCAATTTATTTTAATAAAAATAGGGTAGAAACTATGTATGGTATGCTTACACATAAACACCTCAAGGGATACAGTAGAATAGACTCCAATTTTAGATAAGATTAGAAAAGAATGGAAACTAAACTGCTCAAGTGGAAAAATGGAAAGAGGATTCAGAAGCAATGTTGGCGGATGATAGTGGGACTGATGGGGCAGAAACACAGCAACCCAGGGTCAATTTAGTGGCAAAAGTGGGCACTTACAGATACATGTAGATGCACATACTGAAGAACACACTTTGCCCCAAATTAGAAATGTAGTTATTTTTCTGTTCTTTCCCTCTTCTCTCTCTCTCTCTCTCCCCTTCTTCCTCTCTCTCATATAGACTCACACAGAGTGTAAGCCTGCAGGCCTTGTTACTAGAGGTGAGAGTTCATCAGGAAGGAACTAGTACTGGGGTCCTACCTCTAGCAACAAGGCATGCAGAGGTGGGCTGCCGTAAACTAAGCCAGTTTGCCACCTGTCCTAGTGAACTACGTGCCTCTGCTTAGAAGACAGGGAAAGCAGTGGTAGGATATCAGTGTAGACAGCATCTTCCACAGACAAGAGATGCAGAAAAATAGGAGAGGACAAGATAGACTGTTTTTTTAAAAACCAGAGATGAAAGAGAGAGGGAGTTGGTGAAATGGCTTAAGACAAACAGCAGCTACAAGAAAAGAATTATACATATATTCCTAATGCCAAACTTCCCATCCTGGGAAGTGTTAAAAAAATCAAAAGTGCTAGAGGATGGGGAAGGCCTGATATATGGGACTGGACTCCAAGTGCCGATTTGAACATTTCTTTCTCCTAGTGCTTCTTTTGACCCAGTCTTGGATTAATTTCTTTACATATTTTGGTGGCCGCTCCCTTGATCTCATTTTCTACCAAAATTAATTCATTTCTGTTCTACGGACTTTCTGTCAGATTATTATATCATATCTTTCAGTGTTACTCACATTCTGCCTCATTGGTATTCTGCTTCACTTCCCTTTCATTATCTTTATCCTACTGATTTATACAGATATTGAGTCATGGCATTGGACTTCTGTTCTTGTCAGAGTGAAACGTTTCACTAGCTTCTTCACTCTGAGGAAGATGGTAACAGGCCTCTAATTTATGCTACCCATTAGTTCCCCTTTACCCTGGTCTGAATGCACTCCTTAGGGCCTTTTTACACGACCCCTAAACTCCGCCGCAAATGGCTCCCAGCTCCGGAGCTTAAAATTGTTTACCCACCAGCTCCGGAGTTTACTGAAAAGTAAGTGCGACCACGCCCACCTAAGCGCATCCCAGCGCACTTTTCCTGTACCTGCTCTCCAAGGGTGAAAAATCTTAATGCGGATGTGCCGGGCTCTCCTCGCTTCTTTTTGTTGTTGTTGTTTTGCCTCCCGCCCCTTTAACCAGGAAGTCACGGGGCTCCCGGCAGCTTCCACCGGCACCGGGGAGGTAAGTCTTTATTCTTTTGTCCCTTTTTTTCTCCCTCCCCTCACGCAGCCAGCAGCCAGGACTTGTGGAGGGGGTGGGAACGCACGAAGAGCGACAAACCCCTAAGCTCTCTGGTCTGAATTAAAGTGACCAGCGGATCTTAGGGGTCGTGTAAAAGCGCCCTTAGATAGACAATGGCCAGGGATGTGTGAACATCACACCTTTGTAGCCCTTCCCAACACCCATTAAGCATGAGCAGATAGTAGTAGCCTTCCTGGTGGAGGTGTGAAATGTTTCGACCCCACAACAAAAGTCCAGTTGTCAGCTTTTGGATAACCTGACCTGGATGGCTGAGAATCTTCAGACCTACTGACTTATAATTTTGCAGAGGTACCATATGTTGGAATATGGCAAGAACTATATTCAGACATTACAGGGTTAATGTCAGCTGAACCTCATCTGGAACTGTGAATAGTTCTATCTCTTTAATTAGTATGGCCCTACAAAAGGAATCCTTCCTGCCTGCTCAACTATCCCTCTCAACCTTTCACCTCACTGCTGACTTGCACTCATGCTGATCGTCTGAGCAAGGGAGACTATATGTGTTTGCCTGACCTTCATGGGCGTTGCCTGAGCTGCCATTACCTTACTTGTTTTTACTTCATTTTCCCCTAAAATATTTAGATAAAGTCTATGTTTTATACTTCACTTTCGTCTCAGAGTCTTCAGTCTCCAGTATTTATCCCAACACCATATTCCCCTCTTTCTTCTGTTATTTCTGCTAGTTTGGGGGACTCTTTGTTCCACTTAATCCCATTCTCTCTTTTACTCTCGACAGATCTCCATCTCTTTCTATATGCCGTGTTCACTATAATAACCTTCAGGCATGGCTTACTACCTGTATTTGGTATCTTTATTCTTGGGCCTAGGCAGTTGAATTCTTAGGGGTTGAAGACCAAGGAATGGACTTACTATATTCATTATAATTTGTTCTTTCTTCTCCTTGATCTTCTCCTATTTTTTAAGCTAAACTGAAATTTTCTTCATGCCACCTCTTTTCCCCTTCTCACATAAGGTTACTTCTCATTGTTTGTTTCATGTTTCTCCATTCTAAAGTTTCTTGATAGCTTCCTTTCAATTTCAGGATTATATAAAAGCTTATTATTATTCCTTTTAATATACACACTTTTCATTTCCATTTCCTGTTATAGGCCAGTTGTTAACTTTGTTCTTCCAACTCTGTGTTTCTTGCTTTTTCAAGACTGTCCTGCACTTTAACATGTTTTATCCTTTCTCCCCTATTGCTTCATATGTTTAGAACGATCATCTTGAATATTTGCAGGTTGCACCTTCATTTAGTGGATGAAATATTGTGCAAGCAGTTATATGGCTTTTCAGAAATACATAGTTTCCAATCTCCACCCCCCCCCACACACACAAATCAGGGAAAATCAGGGAAATATTCAGTCTTGGATAAGGAAACAAGTAAAACTCTAAGTTAAAAGGTAGCCCATGGTGTTATTTTCTGCATGCTACAGGTCTCACCCAAGTTCTAAAGCTGATGAAGAAAAGTAACTACAGTGGCACCTTCACCTCATGGCTTCACCTTGGGGCTTCCTTACATTATATAAACTCACTGGCTAAAAAAATTAAATACTGATTAAGAAAACAAGTACTTGGACTTCATTCTCATGAATAGCTTTCAGTTTTCTTCTTTTAAAATTTTCTGAAGATATAGTATGAGGCAGTAATATCGTTTCCTTTGAAGGGGGTATTCTTTCTTATTGGTTTTATTGGCTGAAATCTCACTAAGTTACATTAGTGTATGATCATTGAATCTGTAATGATGTGGTGAGCCAATTTCGGCCTCTGTAAGTTCACTAATTTAAATGGTCCTATACTACTCTGATAGCAGAAAGTGAGGATGAATTAAAGAACCTCTTAATGAGGGTGAAAGAGGAAAGTGAAAAAAAAAGGGCTGAAGCTCAACATCAAAAAAACTAAGATCATGGCCACCGGTCCCATTACCTCCTGGCAAATAGAAGGGGAAGAAATGGAGGCAATGACAGAGTTTATTTTCTTGGGCTCCTTGATCACTGCAGATGGCGACTGCAGCAGTGAAATAAAAAGACGCCTGCTTCTTGGGAGGAAAGCAATGGCAAACCCAGATAGCATCCTAAAGAGCAGAGACATCACTTTACCAACTAAGGTCTGGATAGTCAAAGCTATGGTTTTTCCAGTAGTGATGTATGGAAGTGAAAGCTGGACTATAAAGAAGGCTGATCGCAGCAGAATTGATGCTTTTGAGCTGTGGTGCTGGAGGAGAGTCTTGAGAGTGCCCTGGACTGCAAGGAGATCAAACCTATCCATCCTGAAAGAAATCAACCCAGAATGTTCACTGGAAGGACAGATGTTGAAGCTGAGGCTCCAGTACTTTGGCCACCTCATGAGGAGAGAGGAGTCCTTGGAAAAGTCCCTGATGTTGGGAAAGATTGAAGGCAAAAGGGAAAGGGGACGACAGAGAGTGAGATGGTTGGACGGTGTCATCGATGCAACCAATATGGATTTGACCAAACTCTGCGAGGCAGTGGAAGATAGGAAGGCCTGGTGAGCTCTGGTCCATGGGGTCACGAAGAGTCGGACACGACTGAACGACTGAACAACAACAACAACTTAATTGCAACTTATGACATTAAAGGAAGGCATAACTAGAGTAGACTCATTTGAATTACCAGAAGTTATGGAGAAGATGACTCACCAAATTCCCACTATTCAGTACGCCTACTCTACTGTAACTTTCCCTGCTAATCAACAGAGTATCAGCCATTATGAAAAAGATATCATACCGAAAGGAACGTTTCAATGTTCTCATGAATGAAGGAGGCAACATCTTGCCAATCAAGCATATCACTGGGCCAACTGTTCTGACGATTAAAATGTGGTTTGTGCCCTTTGTTTCTTCCCGAATGAGTTACATTCTGTAAAACAAGAGGAAACGTTAACCCCATTCCTCACAGAACTCCTATTAAGTCATTCAAATTAGAATAGACTGAGAATGCTAGTTTGTTCCCCTCCATCCTGGTTTCATCACTCTCCTCTTTTAGTCTCTGTACAGGCAAAGTGAAGCCCCGGATATATTGTGGGATTCCCACCAGTTCTATCCAGTATGGATAGAATTCCCACCAGTTCTCTCCGGTATGGTCAATATTGGAAAATACAGAGAAATGCAGACCAAGAGCACCTGGAGTACCAAATTTCCCTCGTGCAGATACAATGAAACTAAATAATTAAAGAATCCTGGATTTCTTTTATGGTGAGATCTCCCCAACCTCTCAAAACAGGACATTTCTTTTTAAATAGGTCCCATAACTATTATCAATAAAATTGTTAATATAAAAATCCCATTGAATCTGTAGAGTGGCAATATGCCAAAGGTACTCACTTTCACAAACCAAGTGTGGTATAATCTGTCCCAGAGCTGCAGAACTTGTTTTTCAATCACAGCAGTGTTGTTCACTTTTTCTCCTAATATTTTATGGAGCTATAAAACATAAAAACAGTGAAGCTTCATGCCCGAACTGGAAAGGAATACATTAAAGTCAATAGAATAGCAGGTGGTAGAATGGTGGTGGTGGTAGCTGGTGCTACCACATACAGTGCAGCAGAGGCCAGGATACCGGAGAACCATCTTATGAATTCATAATACCCGACAGCACGGAAAGGGAAAACTAAGGCAAACTTAAGATCATGAGGGTAGAAGGAAATCTAAACAAAAGGACTCCTTTGGATCCACAAGTGTTTGCTCTTGCAACAAACTTTATTCCATACCCCCAAAATCAAGTCACTTTAATGGGTTGTGCATGCATGCAAATTCAAGGATCTATACTGATACCTCTCATGAGCTATTGGAGACTGCACCTCACCTCCCACCTCCAGCAGGTACGTGTTTTATTGCTGCTTTTCAAAATTGGAAGAGTTTTGTTGCTGTTACAACAGATGCGCTTGGTGGGGACAGGCTGCCCCTATCTTTGCTGTTCTTCCACAAACAGACAAAGATCTTTTTTTTTAGACACATCTTTCCTTAGGGACTAGCAGCCCAAGAGAGGATTTTTTTGGCCTCTCTGAAATGTTTTCCCCCAGTATTGATTTCATTGACTTTAATATAATATTTGTTTAACTCATTCTTAATATTTGTATTTTCACTGTCTTTAGCTTTTAAATACAGTGACACCCCGACTTAAGAGCAGCTCGACATAAGAGCAATTCGACATAAGAGCAGGAAACTGTTAGCATTTTTACTGCTGCCTTATACATTTTAGATATGGTCTACTCAAGTTACAATTTTTTGTTTGAATTTTTTTAGCTTTTTTCAATTTTTTAGATAAATACCCCGACTTAAGATTAGTTTGACACAAGAGCATGCATTCAGAATGGATTAAATTTGTAAGTTGAGGTACGACTGTATTGTCTTTTAATTGCTGCAAGGCGCCTTGGGTCCCTTTAAGGAGAAAGGAGGGATAAAAATATTGCCAATAAAAATAAAATACATTGGTTCACCCCTGGCTTTTATAAAACAATGGCTAAAACAACCAAGCACTAAGTAAGGCACCTCATGGTGTAAAAGGAAATAAAGTAACGTAAGAAATCATAGATGAGGCACAGGCACAGATCTTACCGAACAAATGACATACAGATATCATGTCTCTAGATAAGACAATTATAGCCTATTTCTTTTTAACATAAGTACTCTGTGGTAACATCTCAACATAAAATCATAGGGAGATAGAAAACTGGCTTATTCTGAAATTGGATAATGGATCCATCTAGCCCAGTAGTGCTGTTTTCGACAAGCAGCAGCTCTCACATACTTTAAGCAAAATTGTTTCCCATTTCTATGTGGAGGTCCCTGGCAATCCTTAATGGTCTCCCACAAAAATATTTACCATCTTAACTTTGCAACAGGATTTCCACCTTAAAATTATTTCAAAATCAAAACATATTTGATCACTGCTAAAATAATATAAAAGGGATTGCTCCAGGTTGTCAAATATGCTAAAAATTTTCCTGTGCTTGTTGTACTGCACAAAGACATAGTGAAGATTCGTGCCAACAAGGTTGTTCTATGTAGATTTGACTTAAAACCATATTCTTATAGATCCAATTACTATTGTGAAAAACCATGCACCGTTTTCCCCTTTGTTGCTTGTCACCTACCCACTAATAGTGTGGCTTGACTTGCTTCACATTTTCCTACTTACGCTAAACCAAGAGGATTTTGGCAAGGGTCTGAATCCGGAGGTGGGTCCTCAGATCCTTGTGGTGCAGTGGTGAAACTGCTATACTACAGCTACAACTATGCTCACAACTGGGGTTCAGTTCCAGATAGATGGCTCAAGGTACACTCAGCCTTCCATCTTTCCAAGGTCAACAAAATGAGTACCCAGCTTGCTGGGGTGGAGGGAAGAGCAATGTGTAGCCTGCATAATTTGGTAAACCACACTGAATGCTTTAAGCACTATGGGGCGGTATACAAGCAGCACACTTTGCTTTTGCTTTTTCTGCTGGAGCACAGCATTTTTCTCTAAGAAATTTTCTCTGGATCAAGCCCATTATTTTATTTAAACTGCCACTTTAAAAACTGATTTGTCTACTTTATTGGTTTTTATAATATATTTTATTTTGTAAATGTGGTGGATATTGGTTACAGAGAGGCTGATTTGTCACCATGTTTTAAGACCATAGTGGAAAAGACTTCAAATTGAATTTTTATTCCTGGTTTCATTCCATATTGATATCTAAAACAGAAGCATCTTTTTGAGGGGGGGGGGACAATAAAGCTATAATCAAAATAGCAATCTCCAAGGTCTAGTTTTGCTCTTACCTTAAGTGTTATCCATTCCCGACCATACTGATAGACATTATTGGCAGCTGAATTCAGAGCTTTCTGAATAACCTGAGCTTCAGGCAGCCAGCTAATTAAAAAATTAAAATCATTCCAGTGTTTTGTATTGCAACAAATAAATTACTAAGATAAAGAAAGATGGCTAGGCATGTGCAGTAGAACTTCTGGCTCTCTTTGAACAGCAGATTCCCAAGCTCTATTTTAAATGATATCTTGGTTTTGAAAGTGTTTTTACAATTGAATATGATGGGCTACTGTGCAAGAGAAATCAGCTCAAAGTTCCCTTGTTCTGTAATATGGGTTTATTTTAATCCTGTTCTCTAAACATCTACATGTACACTTTGTTAACAATGTCAGGCTAAGATAAGTCAACGGCAAGTAGCATATGTCTACAATGAACATTAAGTCATCGTGATCATCATAATAATTGTTATTATTACCTACTACTGTTATATTCAGCAGTTCTGCTATCTTTTCATTCATCACTCTTTTCACAAAAGAGAATCCTGGTCTAACTTTTGTGTTCAGCAGAATTCTCTAGCCGTACCAACTGGTAGTTCTGACACATGAATATACTAGTTGAAATCTTACTGGCATTAGTAAAACATAAAGTTATAATGAACAAGTGGGTCCTAGATCAAATCAAGCCTGACCCCATCCCTGGAAGAAAAATGTTGAAACTGAGGCTGTCCTACTTTGGGCACATCATGAGAAAACAGGATTCTTTGGAAATCTCAGTAATGCTGGAAAAGGTTGAAGCCAGCAGGAAAAGAAGACTAAACATGAGGTCTATTGACTTCTTAAGGGATCCACATGCTTAAATCTGCAAGAGCTAAGCAGGGCTGCTGAGAACAGATTACGGAGATTGCTTATTTATGTGGTCTATTATTTTCCATGATTGTTTTTGGATTTCATATAAGGTTTTTTTTTTGTTATCGTAACAACCTATCTCAAACCCCTCCTTGAAGCCTCAAGAGAGAAATTAGACAATTGTGCGACTTTTAAAAAACAAAACTCACGTTTACCCTCTGGCCACATTCACACATAATAAACCAGAATTGCAGATAGTTCTACTTTGTGTGAATGACCAAGAGCTTGTGTTTGCTACTTAATTGCTTCCATCTGGCTGCTCCTGCTAGCAAACTCAGCTAAGAAACCAAAGAATCTCTCTCTACAATTTATTTACCATTATATATCAACTAAAATTGCTGTCTTGGTTCTCTCCTAAAAAGAAAGAATAAGTCTGCTCTTCATAGACAGACAGACACTATAGAATATTTTAGTCATACTTTGGTGTGACCAAGTGATGGGTGAGGTCATGGCTGAGGCTACTCAAAATACGCAGCGCCAACAGTGACTCAGAAATACCCAGATACTGACATAGCTGGAAATCACTGACAACAACTTGCATAAGGGATACTGGAATAAAGAAGGGCAGTAACACCACACTTTTCTATTCATCAGCCTTACCCTTATCCAATGCAGGGATCTGCTGCTTTCCAGTCAAAGATATGCTACCCTCTGTGAATTTATGCAATTGTCTCTCGAGGACCTCTGTAAACTATGGAATTTCTTTTAAAAATTCTATCATATTAATTTTAATATTCTTACTTGGCCCATTCCGGATGATTGGCTACAGTTTCATTGATCAAGCTGCTTGTGACTTCAATCATATGTACACTTTCATGGTGCACCTAAGGTCAGTACAAAGAAGGAAAATGTAAATGAAATGAATGTAAAACTGAATATACTAAAATACAACAAAGAGAGCTTGGAACAGGAAGTATTAGTATTTATTGATTAACATATTTATAACCTGTCTCATATCTAGCAAACTCAAGTATAGTACCAACAGTAGCAATAAAGCAAATTAAAACAATTTAACACTGTAAAACGAAATAGAGGACAGATACTCATAAGGAATTGATGCTGACCAGTTCCTTAAACAGTCAGAGACCTAGGAATCTAAGGGAGTACCTCTCCGAATATATATTTGCATGCACGTTACAGTTGAGGGTGGGGCGGGGGGGGAGCAGGTCTCTCCTGTGTCCCACCATTGGCATTAAGTATACTAAACTAGGTGGAGAAACAGGAGTCAACTTTATGAACTGCAGTATTTTGATTCTATAATACCCTCACCTTGGTGTCCAAATTAGGATCAATGTTGCCTTTAGTTCAATGTTGCTTTTATTTAAGATAGCTACTGTATTCTAAAAACTTACAATGTTTTACAGACCACATAAAAGGGGGCAAGGATCGGACAAAGCTCTTATTTATAAGAAGGCTATTCCACAATTCAGGAGCTGCAAGTGAGAAGGCCCTTTCTCTCACACCAGCCCTACCCACTTTACACTCTGTAGGACAACACAGCAGAGGATGCTCACAGATGAATACAGCTGAACTAAGATCTTCGACTGGTTTGTTTGGGGAATAGTTCTGGGGAACCTTGGGCCAAAACCCTGGAGGACTATAAAGATCAAAAGCAGCAGCCTTAATTGAATCAGGAAAGAAATGACATGGGCCAATATTTTGGCACCCGGGATGGGGGGTGGGGGGGTGGAAGCCTGGTGGTTTTGAACTGTCTGAACCGCTTTCAAGGACAAAAACACATAAAGTGTATTATAGAAATCTAGCAGCAGGCAGCCTCTAGCCTCTAGGGCACATGCAGCCCTCTGCCGATTTTTATGGCACACGATCCTCTTGAACACTCCTGCTCAAGGTTGCCTGTGCACCCGTTGCAATTCCTCTCTGTGCAGCAGTCCTCCACCACTGTACCACTGTTTTCAGCCATTCCAGTTGCAATGGAACTCAGTGAGGCTGAAAATTAGAGGGACTGTGGCTCTTGGTGAAAATTTAATTGTCAAAAAAGGAAAAGCTGCTTTTCCTAAAAGTCCCCCAGAGAAGTGTTGTTCTCTTAAAACATGACACAGCCTACCTGCATTTGTTAACTGCAAAACAATTTTTATGCAATGATATTTGTGCATCTTGAGATGGATGCATCTTGAGATGGATCCTGGCTAGATCAGTCCCTGAGGCATACACACTAGTAACATACTAGGAATCCAATATCCAGGACTGATTTATTTAGTTATCTATTTGTGGACAAAATTTTAGTGCTAACAAATTCTAGTACTAATTTCTAGTACTAATAATGGCACAAATCATAAACTGTGTTTCTGTAGGACATAGGCACCTATTCATATAAAAAGAAACTATTACATTGATTAAGTCAGTCCGCCAATACAACACTCTAGTTGTACAAAGAAACCCTTCAGCATCAAATGATACAGTAGATCTGAATAAGTTTCATGGATAGAACAATTTATACTAATTAATGGACAATGTACCTTTGCTGTGAGGAGCAGAGCTAGCAGGAGGGTGCCTATTACTAGCACAAATATAATGAAGATGCTAATGATTTTATCAAGCATTTTCTCCAACCACACAACCATCTGTGAAGAACAAAAAGAACAGAAGGAAAAAACAATAGAGTATTAAGAAATCAAAATCCTGTAGCAGCATATTCCAACACATTTAGCAATCTCTTGGGCTCTATGAGACTAGTATAAAAGTTTGAATCAGCAGGTGTCTATTTCAAGCTGTTCAAAGAAAAGAAAAGCTCATGATAATCTTACTAACCTTGAAAATTTTTCAAGATCAGTAGGTGCTCAAATTCTCTTCAGTCAACAGAAGCAACTGTTTGAGCACATGGACAGGATTCTGATGTCACTGATCCATTTGGCGACACACCTGGAACATTTACCTGCCACTACTTGGATTTTATAGCAGTCCACAAACTGTGTGGCTACATATAAAGAACTGGCTAAATCCCTAACTTGGCTAAGAAATAGCTTGATCACTGACCTTTACTGATCTCAAATAACTTTGCATATCAGTTTAGAAACGCTATAGTACCTTGTCCCCCCAATTAACTAGCCATTAATATGCAGTCCCCAAATTATCCTCAAGATATATTCTACAATCAAGGTTGTGCAAAGCCTTGATGTCAAGAATGGCAGTTACTAGGCACTAACTCAGCAGTTGTAACCACACATCATATTTAGACTCATTTCAAGCTATATTGATAAGAAATTTCTGCAGTACCCTTAGGCATAGTTATAGATCATTCTGCTTTTATATCAGCATAAATATACAGCACCTTCAAAGATCTGTTTCTGGTAATGCACAAGGACCGCAATACACTCCTGGACCATGGCACACTTGCCATCCTGGTCCAGGCACTTGTAGTCTCAAGATTAGACTACTGCAATGCGCTCTACTTGGGGCTGCCTTGTTGGGTAATGCTGAGGCCCCAGCTATTTTATTTATTTATTTATTTATTTATTTATTTATTTATTTATTTATTTATTTATTTATTTAGCTTGTATGCTGCCCACTACCCAAAGGTCTCTGGGCAGCTCACAATCAAAATAGACAATTAAAACATCAAAATTACAGTAAAATTAGGACAATAAAAACATGTAAATACAATAAATACAATACATTAAAAACACAACACTAAAATTGCCATCAGGACCCACAATCATTAGTTTAAAAACTTCTGGAACAGGAAGGTTTTTACCTGGCGCTGAAATGTTATCAGCATTGACGCCAGGCGGGTCTCACTTAGGAGGGCATTCCATAGTCTGGGGGCAGTTGCTGAAAAAGCCCTATACCTGCAAGCCATCCCTTTCACCTCCTTGAGGGATGGCTCTTTCAGGAGGGCTCCCTGAATATATCTTAATTGCCGGGTGGGTTTATATGGAAGGAGACGGTCCTTCACGTATCTAGGTCCTATTGCAGAATTCTGCAGCTAGATTAGTTATGGGGTTAAGGAAAAATCAACATATCACCCCATGCTGGCCACGTACTGGCTGCTGATTCAGTTCTGCATTAATTTCAAGGTTTTAATGATGACATACAAAGCCCTAAACAGTTTAGGACCTTGCTGTCAGAACGGCTCCTGTCGCAAAATACTGCCCATAACGATTGTCTCAGGCAGGGCATTTGAGGGTGCCATCACTGAAGGAAGCCTGTAAATCTTTGATGAGAAATTGGGCTTTCTCAGTGGTGGCCCCTTGTCTCTGGAACCAGCTTCCCCCTGTGATTTGTCTGGCATCTTCCCTCCTGCTCTTTAAGAAACATCTAAAGATGTGGCTATTTAAAAAGGCTTTCCCTGGGTATTAATATCCGCTACTAATGAGTCGCTGTTTATGCAAGTTATTTTTTCATTTGTTTCTAGTCCATCTTGCTTCTGTTTGATGCTTTGATATATATTGTTTTATTGGTTATTGTTTTTATTTACTGGACTGTTTATCTATTATATTGTTTGTTGGTTTGATATATGTACAACTTTGTAAACCGCCCAGAGTGGCTGTGTAGCTAGATGGCTGTGTAGCTAAATGTAATAAATAAATATATAAATACACTGAATGTATACATTCTACCCCTCATTAGCCTCATTAGCACAGACTTAGAAGGGAACCTCAAAGGTCATTTTGTCCAAACCTCTGACAATGCAGGAAAACTACTACCACGGTGTCCCTAATAGGCAAACATTTAACATGCTCTTTAAAATGTTATACAGTAGAGAAGGAATGTCTCACTTTCCAAGACAATCTGTTCCACTGCCAAAATATCAGAACTATCAGGAAACTCTTCCTTATTTTAGAAACCTAACTCTGTATCTTTTTTTTCCCATTTAGTTTAAATTGATTTAACTCTACAGTTCTGTTCTATCCATAACCCTAACAGCAGGCTCATGTTTCAATGGGCTTCCCACAAAGAATATTGTGGAGGAGAGCTTGCTAGCCTTGTAGAGACAAAATACACGACAGTACTTTGACAACATTTCCTTATCCGGCCAGAGGAAAAAACGATGATATACAATAAGTGTGGTGTATCTTGAAAAATCTGTGCTTGCTCTGTTAAACACAGCACTTCCCCATGTCTCCAAATGGTCATAGATTAATTGTTAAATGGTTTGTTCTAGAACCTTTCTGGGCATCAATATAAAGGTCACTAGTTGTTGCTTTACTGAATTACATGGGGCCACCTTGCAGCACTTTATATGTTTTCTAAGCATTTTCAAAATTATGGACAACACAGTGAGTTTACACCTGCAAATTCCTTTAGCACTCTAGGATGTGCAGCTTCCCGGGCCTTGAAAGTCTAGATTCCTCTACAGGAGCATCTTCTCCCTGTAATCATTCTATCCTCTCCTGTAATTCCTTTTCTTCATCATTTGATCTATTACTTCCTGGTCAAGCACAGTTTCATTTGTGGAATGAGAATGAGTCAAAGAAGGAGAAAAGCAACATCGTTTTTCTGCCTTCTGCTTATAGCAGTCATATAAATTCCTTGTTTTTCCTCTTCCTCTAAATTCAGCCAAAGCAAAGCAAAACAAAATAAAATAAATATCCTTTGATCCTTTTTCAAACCCTCAAATTTTCCTACAAGTGCTGTTTGCCAGTGGTTTGCCCTCCATTCATTCCCTATACACCTGTTTTAAAGCTGAATTCAATTAGCTGGAAGCCATTCTGAATTCTCTAGATGTCTCTCGTTTCTTCACATCTATTTGCAATTTTACCTTTAATATTAATACTTTTAAGAGCTCTCATCTATCTTGAATTGTCGTGTCCTTTAATATTTCAGTCTATATTCCACCTTACTCATCAGCTTGCCTACAAAGTTGCATCCAAAAAGCTTAATTTCAGTTTTCTAAAATTCTGACTGCATAGCTTTGCTTTGCTTTGTTATAAACCAAAAACATTCACAATAAAGAACTTATTCTTCTCTGTCGCTCTTCCTCTGTTCTCCTCTTTGTCTGAGATAAAATTGTGAGTAAGGAATTTGTTAAAATGTGTCAAAATTAATGTGGGAAAATTCATTAGCATAGCGGATCTCCCATTACTACTATGTCTCAGTTTGGAAACTGGATCTCAGAAGGCATCCTCCAAGTCTTCTGCTTGGTTTGGCTGTCTGTAACAGACACAATAATATTGCTACTATTTCCTCCTTTTATTTCCACCCAAACACTCTCAACCGACCATACACATTTGGAGTCCTTGCATGCAGTGGTGTTTTATCCATCCTGTCTGAATAAACCACACCCTTAATTTCTTACATTCTTCAATTTGTAGCGAATTTTTTTACTCTAAAACAGAAATCCTAAGGATTCATAGGACATTACTCAGCATTTAAACATTACTCATGTACACAGTGAAGGGGTCCACAAGCTTTCTATAATACTCAAGGATATTTAAAATATATTACCAAAATACAGTATATTAAATTTATCTTTCTTACCCAGTTTCATTTCCTTCATTTTGACACATCACCCAAGACTTCTCTAACATAAGATATTCCTAGATTCAATATGATTCCAGACTTCAGAAAAAGGATGTAATGTAGCTGCTCTGTCGTTGCCTCCAAAGGGAAGCATTGTACACATTTTAAAATCATTTAGGGGTCCATATGACATCTTGAAATGGGTTATAATGAGTAGAAAGGGAACATTATACTTTCCCTCCTGAGCTCATCCCAATAACTCATCCCAAATCATTGCCTATAAGTTCTATCAATTTAAAAGCTTCACCAAAGGAGACACAGTGTGTGTGTGTGTGTGTACACGTCTGCACGTGCATGCACACGCACACACACATCCACAGTTCTGACCCAAGAAGTTAGGAGCCAGTGTAGGTCAGTCAGGATAACAACCCCCACCTTTTTTGCTTAACTAATGAATGGAGGCCACAGTGGCTAGCAGGGTGGGAGGAAGCAACCTACACTATGGAGACAGAAAGGTTTTTGGTAGAGATGGGTGTTTCGTTTTGGAAGGGGTCCAGTTCTGAAACGAAATATGGCAGTATAGCTGCCATTTGGTCCCGGTACCCGCCCTCCAGAACAAAATCAACCAGTCCCTTACTTTGTTTTGGGTTGCACAGGGCTAAACTCCAATGAGGAAGCAGCCTCTGAGGCATCATCTTTCACTCTCCCTGGTGCTGGCCAATCAGACAGGGAGGCAGAATGATGCATATCCCAGCACAGCTCCTGATTGGCCAGTGCCAAGGAGAGTGAAAGATGACGCATCAGAGTCTGCTTCCACATTGGAGTTTAGTCCTGCAAAACTCAAAACAAGGTAAGAGACTGGATGATTTTGTTCTGGAAGGTGGATCCCGGTATCAAATGGCAGCTGTACTGCTTTGTTTCATTTTGGAACTGGATCCCTTCTGAAATGAAACGCCCATGCCTAGTTTTTGACAATTAAAATGATCACGTGAAGAACTTATTTTACCATTTACCTTTCTTGTTAGGGAGGCACACATACAGATCACACTCATTCGTTCATGATCCCCCAAATGATTGACTAGCATCTCTGACTATACTTTTTAATCTTTAGTTTGTCTGTATAGAACTGTTAGTCTTACTTGAACAACTTCCTTGTTGGATTAGTGTATGACTATGGATTTTGGGAATAAACCCAGACAGCTCTGTTGCCATCCTTACCGTAAGATGACACCTGAAACTTCCAACCCAGAGACAAATAACTGAGAGGGCAGGTATGAATCTTGTTGTGGTGAGAAGAATGACTTACTGGTACTTCAGGGGCTTAACAAAGCTGAGGAGTAAATAAAACAATTTTCCTAAGTTTGCTCTTCAGAAATGCAGCCTTTCACTTCAGCATTTGGTCAAGGAAACAATAACTTATTACATGTAGGCAAGAGGGAAGCAGCACTAATTTGGAAAGAGACCTTCTACAGAGTGTTATGAACAAGTAAGATCTTCTACAATGAAAATGAGAAAGATGTCATGTAATTCAGTCAGTCATTGTAAGCAGTCCTCTAAATCTTTTCCACTTTTGAAATATCAAACACTGCATTACCAGTACTTTGATGCAACAGAGAGAGAAGCCACATATGCATTTTTAACAAAAAGGCAAAATTGTACAATATACCAAAACAAGGAGGAAAAGGGGGAGGGAAAAGGGAAGAAAGCTGGAATTAAATGTGTGGCCTATAAAAACTCCCTTGAAATTGAATTTTTCTCAGTTCTGCTGGATAGCAGTTTAAGGCTTGTGCAGCAATGTGTGGAGTCTGCCCTTTCTAAAGTATCTAATGGTTTCAAAAAGCATCTCCTGCTTCCAAAAACATAATGCAGTACAAAAATGAAGAACAGGTAACTCTCGTTGAATTAGCTTTTCCATTCTTCCCACTCCAACATACAGATATTCAGCAGCTGCTTAGTAGGTTCAGTCTTTCACCGTGGAGATTTCTCAGGTTCAGACAAACTGCTTAATTGATACCATATTGCCTATATTTTGGCACTAGTGAAATGAGTTCTTTGACAGTGTGTCCATGCCCTCTTACCATAAACAGATACTGTGCCATATTAATACTTAGCTGCTCATATTTTGTCTTTGTTCCAAGTTAGGACAACATTTCAGAGATTATGCATGATTTTCAGGGAGCAAATAGGGGTAGAATGCTCCTGAGCAATTCACCTAGAAATAAAACTCTCCTTATCTTAAAAGGTTCTAAATCATGGCTCCATACAGATTCAGACCCATATCTGTGATGCACAGAGAGCACAATAAAATAATCAGTTTCACTCTGATTAGCAGCAAATCTTTGTTAACATTTATAACCACTAATTCTGTTATTAAGCTGCCTAGATGCCCTAAGCACATCCGATCTCGCCTGATTTCCAAAGCTAAGCAGGGTTGGCCCTGGTTAGTACTTGGATGGGAGACCTCCAAGGAATACCAGGTGCTGTAGGCGCCTGGAGTAGGAACTGGCAAACCAACTCCAGGATTCCTGCCAAGAAAACTCCATGGACATGGAGTCACGAAGAGTCAGTCATGACTGTAAGGACACAACACACACACACACACACACACACACACAATTCTGTTATTACAAAATTGCAAAAAGCTGCCATGATTAATTTGTTTTAGATAAACAAAACAGCTGAACCCGCAGAAAGTCATTCACTAAGAGAAAACAGCAGGTTAATATTCAGTGGAATCCCTCTTTCAAATTGAATTTTAATAACTTGATACAAGCATATTGGATTTGCTGCTAAAGTACAAAATAAATTATAAAAACTATTATAATTTTATTTTATATATACATATACAGTGTGTATATGCTATTTAGCTATCCAGTATATATATAAAGTCAAGTTTTGCATTTCTTCTGGCAACCTAGACACGATATCATGCAGCAATATCAGGCCATTTCTTGGTGTTTCAAATTGTGGGTACAGAACCACAAGATTACACACATTTTGTTAGAAATACTAAATTGTTATTTGGAAACAAACACTGTTTAGGTCGGTGTTGGAGAACCTATGGCATGGGTGCCAAAGGTGGCACTCGGAGCCCTTTCTGTGGGCACCCAACATTGCCCCTTCACAGCCACCTGAAATCAGGTTAAATTGCTGTATTGGCACTTTGCGAAAAATTAGTGGGTTTTGAATTGCAGTTTGGGCACTTGGTCTCTAAAAGGTTTGCTATCTATCACTGGTTTAGATTACTGGTTTTAAAACACTGTCATCATTTACCATTAGCTCAACATGTGATCTATGCATTTTGGATTCATGTTTTTGGTTTTTCTATTGTTCCCTCCAGCTTAATCATTAATCTAACAGAGGGGCAGCTGTCACTTTTCAACAGCCATCAATTTCAAGGAGTGTGGCCTAACAAAACAGATGGCCAGCTCAACAGTGCTCCAGACATACTGTTGTGCAACTCAGCATTCTATACATACTCTCAGGGGGACAAGATAAAGCAACAGATCCCATTTCTCCCATGTAGCTTTAAAATGTCTAACAGAAAATGTCTCAAGAGATTGAATTTCTTGGGCATAGGGAATAAAAGCAAGGACTGGATACCAAAACTTGGATGCACTACTTACATAGTAAAACTTGGCATTTAATAGCAGCTCTAGTGATTTACTAAGCAAAGCCATTCAAGGGAGCTGGTTGTACATTTCTCAGGTAGATACCATATCTGTCCTAAAAATGAGTTCCCTGCATGTTATTTTTTTTTTTTTGCTTAACAAAAACATGTAGTAGTTATCTGAACAATAAATGTCATGATTTGAAAATATATTTTAAAATTTTAGGAATGTATTTTAAAAATGTTTGGGAAAGAATTCCCAACAGAATCCCCAACAGCTTTTTTTAAATGAAAATGTTTAAATGAGCATTTTGAGGCCATGGTATATATCAACATTTATTATATTCATCTGATTTTTGGTTGCAATAAAATCAAGTCCCTGTTACTGTCAAGTCATCCTGAAATCATACTAAATCTTTATTTGCAACTAACACTTTAAAATAATCCACTATAGAGCAGCAGAATGAATCTGCTTTAATGTTAGGAGAATATATGTAGCAGCAGACCATAAATACCTGAATTAAGATATTTAATTCGCTATTAACATTTACATTTGAATTCATGTGTAACAAAAATAAAATTCTAGTTTGTTCAGAAATAAGTATGTTTTTCATGTATTAAATCCATCATCATTTTTAAAAAGTGGGAATCATACTTTAGATCAGTAGTTCTCAACCTGTGAGTCCCTGGATGTTCCTGAACTGCAACTCCCAGAAGCCACCACCACTCGCTGTGCTGGAAGGGGTTTCTGGGAGTTGCAGTCCAGGAGCATCTGGGGACCCATAAGTTAACAACCACTGCTTTAGATGTACCTGTGCTTTTATGCAGTTAAATATCTGGACACCATTGCACAGGATGTACGTAACTAAACATACAAACATGTTCTTCTTTCAGTGAACAAGATCACACTGCATAAATGCACTGATGGAAAAAGCTGAATCAGTGGATCCAGGAAGAGGTGGTTTCCTTTCCTACATAGTAAAGCAAAGTAAAGTGTTCTGCTTATATACCGCCCCATACCACTACAAGTGGTCTCTGGGCGGTTTACAATTTTAATTACAGTGTGCAGGCTACACATTGCCCCCCCAGCAAGCTGGGTACTCATTTTACCGACCTCGGAAGGATGGAAGGCTGAGTGAACCTTGAGCCTGCTACCGGGGATTGAACCCAGGTCGTGAGCACAGTTTTACCTGCAGTACAGGCATTTAACCACTGCGCCACGAGGCTCCTCACTAGCAATGTTATTGCTAGTGCTCCGCTGCTAGCAATAACATTCTCCTTCTCTTCCTTTCTCAACAGCCCTCTGCCTTGTCTGAAATAACTCCCTATGGTTTCCCATCTCAGGTACTGAGGATGTGTGGGAGCGTCATAGAGGAAACATATAACCTTCCCATAGAACTGCCTTCTAACTAACAGATATACAGCACTCAGTTGTTTCCTGGTTAGCAGTCAGCAATTATGAGGTCAGTGAAGAGAAATGTTACATAAGGACTAATTTAGCCCACTCAGTGCTCATCAGTTACTTTTTAAGCAGTGGCGCAACATGCTTCCAAAGAGCTGTATGTAATGTCTATTTAATAATGAACAATAGTAAGCTTTCTTCAAAGAAGCTCTTGAAATGTAACTACTGTATTTTAAATGTCAACTGAGATTTTCCCCCTACTCCCAAACATTTAAAGAGTCAGTATCAGCAGAAACAGATCAACCAACTATATTGAAGGGCATCAATGGAAGGAAAGCTGCATGAGAGGAAAGAGGAGAAACCAAAGTCACATGGCTCATTTCAATGCCTTAAACATGCTTGAGCATTAAGCCTATGGTGTCATAGACATGTAACTTGCATCTAAGTAATTTCAGATAATTTTAGTTACCTGACACAAGTTACAATTTTAGAAGTTTCCATGCCCCACAAAAAATACCTGTGCTAATGAACGCCTGTGAATGAAAACTCTACCCTCTCTCTTCCTCTGTCTGACAACCACATCATCAAGAAGCTGACAATGGGAAGCTAAGGTACTTCTTACCCATCATGTTCTCTTTCAGAATCACTCATTTCCCAAACAGGGATGATGGCCGCAACTACAGGATTGGAGGCAAATACTGAAGTTTAAAGTGAGAGGCAAGGAATATCTGTGAGAGAGAAGTGGTGAGTTTGGGAAGTGGGCTGTTTCCCTGGCTATTGCTTTTCCTCTGCAACCTCCTTCCTTGCTTTGTCAGGAAAGTTTTCTGGGCAAGTGGGGAAAAGCAGATGAGGACCAAGGAAGCAGCTGTAGAGGAAAAAGAAGAGGAAGGCATAGATCAAACCCCGCTACTCCTGCTGTCCTCTTTTTCCCAGGGCACCTTTGCAATGCTGCATTCCCATTTACACTTCTAGAAGCAATCAAAGGCATGGCAATATGGTTCTGCAGTCTCTACAACCTTCACATGGGATCCATACTAGCTGAAATCCAGTACAAAGTCACCATCAGAACAGGCCCATTGAATCAAAGAAACTTCCAAAGGAGTTGGATGACCCCACCCCCACCTCCCATTGATTTTAAAGGCCTACTCTCTTTGCATTATATTACTAGAGATCAGCCATTATTTAAATAATTTTATAATTTAAAAAGATTTCATACCCATAAACATCTTTATTTTCCTTACTTTCAAGGAATGTGATTGGTTACTACCCTGTGCTATATGCAGCTTGGTGATTTCCCCTGAAGCAAGTGGGATGTCCAAATGTGAATAACTGGCACACAACAAGTGCCAGAGGAACCTGATGACACTGAATGACCTTCTGCAGTTAATACATGACCTGGAATGTTAAAACAGGTATAATACAAAATATGAACCTCATGTTGCAAAGCAAAACTAAAAAGCAAACTACATTCCCCAACACACAACACCGTTCATGCTAAAAAAGAATACAAATATATATTAATTGCAAACAAACTGACTTCTTATTTACCTTCTTATTAAGCCAATGCCACAGCTGGGGGAAAGGAAAGTGAGAGAACAGAGGAGAAAAAGACAAGAAGACAGGAAAGGATTATTGGAGAATGCAATTGTAATGAAACAAAACACAGAACATTGTTCAAGGAATGAAATGCAACCACTGCAGACTCAGAGGCTAATCACAGTAGGAAAGAAGTGACATCAAATACTTGAAATGAAATGCACAGCCAGAAAAAAGGCAAGATATTTAGAAGACCACAACACAGCTGATTGACACTAGTGTCCCCAGGTGTGGACATTTCACATATAGGTGAAACTTGAAAAATTAGAATATCATGCAAATATTCATTTATTTCAGTAAGTCAATCCAAAAGGTGAAAGTAATATATGAGATAGACTCATTTCATGCAAAGCAAGATATGTCAAGCCTTACTTTGGTATAATTGTGATTATTCTGTTTTACAGCTTATGAAAACCCCAAATTCACAATCGCAGAAAATCAGAATAGTGTCAAAAGGTTTAATATTCTAGACACAAAGTGTCCCACTCTAATCAGCAAATGAATCCATAACACCTGCAAAGGGTTCCTGAGCCTTTAAATGATCTCTCAGGCTGGTTCACTAGGAATCACAATCATGGGAAAGACTGCTGACCTGACAATTGTGCAGAAAACCATCACTGACACCTCCATAAGGAGGGAAAGCCCTCAAAGGTACAGATTGCAAAAGGAGTTGGATGTTCCCAAAGTGCTGTATCAAAGCACATCAATAGAAAGTTATGTGGAAGGGAAAAGTGTGGAAGAAAAAGGTGCAAAAGCATCAGGGATGACCATAGCCTGGAGAGGATTGTCAGGAAAAGGCCATTCAAAATTGTTGGGTGCTTTCACAAGGAGTGGACTGAGGCTGGAATTATTGCATTAAGAGCCACCACAGACAGATGACGGATCCTGGACAGGGGCTTCAAACATTGCATTCCTCTTGTCAAGCCGCTCCTGAACACTGTTGCTCAGTGGTCACAAGTCCTCTTTTCCGATGAGACCAACTTTTTCATCTCATTTGAGAACCAAGGACCCAGAGTCTGGAGGAAGAACGGAGAGGGACACAATGCACAATGCTTGAAGTCCAGTGTGAAGTTTCCACAGTCTGTGTGGATTTGGGGAGCCATGTCATCTGCTGGTGGTGGGCCAATGTGCTTCATTAAGTCCAGGGTCAATGCAGCCATCTATCAGAAGATTCTGGAGCACTTCATGCTTCCTTCTGCAGATGAGCTTTATGGGGATGCTGACTTCATTTTCCAGCAAGACTTGGCACCTGCCCACACGGCCAAAAGTACCAAAACCTGGCTCAATGACCATGGGATTACTGTGCTTGATTGGACAGCAAACTCGCCTGACCTGAACCCCATAGAGAATCTATGGGGCATTGCCAAGAGAAAGATGAGGGACATGAGACGGAACCATGCAGCGAAGCTGAAGGCCACTATTGAAGTATCCTGGTCTTCCATAACTCCTCAGCAGTGCCACAGGCTGATAGCATCCATGCCATGCCGCACTGAGGCACTAATTGATGCAGATGGGGCCCAAACCAAGTACTGAGTGCTTTTCAGTACCTGCTTATGCTTTTCAGAGGTCCGATATTGTTCTATTTCCAATCCTTGTGTTACTGATGTCATGTTCTAATTTTGAGACTGCGAATTTGAGGTTTTCATAAACTGTATGCCATAATCATCACAATTATACCAAAGTATGGCTTGACATATCTTGCTTTGCATGTAATCAGTCTATTTCATATATTAGTTTCACCTTTTGAGTTGACTTATTGAAATAAATGAACATTTGCACACTATTCTAATTTTTTGAGTTTCACCTATATAGAGGACAAATTGTGGGAGGAAGTGTCTGGAAATAATTTTTAGAAGGATTCAGTTTATCCGGAACATTATGCTCTGATTTGAAAAACGGAGGTATCATAGATGGGGAGATAGATGAATGCACCTACAGACGAATGACACACACTGAGGTACAAATCAGGGCACCAGCACCAGGAAGCACACAATGCTTGAAGACTTCCCTGTTTCCTGCTGCTGAGTTGCTGATACCATAACATGCTATCTAAAAATGCCAACATATGCCAGTAGCAGAATCACTTACTGCTGAATGATTACCATATAGCAGTGTTGGCACACCTATGGCACAGGTGCCAAAGCTGGCACTCGGAGACCTTTCTGTGGGCACCCAACATCGCCCCCTCACAGCCACCAGTATTCAGGTTAAATTGCTGTATTGGCACTTGGTGAAAAAAAAAATCGTGGGTTTTGAATCGCAGTTTGGGCACTCATTCTTTAAAAGGTTCACCATCACTGACCTAAGATGACCTTTTAGATCATGCTTTGCACTCTCAGGGGACATGGTTATAGTTGCTAGAGATGGACTGGTAGTTCCAGACCATGGGTGCAGAAATCAAAGGAAACAATTAATTCAGCACCAATTAACGAATGCTTAATTAAAGGATGCCTTGTAAATAACTTGGAAAAGGACTTCTAATCCTCCTTCGTACTCAAGCAATTTTATCAAGAACCTCTTCAAATCTTTTCACATCACCAGGGACATTTTGCTACGAGAAAAAAGAAAAAACTCATGAGGTACTTAAGAAAATATCATGCAATACACAATTTGGTGTTATATTTAAAACACATAATCATCCTGTAGAAAAGCTCTCCTCACTTTGGACATGATGAAAATAGCTTCCGATGCAGAACTGCTAGGCTCTGAGTGAATGTTTGTCAACGTTAAATAAAAATAAAATTAAAAAAGCAAAAAACAAAAACAAAACAAACATGCTTTTCCTAGCAATGAATTAGCACTGACCTCCTTTCCCCATCCTTTTGATATTTCCACCATGCTATTTCTTGCTATTTTCACCATGATCTTATAGCAGTATATGGAATACTCCTTGATCTACGAGTACTCCACAACCCAAGCAAAGAAAAAGACAGGATCTTGAGAAAATCCATCTTTATAAATATGGACTGCTGATCCTCACTATGTTGCAGCCCAAGAGCAGGACCTCAGCTATGTCCCCAAGATCCCCCCCCCAAAAAAAATAACCTTCCTCCATTACTGATTGAAGCACAAGTGCAGAGGACAGCACCCAGTGGGGCTCTTCCCTCCCATAATAATGAAGCCCTAGAATGTTATAGATTACCTCTTGCTTCAAGCTTACGATGTTGGGCTGTTGCTGTTGTATTTTCATTGGTGGTAACAGCTCTCTATGCCGACCATTATTATGTCTACTCATGCAGTACATTGTAAATGTCAGTGTTCTCTCTCTAATGAACTGCTGAATTATACAGTTTCTCAATGATTTGAGCAGTCTAATTTCCCCCATAAGTGTCATGTGTGTGCGGTATGCATATAATTCCTCAAAAGACTATTTCTACCACATTTGCCATGTACTGCAAATATAAAAACCAAATTCAGTATCTCCCCTCATTTACTTTTTCCCTTTAATTATCTGATTGCAAAGAGCATATCTTAGTTTAATATTTAACTATGTTGTCTGAATATCAGATTAAAGATGTGCATGGCAGTTCTTTATTTAAGAGTCAGACACAAGACAATTACATGTACAGTATATCAAATTATTCTGTTATTGTTGTTTGCTGTGGTTTCAAATTCCTTCCCTGTTTTTCTATCCTGCCTATTTGTACAATATGAAGCTACCGTCTACTGGTGGGGAATGTGGACATGAGATGCTCAAACTAGTTTTAATTTGTTCTTTATTTTAACACGCAATAAGGTTTGTTGTACTTGATTGTATTTTCATGGCATTTATTAAGAAGGAATTTTTATTATATGATTTTATTGTGTGTTGTGAACCATCCAGAGAGTAATAATACTAATGGGGATGTATAACAGTAGAAACAATGAATAAATAAATAATAAATATGTAAAGATGAATCAAAATCAGTTTTCATATTTTCTAAAATGCTACCACCTGCAATGCATTAGCTCTGGGACAACCCAGCACTGTCTAATACCTATGCAACAGAGCTCACTTGCCTGTGCACAAACTGTATGAAGTAGTAAGCGTTAAACTTTCTGTTGTTATTTTGTCAGTTAATGGAAAATCAAGCTGAAAATTTCAAGTGGAATATCAGCATCGAGATGTTGTAAGTAGAGACTAGATTGGAATACAAATGTTTCACTAACATGTTTTATATCTGTTAAGGTTAGCCAAGTACTATAGAATGCAAAAAGTATAGTGAACTGTATGAGGCAGTAATCTTTTATCCTTACCCATTCCTTGCTTCTTGAGTACAGGAAAATAGAAACTGTGAACAGGAAGACTCGAAACAGACCCAACTAAGTAGAGGCTCACAAGAGTGGAACTGAGGAGATGATTTTGCCAATCCCCCCCCCATCATCCATAGCCTCCAGCAGTATTTCAGAAGGTATTCAAATTATTCACAGAAGGTTTTCAGGAGATATAGAGAAAATCACTGAACACCATCTCCCAGAGGGAACACCAAATCCCACTTATAAGAACATAAGATCTATTAACTGTAAGAATACCTGAGTACGTATATACTTGAGTGTCTTTTTCATTATATACGGTATACTGGCGGAGCTCTAAAGGGGCTGGGGTTAGTACTTGGCAACGTGTGTTAGGAGTGTGGAGGCAATTAGGGAGTTAATACTATAGTGTAAACTCCCTGATTGCCTCCACAGTCCCTGCACAGTTGCCAATACTACCCCCAGCCCCTTTAGAGCTTCATAACTAAGTCCCCTTACCCCTAAATCTTTCCAGGTACTCAAGTATATAAGGTACTAGTTATAACCTTGGACCCAATCTGTTCAATTAGCATTAGGATTTCAACAGTACCAGATATTCACAAACGCACATAGAATGAATTTATAAATACAAATAGTTCAGACGGAAGTTTAGAAAGTGAACTTTAAATACCTTACTGTCTAGTTTTAAAATGACTCTTCCAAGCCCTTTGATTGGTCTTGGGGCAAGAGCTTCCTGGCGCTCTCTTGCAAAGTCCTCCAGAAGATGCCACCAGCTGCTGCAGTGAGTCACCAAGAATGTAATTACTCCAAAGTGGGCCACCATTTTTTTGACAACCCACACTGCAACCATTAAGAAAAGAAGAATTACGGAAAGAATCAATGAAGGAACACTGCAATTTTCTAACACAGCTATATTTTGCTTGCTTGCTTGCTTTTTGTATGGGCTTAAAAGAAAGAGAATGTTCAGGATACCAGAAGAAAAACACCATAAAACCAGGGTTTTCTGAATAAACATAATAGCATCTACTGATCTGTTCAGCTATGAAACAACAAAAAACACAATGACAATCGGCATTCAACTCACACTTAAGCCTCTTGGACTTGAATGAATGCACCTCAAAATACAGTATTTGCTTCTGAATGGATCTTATTCAATGTGTATCAATCACAAGGCTACATTTTTAAATACCAAGAATTATGTGTCACTGCCAATTTAGCAATAAGATCTCATCAAGGCAAATACTGTTTGATATTCAATGTTGGCATAAGATTGAAATCTAATAAAATTTAATAGGGAATTCTGCTTTCGGAGGGTGACATGAAATAAATTCAACAGGACAGATGTTTAAAGAATGAGTAAAAACAACTCAACAAATTAACTAGTTCAGACAGACACCATTTAATATTCATTAAACTGTGATGAGCAAAGTAAGAAATGGGATTTCAATTCCACTGAATCCTTCACAGGTAATTCTGGGAAATATGAAAGTCCTTGGTAAAACTCAGAAAACTGAACTAATTTTCCTGCTTTAAAAAGAGCACAATGCATAATTGCAATATATGGGGTCAGGGTGGATTTGATTTAAATCACTAGTCAGCAACGCTTGATTTAAATCATGATTTTCTACATAAAGACTCGTTTTTGCTGGAGTTGTTTTAATCTTAATATTTACAACCAGACGAAGGTTTCATTTTTAAAATAATAACTTTTCAGATTAGTTTTACAGTTACTATGTCCAGTTTCATATTTGGACATTATGTTGTACTTTACTGGAAGGGGATAAATAATCATTACCTTAATAATAACAATTTAAATAGTTTTATTTAACCAAAACAATAACATTATATAGCATTATGTATACAGTAACCCCCCGCCATTTTGCAGTTTATGTACTGCGAGTACATGCTGGGGCTCCAGCTGATTAGTGCTGGGGTATTTCCCCACCCCAGCACCAATCAGTTGGAGCACGTCACCGCTGCTTCCCGGGCTGCTGGAAGACTTTTTAAAAAGCCTTCCAGCAGCCTGCAAAGCGCCATTCCTCCCCCAGCCAGTGCCAATCAGCTACTTGGCACTGGCTTGGGGCCAGCGCTGCCCCGCAATCTCCATTGAAATGCATTGAGCCAATGCATTCCAATGGGGAAAATTTCTCCATTGAAATGCATTGAGCCAATGCATTTCAATGGAGACGGCCCGAGACGCCACTTCTTCCCCACCCCTGGAGAAGATCCCCCAACGCCACTGGTGCACGCTGCTCCGAGAAGTCTTGGGGCAGCGCGGGCGAGCGTCAGTGGGGATCTGATCGCCCACCGCCCCCCAGGCCCCACCCGACCCGAATCCGCATATCGCGGATTTTCACTCATCGCGGGGTCAGGTGGGTCCCTAACCCCTGCGATAGGTGGGGGGTTACTGTACTTGTATTTGCTTAAACATTCATGTTTGTTAACTGATGTGTTTAAAATATTTTTTAAAAAACTTAGACCGACAGTCTGATATTCCCAAACTGGGTCTCTTTTACGGCCTGCTGCCATTACAGGTTTTCCTCCTCAAGCAAGAGAGTGAGAATGATAACACTTAGGCTGCCATACACATTAAGTATCTCAAGATGTGGAGTACTGTGCTCAAAAATTTTCCCTTTCATTTTACAGGAAAGCAATGAGAATTTACCCTCCTGTTTTTTGTGCCCCCCCCCGCCCCCCCCCCTTTGATGCCTCTTGCTGAGGGTTCTCCCTCTTACTGCCCTGGCTTCTTTTTTCTTTTCTTCTTTTTTGTTTGTATTGCATTGTTGATTTTAATACTGTTGTAAACCGCCCAGAGTTCCGCTGGAAGATGGGCAATATAGAAGTAAAATAAATAAATAATAATAAATAAATACTGCTTGCCCCTTCCTCCTTAAAATTTACTCCTTGTGTAGACCTATTCCATTTCAAACACCCTTGTATTCTTTGAACTTCTTGAAACTTAACACTTAAGAGGTAAGGTAGTTGATTCTGTGTACCTAAATTTAAAGAGGAACAATGGGATTAAGGTTTTTTCCTCACTTCTGATGTTTATTTTATAACATTTTTTGCTATAAAGGAGGCATGTTATTGTTGCAGACCCAAATGCACAGTTTTAAAAATAGCAAAACCAAGATTCTTTGATAGTATCTTCTAGATAGAAGAATTGCCCCAAATAATCAGAAACCTCTGGGAGAGCATGGCATTGTGAATGGATCAATACAGCCTTATGTTACATAATTAAAAACTAATTTCATGATGAATAACCTTTGGCCTATAATGTATCTTAACTGGAACACAATCTTTAGAGAGTTTCTTCCTCAAAAAGCATTTAAATTAAAAAAAAAACTGATTTAAATAAAAATTTAAATTGAAAAATCTAATTTTTAAAAAATTACTCTTTAAAAATCATTGACTTTTATCCACCCTGCATGGTGGGGTTGAGCAAGAAGATGTACCATGAACAAAATTTGGAGATAATTAAAATTTGATTGATGTCCAGTGCTGACATATTTTGCTTGATAAAGCCAGAAGGATAAGTAGATTAAAAAACAAGTGATAAAGTCAAAAATTTCCTTAAAAATTGGCATTGGGGTGGCTCGTTATAAATTGCCAATGCACCATTGGTGGTTCATCAAAATTGCCACACTGAGTTAGTTATATAGCAAAAGGTTTATTAAAGACAGATAGAGATACAACACAGAACACATACAGTACAGAAAACAGGTTAGTAGACATCTTAGCTTAAGGGTCCAAGAGCCCCTTAAGGTTCCAAGACATAGCACGGCCAGACGGTTCGATCTGCCCTGCTGTCCTGGACAAAGGACTAAATGACTTCCCATCATTTTTTATAGTTTTCTGTGTGGTTGTATGATCTAAGACTGACGTATTCTGTACGCCTACACGTGCCTACATGTGCTTGTTCATGTTCTTGGCTTATAGCCATTTGGCCATCAAAGCCTAGAATGATCTGACCCTATTTCCTAGTTCAAAGCTGGTTCCTTATTACTGGCTAACCGCCATATGTTGCTCTCAGCAAAATGACACCTCGGCACTATAAGACAGTGTCAACATGGGCCATTGTGACCTTAGTCTTGTCTCCTTATTTCCTAGCTCGGCTCCATTCTAGCTAACCACAAAATATTTGCTGATCTTCATAGACTGGTACCCACGGGGAGGGGAGGGGCGGCAGACACGGAGGGGGGCAAGCCAGGGAGGGGTGCCCTTACCTGGCACCTGCGCAGGGGTCCTCTGCTTGCCGCCGCCACCTGTGCGCCCTCCTGCCTGCCTCTGGGGCTCCAGAAAGAGGTTCGTGGGGGGGAGGGGAATTCCCCGGGCGGTCCCGTCCAAGGCCGCCCAGGAAGAGGACGCGGGGCGGGAGGGGAAGGGAGGGGACCCCCCCCGCCGCCGCCGCGCCCACCGGCCCCCCGGCCGCCGGAAGAGGGTCGGGGGGGGGGGGAATTCCCCGGCGGACCCGTCCAAGGCCGCCCGGGAAGAGGACGCGGGGCAGGAGGGGAGGCAGGCCGCTGCCGCCGCCGGTGCGCCCACCTGCCTCCCAGGCGCCGGAAAGAGGTTCGCGGGGGGGGGGGAATTCCCCGGGCGGTCCCGTCCAAGGACACCCGGGAAGAGGACACAGGGCGGGAGGGGAGGGGAGGGGAGGCAGGCCGCCGACGGTGCGCTCTCCTGCCTCCGGGGCTCGGAAAGAGGTTCGCGGGGGGGGAATTCCCCGCCCCCCCCCCCCCCCAAAAAACCAACCCCCACATTGAAATGCATTGGAACGGATGAAATCCAGTTTCAATGCATTCTTATGGGAAATTAGAATTTGTATAACGGAAAACTTGTATAACAATTTGATTTGGAACGAATTAATTACGTTATACAAGGTACCACTGTACTATTAAAACATTCAAAAATAAATAAATATTTTAAAATGGCAGCAATCAACTACATTAATGGCTAGTAAAACAAAGTGTTCTGCTTATACAGTAAGGTCCATAAATATTGGGACATCAACACAATTCCAACATTTCTGGTTCTATACACCACCACAAAGGAATTGAGATGAAACAAACAAGATGTGCTTTAACTGCAGGCTGTCAACTTTAATTTGAGGGCAGTTACATCCAAATCAGGTGAATGGTGTAGGAATTACAACAGTTTTCAGATATCCCACCCATGGGCCACTATGCTTCCTCTGGGCTGCTTCGGATAACAATTTTTTTGCTGATTTGGACATCTTGAACTTGGAAGGGTAGGGAGCTGAACTTTTCTTGCTTTTTCCAGTCCGTTTCCATTGCTTTTCCATTTTAAAATGGAGGGTGAGCTGAGTTGTGGTTTGCAAACAATCCTCGTGGTTTTTTTCTTTTCATTGCTTTCCATTTTAAAACGGAGGGTGAGCTGAGCTTGTGTTTGCAAAGAATCCTCATGGATTTTTTTCCTCATTGCTTTCCATTTTAAAATGGAGAGTGAGCTGAGTTTGGGTTTTCAAAGAATCCTCATGGCTTTTTTCTTTTCATTGCTTTCCATTTTTTTAACAGAGGGTGAGCTGAGCTTGTGTTTGCAAAGAATCCTTGTGGCTTTTTTCTTTGCATTTGGCAGGAACGACTGGGTGGTTTTTATGGGGGGGTGCTTGGTTTTATTGATCTTTTAACTGCTTTCCATTGCATTGTTGGCGGGAAAAGGCTGGTGTAGTCTTGCTGGTTTCTTTTGTCCATGTTTGCATTACACTACAGGGTGTGCGTTTGGGGGTAAGAGTTCCAGCACTGGAAGCGTTTAAAGTGCGCGTTGTAAAGCGGCAAAGACAAAACCCAGCCTGTTCCCTCCAAAAGTACAATGGGAAAAATGCAAAGACGAACAAAAGCAAGCTCCAAAACAAAGGTCATCCCCGCCAAAAGTGCAATGAAAAACAGTGCAAAGAGGAGCAAAAGAAAGCAGCCAAAAAAAAAAAAAACCTCAGGTTGTTCTGGCCTGCAAAGCAATGAAAAGCAGTGCAAAGATGAATAAAAGCTAGCTCCAAAACAAACCCCAGGTCGTTCCCACCAAAAGTGCAATAGAAACCAATGCAAAAACACAACAGAAAGCAAAGAAACCTCATCTCCCTACCTTTCCAAATTTGAAAGGTCCAAATCCCTCAGCAAAAAAATGTGCAGAATTGCTCCAAAACACGATTAAAACCTCCCCACTCTAATTCCTCCCACCCCACACAAACTACTGGGGAGAGGGGGTGCAATGCATCCTGGGTACTTTTTTTGCAAGGCATTATGAAAATTTCGTTATCAGAGGCATCCCATTGGAAATTTCGTTATCTGAAACATCCCTCTTCCCAGAAATTTCATTACACTATCCTAATTGTTCCCTAACAGAGGTGCTCATTATCCGAGGTATTATTGTATAATTTTGGCATATATTAGGAAATTCAACGGAAAAAATGACTCTTCATTTTCATATCTGCAAAAAGGAAAAATTTCAAACTTGGGGTAAGGAATAATACTAGCAGTATTTGATTGTTTTATCTGACCAATCTTCTGTAAAGTTCTTACTGGTTTTATGCTTTTCATCCAGCTCAAACTGTTCTACCTCCCAATATAAGAAAATAATGAATAACCTGCAATTGGTATTGGCAGCAGCTGAATTATCCAGAGATTCAACCAGATTTGCATTATTACAATGGCCCATCCAAGCAGAATAAAGTAGATGTCACTGGTTTTCTTCTTTTTAAGTGTTCCAATTACAGGCTTCTGTCTGCCACTTGGAGTGGATGAGGATGATGAAGGATTGTCACTTTCTCCAGGGCCTAAAAGAAGCGAAAAAGTCATATTGTAAACTTTCAAGAACAAATATCTTCCGCTGTTCAGAAGGGTATAATTGACCATAAACATTTCTAGCATTATTGCAGCTCTGGAAGGCTTCATCATGAGTCTCATATAAAATTACTACAAACACTGATGCTTGTAATAACTCACTGCTATTCCCCACATACCCACAACTAAATTTTAGATGTGCATTTCCTAATATAGAAAATAAACCCAGTTTAAAATTAGTATTCCTTTTCACTGGATAATTTTAATGCACTTGCTTCAATATTTAAGTGTACCGCTCAGCACAAAATGCAGAAGATTTCAGCTGGAAAAAGCCCAATGCATCCTGATACTCCACAAGATTAAACGGACATTCTCCTGCTAGCAGTTTATTGTATCTGTTCAGAAACGAATTCACAGACATTACACAACTATAATTTACAATCTGGTGAAAAAGCAGATTTTTTTAATGAAATAAAATAAAATATACAATTTGACATGAGTTTGCCAGCCACACCTTGGCATGATGTCAGAATTTATAAAATATTACTACGTACTTCGACTCACTTCCAGATGTCATTCTATCTAGAAACATAACCAACCAACAGGGAAAAAGAAGAAATCATATATAAGCAGTTCTATATCCATATATTCAAAGGCTCAAAGGTTCAGCAAAATAGAGATTGCACAATACAGAACTGCATTCTAAAAACAGCACTGTGATGATGTACAAAAGCCTTACTAAGAACAATTCAATTTTGCTTTTTATTCAAGTTTTAGATTAGATGTTAGGTTCTTGTAAAATATTATCTAAGTTCTATCCATTTAAAAAGATCCTTAATTGAATACTTGCAAACCACCCAGAGGGTGCTTTGACCAATATGGAGCAGTGTATAAGCAACACACATTGCATTGCTTGGCTTTTTCTTTCTTTCCTTCTTTCCTTCTTTCTTTCTTTCTTTTTTTAGCATTGCACTGTCACATTACAGAGATGGTGTACCTGAGTGAATGGACAGTCTGGCTGCAGAGCTAAGAGATTAGAGTTTGATTCCCTGCTGTGCCTCCTAGTAGAAGGGCCAGCCAAGATCATCCAGAACATGCATGTTTGACAGGTAGACACCTGCTGTCCTAGACCATTGCCAAAAGCACTGACTGGAACCACATCTGAGTATTTTATGCCTAAAAAATGCTGGGAGGGTTGTGATCAGTAGCAATTGATGTGACAGGACATATTTTTATTGCTATATTCTATAATAAATGTTAATTAAGCCAAACACAAAATGAATTCTTCACTTGTCACTAGGCCATTTGGCTTCCAGGATAGGCAGTTCATTCCACTCCCACCTAAAATTGGGGGGGGGGGGGGAATTCCACTGAACACAGTATTGTTTATACAGAGATGCACAGCATTGCACTGTGAATTAATTCAGGATTGCTTGGTGACTATGATTAGTTCATATTTGGAATCATTTCAAATATGACAGGTTTATTTAGTTTCCATTTCATGTTTTGCATATTAGATATATTGATGCCCGTTTTAAATTTCAACCACAAATTCGGCAATGAATTACTGTTAGGAGATGCTACAGTTTGTCAGAATCTAAACTAACTCATTTAAACTCTAACACACGGTCATATTGCAGAAATAGGTCTATCAATATTTCAGAATGAAAATTAAACATGAGAAACTTGAAGGTTTTGCAAAAACAAATACAAAAATATCCTATGCAGCTTTCCTCACAGCTCAGAACGTTTCAGCAACATGCTGTGAAATACTGAGACTACTGGACAAGGTGGATGTTACGTGCTTTCAGGTCACATTCAGAGTATAGGGACCCACATGGGGTTTTCCGGGCATGTGAGGTGTTCAAGAAGAGATTTTTACCATTGCCACCCTATTATGCATTTCCATGGCTCAGTGAGGATTTGAATCCCAGTCTTCTGGGTAGTAGTCCTTCATTCTATCCGCTACCATTCTGTTTTTTTTTCCGTTTTTTTGCCACAGCCATAAATGCAATATAAAAGAAATATAGGCTAAATCAAGACTGTGGAAATATTGTATTATAAGATACCTTATAGGGGAAATGTGCAAAGTATTGCTTCCAGTTGGTGCCAAGGACCCTCAGGAGGCCAAAGGGACCCTTCTGAAAAGAGCTACACATCAAGAGAATCCAGAATGTTGGTCTAAGAAAAATGATCTGTGAGTCTTCAAATTCAGAGAGGTTTACTCAGAACCACTTAGGTTTATCAATGTGCTTTGTTAGACTTGTAATCATTCACTTAACTGACAATGAACTGAATGACTGATTTCCAACTTGGCATTCAATTTTAAATAAAGCTGAATTTATCTCAAAAAACCCTCTGTAATCATGCTTCATATTTCACCAAAATCACTGTCCATGGGAAATTACCAGTAAATTACCGTATGTATTTTAAGAACATAAGAACAGCCTTGCCGGAACAGGCCACAGTTCATCCAGTCCAACATTCTGTCTCACACAGTGGCTCACCATTTAATTCACCTGCTTAAGATTCCCTGCAATTGGTATTGAGCTATATCCTGCCTATCTTTCCAACCCGGAGGTTGTCCTTAGGCATCCATAATGATAGCCATTGATACCCTTGTTCTCTATGAACTTGTCCAATCCTTTCTTAAAGCTGTTCAGGCTGACAGCTGTCACCACTTCTTCTGCCAGGTTGTTCCACAGACCAGTTCTCCTCTGGGTGAAAAAGGTACTTTCTCTTATTTGTTTGAGATCTAGCACCCAAAACTTTCATGGAGTGCCCCTAAGTTCTAGTGTTGTGCCATAGGGAAAACAGCTTTTCCTTATCTACACCGTGTATGATTTTATAAACTTCAATCAGGTCCCCTCTTAGGTGCTGTCGTTCAAGAGCGAAGAGGCCCAGCCACTGCAGCCTCAGATGGTAATGAAGGTGTTCCAGTCCCTCCTCTGCACTTTTTCCATTTTAATAGTATCCTTCTGGAGGTATGGTGACCAGAACTGGACACAATACTTCAGATGGGGCCTCACCATAGATTTATAGAGGTGTATACAGTCCTGATTTAGACTGCTCTATTATTTAACTGTTTTGTATCTGTCCAGAATAATAAAAAGAAGAGAATTTCAAATATCAGGCTAAAATATATATTCCAATTTGAAAAAGTTCTGGTATTCTTACAGAATGTTCAGTCACCTGAGGGTTCTGATGGATGTTCTTCATCACCTAATTCATACCCTGTAAATGACAGCGCTGTTGCAACTGTTGACATCACAATGGAAACCATCTGTCCAGGAAATTCTGCTCCTAAAAATAAAGATGGTGTTAAAAGAAAAGCCCAGAAGTTCCATCACATATTGATAACTGATTCTTAATTCTGTTTTCTTCAATGAAAAATTCCAATTTCGATATTATGCCTAGATGCAGTTCAGGTAAAAAGCATGGGGAGAATGTAGTGATGCAAGTAGAGTAAATCCCCTAAATCCATGGGACTGATAAATATCAGGGGTTTGCAGCAGCCCTATATGCAACATACAAGGCTGCCCCCTTGTGGCCTTTGTTCCATTGCTTTCTATCCTCTATAAGGGATTCCATATCTGGCATCCACAGCAGATCATAGAGACTATCCCGTGGACACGGGAATCCACCTGTAAGCCCTACCCACAAATCCCCAGCCACTGTCAGGCATACTTTTGCATCGTGAAGGTATGCAATTGTGCTTATAAGTTATAAGAACATAAGATCAGTCTTGCTGGAACAGGCCACAGTCCATCCAGTCCAGCATTCTGTCCCACACAATGGATCACCATTTGCTTCAGGGTATTCACAAGCAGATATTTTCACCTGCTTACGATTCCCTGCAAACACCATTGAGAGATATCATGCCTATCTCTCCAAACCGGAGGTTGTCCTTAGGTATCCATAATGATAGCCATTGATACCCTTGTTCTCCATGAACTTGTCTAATCCTGCTGACAGCTGTCACCACTTCTTCTGGAAGGGAGTTCCATAAACCAGTGATCCTCTGGGCGAAAAAATACTAATTTATATGTCCTACACAATGCACTGAAAGCATTTCCATAATGGGGAGCAACAGTAAGGCAGAACTCTCAAGAACAGAACACTGCAAGTGTATACAATAAATGTTCTTAGAAGCACTGCTGCAAACCTTTGCCATGAACATGAAATGATCTGCCTGATTACTGGTTGGGATGGGAGCACCGAGGGCAGGAGTTGTGTGCTCTGGCCCTTCCTCATTGCATTTCAGTTAAATGGACAGAGTTCAGAGCTATGTGCACAGTCATAATGGTGGAAAGTTGGAGCATAATACTCCAAAAGTCTCATCAATGGCAGCATAGTAAAAACTGGCCTTGAATAATTACTCCCCCTGTTCCTAGAAGGACAATACAGTAATTGGAAGCGGTATCATTTTGACAATTTCAGAATTCCACATCCTTTTTGAAAAGAAGACTGATATTTTTCTCAGAAGTACAGAGTATGATATCAATCATATTTGAACTAGTCTTCCAAGCTAATTAGAATCTAGAACACCAGAAGCAAAGATTTTAAGGAAGCCAATGAAAGCTTTATTACTGAAATACCAAAGTCAAACTTCTAAAACGCCAAGAAACTATTTCCATCACTATTTTCTTTTTTTAAAAAGTTAACACCAACCTTTTCATCTTCAAAAAGCAAAAAAAAAAAACTGGTATTGAAATTCCTCCTGACCTCTAAACTAGTATGGATAACTGTAATCATATATCTTGTAGGTGGGTTGCTCCAAGAACTTATAAATTTATTCTTACAGACTTGCCCATTTAATTATATGAGCCCAAATCCTATTGTGTAGCACTGACTACATAACTCAAACTTATGCAAACTGTTGTGAAAGTTGCATCAAGGCAGAAGTGGAATCCAGCAAGCAGTTCTTCAATGCAAGGAGTTAACCAATCATTCCTCCAATCAGGCAAGGGATGCAGAATACATTGGCGTAACTCCCTGCAAACATCTGCAGGAACACCTTTAGATTAGGCAAGTGGAATGGATTTCAGATACACTGGTACCTCCTAAGATAAATTTAATTGGTTCCAGGGGTCCATTCGTTTTATGAAAAATCCGTCTTAAGAGGCATGGTTTGCCTTAGGAATGCACTGAAAACCAATTAATCCATTTCGGAGGAACGGATTACATTGGCTTTCAATGTATTCCTAGGACAAGGATGTCCCAAACCCCCTCAATCAACTGGCAGCGGCAGGCCTTCCGCTGACATTTGATTGAGGGAGTTTACCCCAACACAGCAAAGGGGGGAAGCTTTCCCCCTTCTTGGCTGGGTTGGGCCAGGGGAAAAGCTTCCCCCCTTTTGCTGGCTGTCCCAATCCGGGGGGGGAGCGGGTGAGGGGTGACTTTCCCGCTTTCCCCTTTCTGTGTCGGGGCAGCCACCCCTCCTTCGCCTGGCTCTCTGTCTCAAGCTGTTTTGGCACAGTGACTCAGGCAAAGGGGGGAGTAGTAGTGCCTGTGCATGGAGCCAGATGAAAGGAAGGCAGCGGCTTGCGAGCACACAAGGCACTGCCTACCCTTCGCTTTGGGCTCAGTGCATGGAGCCATTTAAATTGGGTGGGGGGTTGATCCTGGCTTTCCTGACCATGTATCACCTGCGGATCAGGGGCCACACGGTCAGGAAAGCCAGGATGGAAGATCAGGCTTCTGAATTTCACGTGCCCATAACCTCTTCGGGTTGTGGGCACACAAAATTCAAACACCTGCCCCTTAAGACTGATTTTTCGCAATATATCTGGTAGTCAAACCATCATCCTGTGAAAAATGCCTGTACCTGGAAATTTCATTTGGTTTATGAAGAATTCTTCTTATGGGGCATTCGTCTTGTGAGGTACCTCTGTAGTTCTTAATATGAACCCATGTCCAGAAAATTGTGATGCTTACCAAAGTTTGCAAGGGGTAAAAAGTTTGTGCATTCCTGCTGTAGCACTTAGTTATATTATTCAATGATTGGCAACATTCTTGAAATATTACCTGTTTCTTACCTGAAGACTCAATGTCACTTGGTTGTTCATACAACATACCAACAGTCATTAAGAAAACTATAACCAAAAACACTGGAATCTTCCAAGAGCCTGCTGCAGATGCTGCAAGAAAGTGTTCACTCTTTTAATAACCATTATGTTTTAAAAGATATATGACATGCATAAAATGGCAACAAAAATAAAGCAGAAACGACAAACAGAATTGTCTGGAAAAAAATGCTTGCTAGTGATATTCACAGAAATCTGATCATGGAGCAAAATTAAAGACTGAACACTTTCCTAAATATTTTTCCTGCTGGACAGGACATCACTGTATATATGTTTCTACACAGTATAAAATATTTCACAGAACAAACTAACTAACTAACATAAGGTCTCACTGATCCATTGTTACTGAATGGTCATTTGCTGTATATAAAAAGAACTGAAGACTTCCAGGATTTTTTGGTAAGGAAAAAGTTAATAGTTTATTTGTCCCACTTTGGGTCAAAAGAGATATTAAGGGACACACATATTGGCAATTAATTCATCTTCCTCAAGCAAAGCATTTTCCTTCTTGGCAATCAGACTTGGAAATTAATTACAAATTTGCCTTCAATGAATAATGACGAAACAATCCAAACTAGAAGAACAGATACTCGTAGTATTACAAATAGGCATCTTCCCCTAAACAACAGCACTTCTAACTGCATGTCAATTGCACTGTCTAGTTTTCAACTCAATAAAACAACATATTTACTTTTGTTATTTCTACAAGAAGTGTAATACCACCATATTTAAAAAATCAAGGAATGGTATTCTTCTACAGGCTTACCTACAGCTATGAATATACACTTACCCAAATGGAAAAGCAGTATAATCCAGACAGGAACAGAAATTGTTCTCAAATAATGTTCAGTGCTTGGATTCCACTTGAATAATACAGTCAAGAGATAGCCTGCTATCAAGGTCCATATCTTGACAGGGGGAAAAAAGAAAAAACAGCAATCAGTGCTCATTCCAGGCAAACCAAGGTCAGCCTAAGTCTGGAGCTGGAGAACTGACTGAGCTTAATGTAACATACTTTTAACTAGTCCCCGACAGGTTTACCAAACTGTTGTTTATGGAAAGAACTTTGTCAACAGTTTCATGGGTAGAAAAGAGTAAACCATTATCTAGTTCTGAGATAACTGAGACACACAGTACTACATTTAATATAAAATATCCTTTTTAGATGTTATATGAGATGTGTAAACTATACAGAAATTTATTTATTTATTTATTTATTTATTTTGAATAGTTTTACCCTGCCTTTCTCCTTGGAAAAGGACCCAAGGCGGCTTACAATAATGAGGGACAATACACAGCCCAGAACATTTAAGACATATTCAAGCTTAAGACAGGGAATTAGAAAAGGCATCTTACAACATTAAAAGGCAACATTAAAACTAAAAAGAGCACACAAACAGATAGAAGAAAAAAATCCATAATGAAGGATGGAAACTAACATGGAAAACAGAGGTGTACTTATGAAGTCAGTAAATGCAATCATATATGGTAATCCATATAAAAAGTCACATAACAGGTAGTCCATGATTCAGGGAATGCTTGCCTGAAGAAGAACTTTCAACTCAGCTTACTATAAAGAAAAATAAGTACTGTACAAGAAATGGAAAAATGGGGAATGCACCAAAGAGGAATATAAGCACGTAGCTAATATATGCAGGGGATGGGGGGGGGGGGGCTAAAGCACAAAATGAACTTAGACTTGCCAGAGAGATTAAAGACAGTAAAAAGAATTTCTTTAGTTATGTCCACAGCAAAAGGAAAAATAACGAAATGATAGGCTCTCTCTGTGGTGATGATAACCAGTTACTAACAGAAGACAAGGAAAAGGTAGAACTACTCAACACCTTCTTTGCCTCTGTTTTCTCCAGAAAGGAAAAAAAATCCGCTGGGACAAAGAGTAGATGAGGTAGGATGGGAACTGCAACATAGAATAGGTAGAGAGGTAGTACAGAAACACTTGCAAACATTAAATGAATTTAAGTCTCCTGGACCAGATGAATTACACCCAAGGATATTAAAAGAACTGGCAGAAGTAATTTCAGAACCATTGGCAATAATTTTTGAGAATTCCTGGAGAACAGGGGAAGCCCCCATCGACTGGAGGAGGGCTAATGTCACCATCTTCAAAAAGGGGGGAAAAGAGGACTCAAATAATTACCGCCCAGTCAGCTTGACTTCAATTCCTAGAAAGATCCTAGAGCAGTTATTAAACAGGCAATCTGTAATTATTTAACAAACAATGCTGTCAAGTCATGTCAGACTAATTTGATCTTTGATAGAATTACAGGCCTGGTGGATGAGGGGAATGCTGTGGATATGGCTTATCTGGACTTCAGTAACACCTTTGATAAGGTTCCCCATGGTATTCCTGCAAAGAAGTTAGTCGTAAGTGGGATACATAGTGCTACTGTTAGGTGGATTTGTAACTGGTTGATGGATCGCACCCAAAGGGTGATCATAAATGACCTCTATTCAGCTTGGAGAGATGTGACCAGTGGGGTGCCCCAGGGTTCTGTTCTGGGTCCAGTGCTGTTCAATATTCTTATTAATGACTTGCAGGAAGGAATAGAGAGTATGCTTATTAAAATTGAAAAATTACCTTAACAGATTAGAGTGCTGGGCCAAAGCTAACAGAATGGGGTTCGACAGAGGGATATGTAGGATGCTGCAGTGAGGTAAAAAGAATGAATTCCACAGATATACTGTAGGTTGGGAGATACCTGCTGGAAAATAGTACATGTGAAAGGGATCTGGGAGTCTTGGTGGACCACAAATTGAACATGAATCAGCAGTGTGAGGCAGCCGCCAGGAAAGCAAATGTAATTCTTAGTTGAATCAACAGAAGCATAATGATCAGTGGTGGCGAATCTTTGGCCCTCCATGTTTTGGACCACAGCTCCCAGAAATAGATTACCAGTGACAAAGGACTGTGGGAGTTGTGGTCCAAAACATCTGGAGTGCCAAAGGTTCGCCACCACTGGTCTAGATCAAGAGAAGTGATAGTACCACTCTATTCTGCTGTGGTCAAACCCCAACCTGGTGTACTGTGTCCAGTTTTGTGTACCTGAATTTAAAAAGAATGTTGACAACCTCGAGCAGGCACAGAGGAGGGCAACCAGGATAGTTGAAGGTCTGGAAGAAATGTCTTACAAGGAACGGCTTAGGGAGCTGGGAATGTTTAGCCTTTCAAAAAGAAGGCGGGGGAGGGGGGGATACGATAGCTATGGCCTGGTGTCATATTGAAGAGGGAACAGGTTTGTTTTCCATGGATTCAGAGGCTAGAACTCGGGGCAATGGTTTTAAACTACGGGAAAAGAAATTCCATTCAAACATTAAGAAGAAATTCACGATGGTTAGAGCTGTTTGGCAGTGGAATATGCTGCCGGCAGTACTTCTTCTTCTTGTTGTTATTATTAATTCAATTTATATGCTGCCCATCTAGCTGCCGGGCTAATCTGGATGGTTTACAACAATAAAAATACAACAAAGGTGACATAGTAATTAAATCAGGAATGTCCAAACTTCGGCCCTCCTGATGTTTTGGACCACAACTCCCAGAATTCGAAGCTTGTATTTCTAATGGCAAAGGACTGTGGGAGTTGTGGTCCAAAACATCTGGAGGGCCGAAGTTTGGACAAGCCTGAATTAAATAAAGCAAAATAACATAATAGTAGTAGTCGTAGTAGTTACTGTTTCCAGACCCAGCTCAAATGGCTAATTGTGATCTAAGAAGCCATGTATGGCTTGGATCCAGCCTATCTAAAGGACTGTCTGCCTAAGCACTGATAGCTTCAGGAGGCACTGTTTCCAGGCTCATGAATTCCTCATTACTGAGGGAAAATAGTCTGACATGTTCCATGTTATCTTTCTGCCAGGAGATAAAGATCTTTTTATTCATATGGATCTGAACATGACTTCATTTGCTACAGAAAGCTGGTGGAACAAGCAAACAAAACCAAACACATATTACAGAAGAATGGCTAGTTAGACATTTGTATCAGATTATTCTCAACACTACATGTCTTTTTAAAAAATAAGAATCTGACTTATTTAGCAATAGCCAGCTCAAAACTGCCCTGTTTAGCACTGTGCCATTACCTTTCACTACGATCTCAACAGTTAGCCATTCTTTCACTGGAGCAAACTGCCCCCATTTCTTCCGCTTCTCTCCCTTTCTCCTCAGGTCCTCCTTTCACACACATTCCTCCAGGCAGGAACACACATGCTATCCACACACACTAACATGACTGTACTGTACAAGAAGCAGACAGCCAAGCAAACAGACAGTCATAGACAGCTCTTCTGAAGTCCTTCTTCACTCACTCATCCTGCATGCGGTAGAGGCAGCCAAGGCACCAATTACATTAGAGCAGCTACATGGCTTCTTTTCTCTTGCTATTCTTGCTCCCTTTCCCCCTCACACCATGCAACTTTAAATTCTCCCACATATAAAAGAAAGAAAAATTATCTAACTGCAGAAATAGGACACCATGCAAATGTTCAATGAACTCCTTAACTTCACCTGCTCCTTGACTATATGTAGGGACCTCTATGCATGCAAACAGAACTAGTTTTCCACAGTTATTGGATAACATTTCCACTGGCTAGCAACAGTGAATGCTACAGATAGAGGAATGACGGCAATAGCATGCTGTAGGTCAGGAATTCACTTCTGAAAGCAAGTATTGATGTCAAGATCTAAAGCAGGGGTCCTCAAACTTTTTAAATAGGAGGCTGGTTCACTGTTCCTCAGACACTGTTGGGGGCCGGACCATTCCAAAAAACCCAGCAGGCACCTGCCACTGCTTTTTGACACACACACACACACACACACCCGGTGCAAGTTGCCTGGATTCCCACCCCCTCACATTTCTTTTACCTGTGCCAGGTTGGGTAGGGTGGTTGTTGCTTGTGGAGGGGGCACCCAACTGCCACTGGTGCAGTGCTCTGCCAGCCACCCATGGGGAGGTCTCCCCCCAAAACACTTGGCTCCAAGGCCTAGCGGGCCTAACCAGGCCTGCATGGCCTAGCCAGAGGCCCAGCCTGGACCGCACCACTCACATGGTGGCTCGTGCCCATTTCGCAGCTTCCCTTTATCTGGTCCTGCCTGCCTGTTGGGAGAAAGGGAGGGCCTACTGGATACCCTCTGCACCACACCTAGTGCTGTCCATCCCAACGGGCCCACATGGCGGCTCCGGTGGCGTGTGCCCCATAGCTCCCAGGTGTGGCTCTGAGGGGGGAGAGGGGAGACCTGAACTGCATCACCCCCCCAGCCCAACGCCTCTCTCCTTGCCTGATGGCCCACTCGGCAACCCCACTTCTCCCACAGCTCCAAGGGGGGTAAGAGAGGGCCCGTCCTGCTCACTCCCCAAGGCACTACGGGCAATGGCAGGCTTTGCCCTCACCAAAAAGAACCACTGAAATGGGGAAACGCACACACACACACACACACACACACACACACACACTTTTCTCCCCCCGGGAATTGGCAACCAAGGAGCCCCATCAGCTCCCCAACCCCACTTGGCACTCAAAGCGTCCTAAAGCTGCGGTGAGTTTTTGACTCAAGTGGGGGGCTAGTGGAGGAGTCTGCAATGGCCGGCGGGCTGGATTCAGGACCCTGGTGGGCCTAATCGGGCCCCCAGGCCATAGTTTGAGGACCCCTGATCTAAAGCCTCCTAAACCACAAACCTTCAGGTAACCAGCAGAGAGGAGGGGAGAGAGAAAAATTCCCATTGAAGGTGGCAGCAACATTGGCATCCAAACTGCAAATCATACACTTATGTGATGCTAACTTAAATGCCAACCCATAGTGCTTAAGCTCTTTGTGGGGAGTTTACAATTTAATTGTACAGGTTACATATTGCCCCCATAGGGAGCTGGGTACACAGTTTATTGATGGAAGACTGAGTTAACCTAAAGCCAGCTATCTGAGCCCATGAGGACTGAACATAGGTCATGACCAGAATCTTCACTACAGTGCCGTGCATTAATCACTGTGCTAGAAGGCTTCTGTACCTCCACTATTACTTCAAGATAAAGAAATCTAGACACAGGAAACACTGCATGCATTCAGACCACCAGGGTAACATGAGATCAAAGTGAGCTATAAAATGGAGGACTGACAACCAGCTTTCCTCAGACTGACGAAGCTGTTTGGATGAGCAGCGAAACATTTCAATCTCTCAAGAAAGTAAGTCCAGTTGCCATGACTCAACTTCCAGATAAACTCACCTGGATGACTGAGAATCTTCACAGACGTAAGAGGATACTAGTGGTGTACACTTCAAATTGTTTCCAGCTCATTTAAATCAGAGTTATAAGAAACATGTATAATTTTGGAAAGGGTACTGATGGACTGGACATGAATGAACCAAATAGAAAAAACAGAAGACTAGAGAGAAGATATGACAGAAGCCTAAGCAAAAATCAGGCAAGATGTGAACTACAATTTCCATCAAGGGAACAAAAAAAAAGGACCTTACATTTACCAAGGAAAGGGATAAGCAACTTAACAATATGAATATGTGGAACAAAACAGAGTGTAAACAGTAAGTAATTTAATCAGCAGATAAAGCAGAGCACAGAAAGACAGAAGGCTTGGGAAGCAAGAGGATAACTTCATCTTGGAACACACACACACTACGATAATGATAAGACATCAAAGAGGCATCTAGGGATATAAGATGTAGGATTAAAGGAAGTGAAATAGTTTTGAAGCAACAAGGTAGACCTTGGATTCATTTGCTTATAAGTCATATTGAAGGCCATAAAATCTGAGGGAGAGGATTCTAGAAAGTATCTAGAGAGAAAATAGCAAGGGCTTCTAAGATTTCCCCCAGGAGGTTAAGTGTCAATTAGATTCTCAAATCATGACCTCCTGTAAAGAAAAAGAAAGTTTCATCCTATAGTCACACTTGGAAAATTATTATAGCTAGAAAGAGAACTAGCTGAAGACAATAACCAATATGTAAAAAATGAAAAAATCCGCCAAGAGTAAATTGATTGCCTGTACAAAAAGCAGAAAATAATCAATAAATGCTGGAACAAGCCAAGCATAATTGATTTTTGTGGGACAGAACACTGGGGGCAGATGACAAACTGAAGGGGGCCAGAAGTGAAGTTGGGAAGAAAGACATGTTACAGTAAGAAGAAATTTGGTCCAACACTTTCTCCCCTCCATATCATCACCTCTCCTCTTTTCTTCTCCCTTTCTGTAGCCCCATCTCTAACAGTAAACCTCTCTCTTATAAGGGAAGGGTTTGTAGTTCACTGGATGAGAACTGGCTTTACAAGTAGAAAGTCCTCTGTTAGCTTCCAAATACTCTGTACAGTTCACAGAGAATGCTTGAATTCCTGGTGGACAATGTTAACAGTGCAGGGGCAAAATAACCAAGGATTTGACACTGTATAAGACAGGTGTCCATGTGCCCTTCCACCATTTTCTAATACAGTGGTACCTTGTATAAAGGAATTAATTCGTTCCAAATGAAATTGTGTTAAACAAATTTTCCTTTATACAAATTCCCATAGGAATGCATTGAAAACAGAGTGATCCAATTTTTATGTTGTACGGATTCTCCCCATAGGCATGTTAAGCAAATTTCCCCTATCTCTGGAATTTTTTAAGTTGTACAGATTTTATGTTATACAAGCTGTTTGTTATACAAGGGTCCACTGTATTGTGTTTCCTCCTGCAATCTGCACAATGTATGGCTTTCAATGGAGAATGTTGGGGTTCAATCCATATGGCTTTAAACTGAGGGTGGGCAGCCGCCACGGTGCTACAAGGTGAGACAGATAGGGAAAGGAAGCCAAGGCAATCAGGGGATGGGGTGGCCAAGACAGGAGTGGCTTGGTCCTCCTACTGCCTGAGAGAGGAGGACAAGACCCACTTATTGGCCTCCTCATCTCTGGCCCGCTCTCTCACACACACATCCTTCCCAGGCACTGCCGGTGGTTGAAACAGTGGGGGGGGGGTCCTCTAAGGGACAGCAGAGCCCCTTCTCCAGGGTGGAGGGGCACCATGTTCGCCTTCTACTACTCAGGGTCACTCTCTTATTCTACCCAGTGGGCAGGCTGGCTCTTGAGGAGTGAAGGAGCTGGGTAGGAGGACAGCAGGGAGGGAAAACACAGTGGACCCTTGTATAACAAACAGTTTGTATAACATAAAATCTGTACAACATAAAAAATTCCGGAGATGGGAGAAATTTCCTTAACATAATCGCCTATGGGGAGAATCCGTACAACATAAAAATGGGATTACTCCGTTTTCAATGCATTCCTATGGGAACTCTGTATAAAGGAAATTTTGCTTAACATAATTTCATTTGGAACGAATTAATTCCTTTATACAAGGTATCACTGGAGGAAAAAAGCGGCGCGTGGCTTGGGCTGCCCCTGACCTCCTACTCTGGGGAGTTACACTAAGGGGGTGGAGAAGGGGCTTCAGGGAAGGTGGCGCCCGTGGGGGCACCCTCGCCCACGGTGCCCCCCCTCTCTCTCGGGGACGCCCCTCCTCCTCCTCCTCCTCCTGCCCCTCCAAGTTACTACTCACCCAAAGGCTGCTGAAGTACTCGAGCCCGTGGCAGATGAGGCGGGCGGCCTGGGCGAGGGCGGCCTGGGCGCCGAGGGAGGTGCCGAGGGCATAGAGGCCGTACAAGGCGGGCCCCCCGGCGCCCAGCAAGAGGAGGAGGGGGCGCCCCCGCCGCTGGAGGACCAGCCGTCCCAGGGCCTCTCCGGCGGCGTTGAGGAAGCCGAGGGGGAGGAGGAAGGCGGCGCAGAGGACGGGCGTGCGGGAGCGGCGGAGGTGCCTGAGCCAGCCCCGGCCCAGCGCCGTCAGGGAGCGCTTGAAGGGGTGCAGGAAGGTGCCGCACAGGACGGCCCACAGCAAGGGCCGCAGGAAGGCCTCCAGGATGAAGTAGACCAGCACGCCCGCCCCGCAGCACAGCCCCGCCAGCACCAGCGCCCCCGTGTTGTAGAAGGCCTGCCGGAGAGGCTTCTCCAGCCGAGGGAGAGGAGGGAGAGGCGGCGGAGGAGGAGGAGGAGGAGGACGAGGGCCAGGCCTGGCGGCCTCATAGTCGGGGGGCTCGGAGAGCGGCGGGCTGGAGGAGGGAGAGCGCCCGTCCCCGCCCTCCGCCGCCATGCCTCCGCCGCCGGGGGGGGGGGGGGAAAGAGAGGGGGCTACCGAGGTCGTCCCCCCCCCGACTCTGCCTGCCCCCTCCCAAAGGGCGCGTAGCGGGAGAGAAAAGCCCGCCGAGCCCAAATAAATGCCGCCAAAGAGTCCGCAAGGAACGCCGGGAGATGTAGTTTTCAAGGGGTGGGCAACGGGGGCGGGGGGCGGGGAGCGAGCGTTTCTGGGAAGTGTAGTCTCCTCAGGGGGCTGTGTTCACGCCCAGCAAGCCCAGGGCTGAATAATGCGTTTTGCTTTAGCGCCTCACGCGTGTCTCTCCTGAAACGTCCCAACAAGGTCTCTATGCTGTAACAAACGCGCTAGTGACGGTCCTTCAAGTGCCACAGCAGGAGCCTTGGGTCAAGTTTCCACTGTTATTATCAGTCTCACCACGCTATTTAGTCTAAAAATGGCAGCTGTTCAGCTGATCAAGTAGCACCCCCCGAAGAGATGGGGTGGGGTTTTGTTGTCGTCGTTCTGTGCCATCAAGTCGGAACCGATTTATAGCAGCCCTCATAATGGTTCCCAAGGGAAGCGGGGTATTGAAGGAGGAAACTCCTGGTAGGTTTCCATGAGAAGGGAATCAAACCCGTGTCTGGAGTCCTCGAAGTGAGTCATTCCATCCAGTATTCCAGGCAAAAATCAAAGAAAAACAATACAAAACAAAAGACACAAACATGTGGCACCTTAAAGACTAACTTTCATATTTTAATGTGACGTTTCGTGCACATGTGCACGTCTTCAGAGATATATAGCAGCAGAATGAGGTTTGAGATATACAGTGGACCCTTGTATAACAAACAGCTTGTATAACATAAAATCTGTACAACATAAAAAATTCTGGAGATAGGGGAAATTTGCTTAACATAATTTCCTATGGGGAAAATCTGTACAACATAAAAATGGGATCACTCCATTTTCAATGCATTCCTATGGGAATTTGTATAAAGGAAAAATTTGCTTAACAGAATTTCATTTGGAACGAATTAATTCCTTTATACAAGGTACCACTTATGAGCTGAGATATATATTTCATAGCAGATATTCATGGTTTGTGTCCTAGATATAATAGGCTGTAGCAAATAGGGGAGGGGAGGGAGGAGGAGGGGGGAGAAGAGGAGGGACAGTTAATTAGTAGAACTGGTGAGAACATTAAATGGTGAGTTAGAGCTGTATAATTTATGGATTTATGGCTCATGCCAGCCTATCTTATTTTTAAAGTGTGGGGAGTAAATTCTTCAAGTGACAGAAACCAGATCAGGTCAGAGGCGTGGTGGAAAAGGGGGGGGCAGATAGAGAATAGAAATTTTTAAGTTAGAGTCCATGAAAGGAATGATAATGTGCACATGTGCACGAAACGTCACATTGTGTAGCCTGCACACTGTAATTAAAATTGTAAACCGCCCAGAGACTACTTGAAGTGATATGGGGCGGTATATAACCAGAACACTTTTTAAAATATGAAAGTTAGTCTTTAAGGTGCCACATGTTTGTGTCTTTTGTTTTGATTTGATTTTTGCCTGAAGTTCTTGAAAAGACTAACACGGCTACCCTCTCTGAAACTTCCATCCACTATGCCACACTGGCTGTGGGGTTTATAGATGTGCCGACTGCAGACTGCTCAAGTAAAATTACCACACTTGTGGCATATTGAAAAGAGCTGAACATTGATTCATTCCGTTTTCTCAAGTTTTCGGAAAGACATATGAGATATATTTCTAAACAATTCTGGAGAAACTTGCTGATCTTCATTCGGGCTTTTGCAGGAAGGGACTCCCATCACTGGTTTGGTGAAATTCTGAGCAGCAATTCAAAAATAAATCATTTTGTGACCTGTTAAAATCTCAAGGTGGCAAATCTTGGCAAAGCTCTGCCATGCACACTCCTTTTCATAGCTGGAATGATTCCAGTTCTGTTGTTCTTAAAAGGAGCATGCATTTTTATTCCTTCCCTTACAGAGCATGTTCAGGCTCCACAAATGTGGATCATAACACAGGAATGAGGTCTAGCTCTCTGCCTAGTCTGTGTTCTCCACAATTCTATTAAATCTATCACATCTCAAAATTTCCGTATCATTTTTTCTCAGAACTTCTAATGGTAATTCATACATAGCTGACCTGTTTCGGATCCCATCTCTCTCTGTACCCCATCCTGGTCCCCCCAGCCAGCCAACCAAGGAGCAGCCACCTCTGCTGCCACCTGTGGAAAAGGAAAGTGTGCAGCCAGAGAGCCCAGGAGGCCCACAGCAGAGAGCTTGGTTGGGGTGGGGAGAGGACAAGCAAGGAACAGGCAGGGTACATACCTGCAGAAGGAAATCATGGAGGTGGTAAGTTGAGGGTGACACGTCCCCTCCCCCTCCGAAAACACAACAACTTTTGGGGGTGGGCAGGTCAGAAGCTGCAAGTTAGAAACATATCTCTGAGAACCTTGAATGAATGCTTACTATGTACAGTAGTCGCTGTATTCTTGCTCTCATGTTTGAAGAAGTGGGCATGTTTCATAAAAGCTTACATTAAAATATAACACTTTGTCTTTAAGATGCCACAATATATTTTCTTTCTTTTCTGCTTTTTTTTATTTTCTTGTTTCTATGAAGATAACTGACTGTGGTGCAGCAAACGGGAGAGTTTCATTTACATTTAAAGCTAACAACTTTTATTTGGCATGAGTTTTCTTCAAATAGAAGCCACAGGTCTATTCACATTTGTATGTTGTAGAACCATCAATGAGTATGGGTAACTAACATTTCTATTGCATGCTAACAAGGCATCTGAAACTGTACTGTAATTACATTATTAATACTGTATTGTTGCATTTTGTTGTGCCGTACTGCCATAACCAGAGCCAGTGAATGTATACACTTGTGTCAATATATTGCTCTGTGCATCTGAAGATCTTAGGCATTTCTACAAAAGCTCATGCCAAATAAAAATTGTTGCATTTTAAAGGAGCCACAAGAATATTTGTTATTTCTCTATCAAACTCATAATGGATTAGTAGAGCTTTGGGACTACATTTCCAACAGAACCTGTTGCCTGTCTGACTTTGGGAAGAATGACTATTAAGAGAGGAACAACACACACTCAGGAAAAAAAAAACACAGTCTGAAATGCTCTCAGGAGGAACATCAACATAAGAGAAATGTTTCAGTGACCTAATAATGTTAATTATGGTTGTAAATTAAGACAGAATAGAAAGATTATGAAAAAAAGAAGAAATTTAATGATTTGCATAATCTGCTAGTGTGAATGTCTAAAATGCAGTGAAGTAAATGTACTGAAATATATCCATAATAAACAAAGTTATCTCAAACAATAGCTATGTGTGGATTATAAGGACTAAAAAGGAAAACCAAAACATATTTCACCTGTTCTGGAGCATCTGCACTTGCTACCTATATGCTTCTGGGCCAAGTTCAAAGTGCTTATGCCAACCTTTAAAGCCCTTAGTGTTTTAGGGTCTTGCTGTGTCTGAGCACCTCTCCCTCAAAATGTCTAGCTCTCTTCCCCCCCCTCCAGTACCTCATACAGGTACCTCATACAGATGTTATGAGTGACACCTCAAGGGAGGCCCAAAACTCTGCCACTTGAAACCAGACCTTCTTGGTGGTGGCTTTATCACTTTAGAACTCATTCCAACCTCAAGTACGATTAGCTCCATCTCTCAGTTTCAGAGGACAATACCTTTCTTACAAGCCTTCTATAGCCTTACCCTAAAGTAATCTTGCCAATTGTTGGGAATTTCCCCCTCTCCCTTGTTTATGTACTTGCCCTGTTTTTGCCACCTTTATTATATTTAATATTTTTAATATTTTATAGTCTATATTTTACTAGGTACTTTATCTTTTTGTTTCACATTTATTGATTATGTGGATGTTATTGGGGTTGTTTGTGTTATGATTTGTTTGCTTCCCTGAGTAATGGCTCTGCCACTAATTGGTGGGATAAATGAATGGAGGAATGAATGAATGAATGAATGAATGAATGAATGAATTTACAATTTAAACATTGTTTAATTCATTTATTTTGTCATTTGTATTTCATACAGAAAACCTGATGTAATACTGATCTCTTGCATTTTATGTATTTTGTAGAAATACATGTTAGTTTCCTTTGCTTCTTTACTTATATATAGTTGCCCTGTGTTCATAATTCTAAGGTTCAAATGATTGCTTGCATTTACTTTCCAATGATTACTTTCTTCGATGAAAACTACATTTCCTTACTCTTGAAGATATCATAAACGAATAATGCAAAATAAAATTGAATTTCTCTTCTTCTTTCACTTGCTTTATATTTATGCACATGTACAAAGATATCCAACTGAATAAAAGGTGAGTCAACATATATACAAACTCAAATATCTTCTTTATAAGTCACTTACCTGATATGACACTGTTTTTTCCCAAATTAGAAAAATGTACTTTCAAGGCTTAAAAGCTGGTTGTTTTCACATGCTAATATATATTACAAAAACTATCCCATGATACTAATTATGCCTATCTAATTATGCTTTTCTCACTAATTAGTGGGACTATCTGGCCATTTTCTTAAATTAGTCTGTCAATAACATTTTCTGGTAGCAACGGCAATTAACACCATAAGAAATACCCTCTAGTATTTTTCAAGAGAATTTGAAAAGCTGGTTGCTTTCAGCTCTGTACAACTTTAAGACTATGCATAATTTGACTGGGAATGTAACAATACATAAAATCACTCTTTCTTTGGAATAAAAAAACCAAATTATGTCAAAACTGCAGTTACATGATCGTATTAGTATGGTACGTGTCGAGAAAAAAGGAATTTAAATTTCAGAAATGAAACTAAGCATGTTTCTCATACTACTCCACCATCACACTCAGAGCTTTTAAACTTAAGTGGGTAAGTAGACTTTCTCTGCAGCTTCCTGTCAGCCAGGTGACATAAGAAAGTGTAGCCATGCCCTCTGAGACCACCAGGTTGCAATCAAACTGATGAGTGGTGCTCTTCCACCTGCCACTTTAACAAGGGAATCATAGTGTTTGCTCCTCTTCTCCAGGTAGGAACGAATAAGGAGTAAACTTGAATGCTCTCAGGCAGCCTTTTCATATAAGAAAAGACAGAGGAAAAGAACTCATAGCCAGCACTTGCAAAAGGAAATTGAGACCAGCTGGCTTAACTCCACCCTGGGCAGAGAAGGGGAAGATGGTTGTTAACTCTGAGCCACCATTTGCAAACATCAACTGACTGCACAACTACATAACCCCTTAAGGAATTGCGAGTACAACCAAAGTCAAGAAAAGATGGTGAGGCCCAAAGCAGGGTGGACTTTGCCTGTGGGTGTGATGGGGAAGAATTGTGAGCCACATGGCTGAAGTATCTCTCCTCAGTTCTACATAATGCAATCCAATGCACATTTGCTAAGAATGTTCCATGGAACATGGTGGATCTTACTCTTCAGTAAGTATGTCTGGGAACATAGCCTCAATGTTTCTTAAAAGAATCTGCCAACTAAAAATGTTTGATCAATCACAATTGTTCCTTGATTTTTCTCAAGATCACCATTATTTGGCACATATATATGGCTCAGGCAACAACAAGTTCACAATATTGTTGATTGAGAAACACAAGCTGTCAAGAAATAACCGTTTCCAGCAATATAAACTTCATTAGAAAAGGCTCATGTGGAGCAAAGCTCACTAACAAGTTGTCCCAGTTTGCTGTACACACTTTACTTATTATTATGGAGTTCCCATCAATAAATAAAATGTCAGTGCAACAATAAGCAGCAAGCAGAATGGAGATGAGAAGGTCTGATAGGCAGCTGATGGCATAAAAATATCTTCATACTTATAAATGCTGACCACACGTTCTGAGACGGGAGGAGAGTCTATGTCATGTCGAGTTATAGAACCTAAAATAGGTAAGGGACAGGGGAAAAACTATTAGTATAATAGCTTGTGCAGGAATTTAGTTCATACTTTTATTCAATTTGAATTGAAAATTGTTATCCAGAAGCCTAATGATAAAAGACAGGTCTTATAGCAATCATTTCATCAGACTCATATAAAATAATATATACTGTATATTATTTTTACAAGAATATCAAGAAGTGGAGCTTTCAATCAGCTCCTGTCCCTAAATGAAGAAGCTACGTTGGGGGCGAGGGGGAGCACTATCCTCCTGTCACCAGAATACAGTCACCCCCCGCCATTTCGTGGTTCAGGTACTGCGGTTCCACTATATTGCAGGATCGCAGTACCTGCGGGGGGGAAGCGATCACATCGCTCCCCGCTGCCCCCCCAGATGTAGGAGAATCTTTCTCACTCACAGTGCCTCTGTGGCATCCATTAACAGAAAGCTGGAAGGCACGTAACAAACGAGGACAGTTTAACACAAGCTTATTGTTCTGAAAAGTCAAGGTTTAGATTCAGACACTATGTTTCACTTCTCATCAGTTTCTCAGGCTAAGTTTTGCTCATGCGTAGTGAGCTCAGTTCTTAGAACAAAGAAATGTCTGTATTTGTGTTTTTATGTTGACGTATAAGTCTGTAATTGGTTGAGAGATGGCTGCTGGGATTTGTAGTCATGTGGATCAATAAAAGGCTCTGCCTGGATGCAGCAGGAGAGATTGGACGGAGGTAGAAGGGGATAGAAGGAGAAGCATCCATTTTGCACCAAGAAACACGTGTGGACTCTTTTCTTTATTTTCCAACCCATTAGGGGGGGTTGCTGGTTAAGCTTCCCTGCTGGGTTCCCATCAATACTCAAGCTTATTTCTGGAATAGGCTTCCCAAAGTTTTCCAAGCCTTTAAAACGTTAAGGCTTCACAGGATTTGATTCCTACGTTGGCGAGCAACTTTTCAAGCCTCACAGATTGGGGCTTCCCACGTGGGGGTTATTCCCACATATTGGCGTGCCGAGCCAGGAGTCGATCTACCATCGCTCACCTCATCCGGGCAAAAGGATCCCATGTGCACAGAACAATCACCATCGAAGACGACCTTCGATCCCAATTGGTGAGTGATCACGTACTTTAAGACTACCGATACTGTTTCAACATGGGCGGGAATGCTGTTTCCTCCCCGCAACAAAAGTTCTGCCAGGAACTGCATTATCTGCTCACTAAGAATAGCTACGAAGCTCCTCTAAAGGAGGTGGAAGATCTTGCCAAAGAAATTGCTGAAATATGTCCTTGGTTTCCACTAGCTGGCATGTTAGATCTTCAAAAATGGGACAAAATTGGCTGTTCCCTTCGGGAACATCCCAGAGTTAATTTTAAGGTCCGGCACACGTGGTTTCAAGTCCGTGCATGCCTTCAAGGACCCACTGCAAGCAATCCTTTACTGGCAATAAGGTCTCTGCCAACACCATTGCCCATCATTCTGCCTCCATTACCAGCCTCATGGCTAACTGAGGCTCCTAAAGCTCCAACACCACAGCCGGTGAGCACAGATACACTACCAGCGTGCTCAGTCCTTGAATTCCCAAGTCAGCAAGTGCCTGAGCCCTCTCCAGCCTTATCCACTGCTAATGATGGGAAATTGCTCAGTGCAGGCTTGGTTGGCACTGTTTCAGCAGCAGCCTTGGCCATCTCTCCGGTCCTGCAGGCTGCCGCCCTTGCTCACGCTGAGAAAAGTGCCCCAATTCCCTCTGAAGCACTGAAAGAGGTTAAGGAGGTTTATGCAATGGACACTGCTTCCTCCAGTGTGGCTGAGATTGTTCTTAAGGCTGCCAAATCTGACTCTGATTTTGCTGGGCTTGCTGCCATTCGTCAGGGTGCAAAGGAGTTGTGTGCTGAATTTGTGGCATTTGAAGAAGAGATGGGAATTACACAGGAGTGGAGAATCTTTTCCAGCATGCTTTGCATAAGCGTCAATAAACAATTGACTTTTGAGAACTCTCATGCTGGCGGCAAGCTAGCTGTTGCTACTTTATCCGGCAGTTCTGATATCTCAAGTTACTCTGATAAGGCGGATGATGATGGCGGGGGTGGTGGTGGAACAGAAGAGGTTAATGATCTGTGGAGCAGAAATCGTGACGGAGAGAAAAAATCCAGGCCTAAACAAGGCCCTTCCTGGGATGGAGCTGCTTCTGTGCACCCCCCATGGGAAACGCGCTGCTTTCCTTCGTTCCGAAAAGGCATCTCAGCTGATCATGGCCTTATTGCTGTGTTACATGGGTGAAGTCCTTGGAAAAGTTACAGAGATCAACGGTTCTGTCTTTACAAGCAGTGAACTGTGATTTAGCTGAAAACACACTTTGTTCTGAAAAGGCACCTTTTTCTGAAACATTTTCTGTCCCTTGCTGTGGAAATCAGCCTCAGAGTAAAGCGTCTGCCTTGTTGCAAAGGAAACATCAAATCGGCGTTTTAGAAGGTCACCCGAGACTGTTTGTTTCGCCTTTCATCACAACAGAACACTTTCTTCCCTGCTTTTATCAAAAAAGAAATCAGCCTTTCACTTTTTTGTCTCTGTCAATAACTGTGGACATTAAGCCATTCTATAATAATTGTCTCTGTTTAATTTTTTTTCCACAGGTCAAAGAAGTCATATTTTGCAGTTTAATTTCTGTGTTTCTAACTGTTTTTTCCTTGCAGCTGTTCTGGGAAAGATGCCAAAGTTTCTTGGCAGGCATTGTGTTCCTGATAAGAGTTTCACACCGTCCATGAGCTGGCGCTCTGCCCAGATGTACTGCTCATTGTTCTTTGTTTCACAGATCTACAGGAATGCTGCGCTTTTTGGCTTATTTTAGACAGACACACAAATTTGCTTTCTCGTGGAATTTTCAAGACCTTTTTGCATCCTTTGGAACTTACAAACGGGGACAAAAGGGGTGCCTATATGTCTATTTGCTTAGGGTAGATTTTAATACTGTAATTTTCAAAGTGTTTGTGTTTTTTGCTTTAAAAATGGCTGCTTATTTTCCATAAACAGGTTTCATTCTTCCATTGAATTGCAGTTTAGGACTGAACAACAGCTATGTTATAAAGGCCTGCTACTGTCTGGCTACATCGGGCAAAATCAGTGTTACACTAAGTTTTGTTTCCTACAGCTAAGCTGCTGGGAATTTAATTTGCTATCAGCTATCATAATATCACAAATTTGCTACTGGAGATTTGTTTTCTGCATGTTTTATTCATAATCTCACAGGCTATTCTGGTTTCAATGAACACATATGGTGAACTGTTCTCCTAACTCAGAGAAGTTTCATCATCATTTCTAGGCTAGTATCACACAACTGCTTTTTGAAAATGTGTTACATCAGTTACATTCTAGCTGTCAGATTTTGTTTGCTGTTTCACAATACACTGTAAATACAGGCTTGGTTTCAGAATTCACCTTAATTAGAAATGGATTAAGGCAAGGCTTGCTTTTTGCCTGCCCAGTGCTTCTAAGGCTCAAACTGAAATTAGACAGACAGGTGTTGTTACAGATCAAGAAACTCAATGATCTCAACTCTCATGTTAGCTTAAAGGTATATGCTTATTAAGTATTGTGGTATTGCATTATTATCATAAGTTGCTGGCTTTAATGTATATCCACTATATGTCAGATTTTTGATATTGCTAATTGATACTTTTGGTTTCATGCAAAGACAAGTGTGCTTACATATATAGAAGGTTATGGTTTTGTATATAACAGAGTTAAGCTGACTGCACCACAGTAGAACAGGAGTTAATGAGTTATGGAAACTAACTTGTACCAGCTATTTTAAGCAAGGTATGCCAAGATGCCATACCAAAGAAGCTTAGGTCATGATGTACTCTGTGCATGCTCTTGAAATACAAGTTGTATTGTCTTAGTTATCTGTTGCTCACACAAAAATTATAAACAAAAGAGGAAGATTTCAGTTTAATAACCAACAAGAAAAATAGGGGTTGCCCTACAACATGGGAGTGTCATGTTTGTTTCCCTCTCTGAGAGAAGCCATAATAATCATTAGTTTTTTAGCAGAAATCCTTTGGCCTGTCTGACATCATTTCTGTGACATCATTGCAACAGAACTAATTTTACAGTTATGTCATTTTTATCTGATGTACAATTTTTCCAGAGTTCAAGAGTGAATCAGTCCATCACTCTGTATTTCATATTTTCTTATTTCTAAAAGGCGTTTAATTATAGTGGGATTTAAAGGTGATAAGATTGTACACATCACAGATAGTTAGCATCTGCTTTTGCATATTGTTCATTCTGGCAATTAGTATTGTATTTTTATGCAGAGTTTGGTAGAATGATTGGAGAATACATTCAGTATGTCAAGTAATATTGATGATATTTCTAAATTCATGCTATGTATGCCTACAGATGATGTTGATACAATTTTCTGATTCTTATTCTGAAACTAACAAATATTTTAATGAGATATTGATTTTACGTTAATTATGCAAACAGGTTTGAAAGAAGAACGTATCTGTTACTGTTACGCAATACTGCCACCTTCAGGTTGAAACTGGCTACAGTACAGTCTGAAAGTTGTAAAAGCAAGCTATCTTCACAAAAATATTTCTATATATAGTTACATTCTCACTTATTCAAATACTGTTATTGGGCTATTGTAGATAATTGATTGCATTATTCAGTGTTCCTATTCTTCAGAAAAAAAAAAAAAACAAAAAAGAGTGAAATGTAGGAGAATCTTTCTCACTCACAGTGCCTCTGTGGCATCCATTA
>JAHTLZ010000023.1:4842442-4856149 GCA_023846285.1 Phrynocephalus versicolor | reverse complement strand
ATGTATGTATGTATGTATGTATGTATGTATGTATGTATGTATGTATGCCTATGATTCCCAGTGAATATCTGTCATATAATTTGTATATGAAAAGAAGCCGTACAATGAGCTAATTCAGTGTGTTTGAGGGTGTTTGATTTCCTATTACGCTCTGTCTGGTAGGTGTGCTATATTTTAGCCATTGATGACTACATGTACCACACATATTCCAAACAGGTGCTACTATCTGTGTGAGAATAGACCTTTTCCATGGCCAAGTCTTCATTCATACTTCTGATCTGCTTGACTGTTTTTCCCACTTTGCCATTGGAGACTTGCTTTCATCAAACTACAACTAAATCTTGCTCTTACCTGCATCATTTGAATAAAGACATGCACCTTCAACAGGTCTACTTTGATTGTGTCTTCCCAGCATTGATGGTGCATGTTCTTTTAAGGATATGTCACTGAAAAGGCATGAAAACCACAACCAGCCTGGGCACACAGCTTGAGACTCCAGTGACACATTCTGGCCTCCTGGTAGGTTTGACATGGCTAACTCATTGTGTGCTTTCCTTGTCACTGTAATGGCATGGCAACATGATGAAAACAGATTGTGACATTATCATAAACTGTCATAATCCTCTCATGTCTCCTTTGGTCCACACATCGGGATAGGGAGGCTCTGATGGCCATTGGCATGGCATTGCTTGTTGAGTCTGTTACAATAGCTACATGGGAGTGGCAGACATCACAGATGTGCAACAAATGGTAAGCCCAAAGTAGGATGGAGGGGAAGGGGAGACAGTAAGAATGAAACGGGCATATGTTAAGTTGCAGTAGAAACTGCAAAGGAAAGGAGCTGCAAGGGAAATACTGAGACTGAGTGATTGTTATAGCAAAGACAATCAGGAAGTATAATGATAAATGCCTAGCATATTTTCTCCTTCAATGATGAGGCTTCTGACATGACATTTGTTCAGCATGACCCTGTGTTACGAGTCTTGCATGGAAAATGAAGCCTTTTGGGATTCCAGATGTTGATAGCTCTTAAAGCACTGGCAGTAAAAGTCTAAGTCATTTTAGCTTTTTCAGGGCTTATAAAAAAAGATATCCAATGGTGAAGGTCCATTTTATCAATACTATAACTTCAAAATGAGAAATTTTTAAATAGTGCTTTGGTCAAAGCAAACGGCATCTGCACAAAAAGCTGTCCTCATTGTGACAACAATCATTCAATCTCAGTGTTTCATCTAAATTAAACATAAGTTGCAATGCATTCCTACAGTTAGAAGTTCCAGGAAATCAAATATGCTATGTGCTCTTTTCTCAACTTCTCTGTCACAGTAAAATGATCAAAAATGCCCTTGGGTGTAGCAATAAGCACACAAAAGAGATAACACTGGGAAGCCTAGTTATTAGACTATTGTTGAAAGTCAAGAAATAGATTTATGGTTTAAAGCATCTCCCATTCATTAATGTCCCTACTCCTGGATTCTAAGTTTAGTTTTAAAGGGCTGACTTTATGAGTTTATTATTGGTTTCTAGTGTCTTTGGCAGCTGTGATCATAGCTGAGACTCTCCTTATTCTTTACAAAACAGTTGCAATAAAGAAGTAGGCGCACTTCAGATTTTATACTAATGGTCTTTTCTTGTGTAATGAGTTTGTTCTACTAATGTCACTGTAATAATGAAACCAAGGTAATTGGACTTTGTCAACAATTTAATCCAGTCACTTCCTACTGCCAAATAATGAGTGGTCTTATTTATCCTTATCTCTGAAGCCAATAGCAAAGTCATTTGCAGGACAACTCACATAACCCTAAGCAAATTTACTTTGAATTATTGAGATACTTTACTGGGCTATGAAAAAAATGTAATATTCACTGGTTCATGTTCTAAGTGTATCTTACAAATTTTATTAATAATAATAGGTGACAGCCATGCTACAGATGTTTTCAGAAAGTGACAAAGCCAAGAACATCTTTATTAAAGGTCAAAATTTCTTTGCAAAGTTTGAATTCTAAATTTGAAACATTTTGTAACAGTAATTAATTTACAAAGCTATCATTACTAAATCATATGATATAAGAGTATTATGAAGATCTAATATCTGAAAATTGTATTTTTCTCTTTCTTGACAAATTGCCATGCTTCAGCACTTGGACTGTCATTATGGAGATTTCTTCATGAAATATGAAGATGTTTCCACACTGTTCTTGAAGGTCTCAAAAGCCACCAACACTTGTGTGCAACATGTTCTTATTGTTTACACAACATACTTCTGAATCATGTTCTCTAGCATGAAAGGTGAAATTAAAGCCAACTAATTGAAGGCTTAGAATTTCAGTTAAAAACACTCCAGGTTTTCAGATCTGTTTAATTTGATCAAGTGGAGACTACCACTGGGCACAGAATCCTCTTGGGTTTCACTGTACACGTAAAGGTAACTGTGCAAGTGGTTTTCACAGTTTGTCCTGTGAACAGTTGTGCAGTAGGTTTTGGAACAAGGACATGACAACCCACGTAATAGTGCACACAGCTTATGTGATTGCCATTCTGTGCTCATGTAAATCAAGAGGATTCTGTCCAGAGTCACTTGTTTTGGTTGCTGAATGGATGGTTTTAAAAATAATAAATAAATATAAATGAAATGGCAGAGTTTTCCCACTGTAAAACTGATTTTGTTCATTTCCTCCTTTTATAATAATGAAAACTAGGAATGTAAATATAATTTTATTTTTCAAGAGACACTGAATTCTAGGGTATGATATTCTTCTTCTACTTCAGATAATTTTTAGCTAATGGAAGTGTTTTGTTTATATATAAACAAACAGAACAGCAGTAGCTTGGTGCAATTATCAGATATACAAAATGTCCTTTTGAATATGCTATCAAAATATACTGCACAACATTTATCTCTGTGCAGTTATTAACATATATACAAAACAGTTTTTCTGAACAGAAATCAGTATATGTTCCTTACTGTTCCTTTTTATCTTAGATTTACCAAAAAGTAGCCTCCACTCCTGTACTTACATAAAAGGCTAAGTACTCTGTAGAAATACAGGGCAGAAGGAATCATCAACTGATCGACAGAGACTCACATTCGGTCTCCTCCAATGGATTTTTAAAACTCCCCCTACTCCTTTTGGACTTCAGGTTCACAATCCTCTATTGAAATCGCTCTCCGTTTAAAAAGCAGTGTGCCACGGAGATACAGGGCCCAGTGGTCTCATGGAACACACTTGTCTAGAGTCTCCTTGAACTCCTTGAATTCTCATTATGTGGACCCTGACCATAGTATCAAATATATATAAAGAGAGTCCTCAAAATGTTTGATTTTCTCTCTCTTTTTTTAGCCAACTGTGTTTAATTGAAAAGGACCAGATGCACCACACTTTTATGATGCATCACATACACTGAAGCAGAGGAATGTAAACAAGGTGGAAGGCACGGAAAAGGCCCTGATCCATTCTCCACATGAGACAGAAATGAGCTGTTTCACAACTCTGTCATCAGCAATCTCTTCATCATCTTTTCTCGCTCAAGTTCATGCCTCAAAGGCTCAACACTGTGGAATTAATGAAGATACAAGCAATTATAGGAGCAATATTTCACATGTTTTGATAAAACAAGTAACATGAAAAAGGTGTTGCTTTTTTAAAAAAAAGCACAAATAAAAAAGTTGGAAACAGCTCACACCATGAGTAGCAAATGTGATTAACATATTGAGTTTTGTAACAAAAGCAAAAAATGCAAGGGAGTGTTTTTCAGACATTATGTTAACCATTGTATATCAGCTGATCTTGAGAAGATTAGTAAACTATCCTAAACAGATAGTTTAGAAAACACCAGTAGAGAAATATCCAGAGATGAGATGTGTATTTGGAAGCTAGTCACTTACATTTCAAAATTACACTTGATGCTCTTTTTTTTCTATTCTATTTCACCGTGTGCTATTATGTCTTGTGCCTTCTCATAATAAAATTGAAAACTGTACTTTTAGAATTGTTGGACAAAATGTTTAAATTAAAAGACAGGCCATAAAAATTTCAAATACAATAACTAACATAAAATACAATCCTAACTTACCAAGATGGCCAAGGGCCAATTGAGATGATACTAGGCCAGCTGAAGAGGTGCTTAATTCAAATACCTCCTGGCCTAGCAGTATTGGAAATTACCCTGTACCAGCACTATGGCTGCATCTCTAGGCTGGAGGAGGTATGAACATGGATTAATTCAGATCCTCCCTCAACTCTGATTCCTTTTTAGTTCTTCTGCATCAGATCTTAGCCAGCAGAAAAATTCTGCCAGTGGATTGCTTTATCAGCATATATATCTGAGGTCAACTGGCAAAAGGGCACATTAGCTGGGAGTTGCTTGTGGCTAATCTTGCTCTCCCTGCTACAGCCTGCACCATCTGTACAAATCTTGTTCAAGGTCCTCTCCAATGCTCAGAGGCATTAAAAGTCAATACATCCAATATTTGTTTTGGTTTTGCCTCCTATTTTGGAAAGGGAATTTCAGCCTGCTTGCTGCACGTGGAGACTTCTCATCTCCTGCTCTATCACAACTCTGCTTTTCTACCTCATAAAGGATAGCATTATGTCAGCAGTGATGTCAATATAAATCTCTTGGGGAAGCAGGGCAATCATTCATGTAGTTCAACCTCCCCCAGCCAAGAAAATTCTCTCGTGTTTAAGGAAAAGTGTGGTTTTGACTGCCTGTCTGATGTTTTAGGGCAGCCCAGGCCATCCTTCTAACTAGTCAACAGATTTCCATCCTAACTACCAAATAAATTATGACTGGTTAGGTATATATAGATACTAAAGAGCAGCGATAAGAAATATGTGAGAAATGTATTATTCTGCTGATGCAGTGGTTTTCAACCTGTGGGTCCCCAGATGTTCCTGGAATGCAACTCCCAGAAGCTTCCACCACTCACCTTGCTGGAAAGGGTTTCTGGGAGTTACAGTCCAGGAACATCTGGGGACCCACAGGTTGAGAACCACTGTTCCAGAGTGATATAGTTGTTTTAGAACAGGGAGTGGGGTGGGTAAGTAGGAGGTCAGTGTTCTCTAATATTTCTTAACCTGTGCCTTGCAAGTCAAGGGTGGGGAATCACTTTCGGTCCTAGGCTCTAATTCAGCTCCAGAAGAGTATTAGAGAGTTACATTTTGAGGGGAGTGGGGCAGGCCAAATGCAAAAACATGGGGGGAAATTTATTATGCTATAAATATAACCTCCATGAACCATGGACCATTCCTACAAATGTTCACTTAACACTTACACCTCCATTCAGTTTTCCCAACTCAGTGCAAATATTTGGAACAAAAAAGAAATGCTACATAGTTGTATTGCTTTTGCATTTTGATCCTGTTACCCCTTACCCATAGCCAGATCAGGTGGGGCCCATAAGAACTGAAGCCCAACAGTACTTAGAAGGACACATGTCCACCAGTCATGACCTAGAAAGGGTTGAGACTTTTTTCTCTGCATACCCAAGGTTCTTGCTTCATGGCATTTTGCTACTGCAAGTGTGAAATGATCCAACTCACTGCTGGAAGACTGTGGTGAAAACAAGGTAGCTAATATTTCTGCGGAAGGCTCACACGGTACCTGTCTGTCAGAGAAATAGGTTTGTGAGATGAATGGATGGTCTGCACAGTGGGAGTTGGCATGTTTTCCACCAGAGATCTTGGAACAACTGGCGATAATGTCTTTGGAGAGGACACTACGACACAGCACTGTAGCTTGTTCTCTCTAAATTCTGCCTATAAATAAAAATAAGAGAGACAATAGATGTTGCTGTGCCTTTTCCCCAATATATGTTCATCCACATATTACAGACCAGCAATGTTCTTTTAAACATGAGGGTGAGTGACTGATCAAAACCACAGCAAAACTGGAAAGAGAGTGCCATAATGGTGTTGGTAAGGAGAAATTAACATGCTTAGGCTAAAATTCCCCAGAGGCATGTACTTGCTGAAAATAAAATTGCATTTTAAATGCATAAGGCAATACCCAGTGAGTGGTAATTACAAGGTCTTCATTTCTACCAGATACCACCTTTTAAGGAGAAGATCCTCATGACAATTATATTGCAACCTACATATTGATTTTCCAAGCTGACTGATGTATGTCAGTAGGTTGCAATGAAGTGTAAGTGATAGCTGATGCTATACCTTCATGTACATTATGAAAATACAGAAAAAATAATCAGATCCAGATTAAACAGTGGAACATTATGTTTGAGCCTTGGCAATTTTGGGGAGGGGGGCAGCACTGGGAATGTGACTCAGAAGTTCTCGTACGGGGATGCCATCTGTCAGAACCTGTGTCTCTGTAGGCAACTGCATCTCAAAGGAACCAAGCCTTCGCGAGCTGTTCTCACAAATGAGCACCACTGTGACAGGGGCCCGTACCGCATCCCAGCAGTGATTCTTCACAGTGTTCAGGGATTGATGTGGCACCTCCTCTTTTTATGTGGACATGGCTTGGGTATTCCCTCTCCTCTTCATGTATCTCAAAGGGTTATACTGCCCAGTTTCAAAGGTGATGGCAACCTTCATGCTAAATAATATAATCTCTGGTATATACCTTCCACTCAGAGGCATAATAAAATGAAAATTCTTCCTGTCATGCTACAGATTGTAAAAAGCAGATAAGAATGTACAGCAATTACAATTTAGTTACTTTTCTTGGAATTTCAGCATTCTACACCAATTAACCTGAAGGAAATGCTATTTTTTCCTGTGTACAATATAAACTCAATTCTTAGTGTATTTCTTATTTTAAATATGTTTTCCCCCAAAAAAGAAACTGTAATTTGCTCTTTTCTAAAGGCAAGATTAAAAAAGCAAAACAGGACACATGTAAACATGTAATTTTTCTGCCAGAGGCAAAGATGAGGTATTTCAAATAAACCAGCATAGACAAGATACACATATTTTGGTAACAAAATGTGTCAGAGCATAACAGCAGAACATTCAAATGGAGGAACAGAACTGCAGGATCTTTCTCTGTTTCAGAATGTGCTCTCTAAACATGCTCAAATAATTTTAGCAGGTCCTGTAGAGTGTGACTGAATGGTTGATCTCTTAATAGAGAACAGAAGTACAACAAAGTAGAAAAGAATTAGAAAAAAAGTTGATCAACAATCTGCTTTGTATATCCTGTGATGTGCTGTATGTGTGGAAAGATACCATATTATGAAAAGTGCTTTCTCTTGGTTGACTAAAATAATCATTTAGCAGAAATAAGAGGTGCAAAATGTTTCTCATTTGTTTGCAGACACCTCTTTGAAAATGAATGAGAAACTATTCACAGGAGGGGAGGTGTTGAGGAGAAGCAGTTTTGCAGTAGATACAAAGTAGCCCTGTTGACACATGGGTGGTAAATAAATAAATAAATAAATAAATAAATAAATAAAGTGCTAGGCTGTGCCTTATATTCAAGGCCACACTAAGTCATGATACTAAAGTGGCCTGACCTCACTGACAGGGGTGTTCTGAGGATGGAGTGGGAAAGTGGGAGGCCATTTACAGACCTTTGAACAAATTTGAGGAAAGTTAAGCTAAGCTAGAGCTGCCTAGATGTCCTAAGTACATCCGATCTCGCTTGATTTCGGAAGCTAAGCAGGGACGGCCCTGGTTAGTGCTTGGATGGGAGACCACCAGGGAATACCAGGTGTAGTAGGTGCCTGGAGTAGGAACTGGCAAACCACTCCAGTACTCCTGCCAAGAAAACTCCATGGACATGGAGTCACGAAGAGTCGGTCACAACTGTAACGACACAACACACACACAAGCTAAGCAAAGCATATATGTGATAATGAATCAGTACAGAAGAATTTTAGAAGAAAGCACTGCATTCTTGTGGACAAGCCACTCAATATGTCTTGGAAACCTTGGGGCTTAAATCTAAATGAGATGCCTAATGGAGCGTACATCAAAATTGTGTGTGTGTGTGTGTGTGTGTGTGTGTGTGTGTGTGTGTGTATGCATGCATGTATGTCTTTATTTCAAAGTATAACTTTATTTCAAAGTATAACTTGTGCTGTAACACAGTTTCTGAACTATAATAATATATTCAAAGAAACCAAGTTTTTTTAAAAAAATCAAAATAAAAAGAGCAAGATTAAAGAACATTTTAAAATATAGCAACAAAAGATGTGTCAAAATGAAATGTTTTTGTCAGGTGCTGGAAGGAGCTGTGAATGCCATGCTAATATTGGGGTGCTAGGCAGGGTGGCGGACAATGCAGAGAAAGACCTTTCAAGGGGCAATTGGATGAAATCCTGTTGTGCAACTTACTCCCTACAACTAAGATGATGCCATCAGCTATAGCTGTGCCATAACTGTATTGGGGCAATTAAAACCTTTTCAGAGCTGTTCTCCACCAGGTTTTTGGAATCCCTTAGGGTTCCCCTTCATCTTAGGACAGGCTTTGGGAACTTCAGAAGCAATATGGGATTGATGTAAAGCCTGAAAATCATGGGTGCCAGCCTCTCTATTGGGACTGGCAGCAGTCATTTTCAGGATTTAAAATTGTCTCCTCCTCCATTCTACAGCTCCCAAGGGTTGCCTTAATATGAAAAGGATCCCCAGAGATCCTCCAAACCCATAGATCTCTGGGAAGTTTTTAAATTCCCCAAATGGATATGGCATGGCTGCAGCTGAGGACATCAACCTAATTGTGCAGCATAACTTGCACCAGCTTGGTTCCAGACCCAAATAGCTTGGAAGGCTCAACTAGAACGAGATAATCCTCAGGCTAATTCTAAATTTAGTGATGAGACGCACATTTCACTGAAGGTAATGCAGTATAGACTGGTTCTCTTCAGCTAAACACATTGGCATTCAAATCAGTTCCCACTTGCTGCAACACTTTATGGAATTTTCTAGGTATCAGATACCCAGAAGCAGTTTACAACTCCCTTCCCCCAGAGCTGCTTTGCAATTCTCAAGAGCCCACTGGCCCTTCTTGGTGTAGGCACAGTAGGGCATCAAAATCCTGACTACTGGCTCAGGTATCCAACTCACTGAATGCCTGTCTGTCACTGCTGTGAAAAACGGTGCTAGTCACTCAAAGGTAAGTCCTCTGTTTTTTCTCCCAGCAGGCATATAGCTGGAGCTAAGTCAGAGGCACATATTTTTCACAAAATCTGGAAGGGAAGCACAAAAGTGCATTCTGCTCCAGTGAAATCCTTCTGGCTATAAAGAAACTTCAGTAGATCCTGCCACCCTAAAGAGCTACTAGTGAATTTCATTTATTTTTAAAGTAAATTAAAAATATATAGCTGCTTTTGAATTCCTTCCAATCTAGATTCAGCCATAGCTTAAGGGCTAAAATGGGTTCCATACCATGGTAGGCAACCTGCATTGGAAACATGACAGGAAGACATTATGTCCCTTGTAGGTTCTATGGGACCTCCCACAGGGAGTCCACACCACTAGTCAAAGTCTACTTTGGGCCCTATCACATGGGCAAAAGAGGAGGTTAATAATAAAAGCCGTGTTTCGTTTTGAAGTCATCACATGACTGAAAATGCGGTTCCTGTGTCCCCCTGGACACGGTTTAACTAACCACATTTTATATGTCCCCACGTCATTAAGCCACATCTAGAAGCTCCCAGGGGGACTTCCAGCAACGTGGAGCTTAGAAGCTCGGGTGCCACGGGAGCTCAAGCTGCGGCGGGGTGGCAATGGAATAAAGATCGGGGCTGCAACGTCAACATGAGGTGGGGGAGCAAGGCTGCCTCCACTGAGAAACAAGGCAGGCGGGTGGGCAAGAATGTGTGTGTGTGTGTGTGTGTGTGTGTGTGTGAGAGAGAGAGAGAGAGAGAGAGAGGCCGTGGTGACACCTAGGTTTTGATCCTGATCTTCTGAAGGTCCGGCTTTTCCTCTTCATCCCATCACGTGATTGAATAAGTAGGACAGGAGTTCACACGTCAAAAGCTGTTTTTTATTTTATTTTAAAGTGCAGTTCAGCCCCCCCTTGGCCAGCAGATGATGCTAGCATTTGAACAAAACGGACCACTTGGCTGGGGGAAATGAAAACTTGTAGGACCGGATACAGCTTCCTGTTTCTCCGAAGGTGAAAAGCAATTAAAAAAACATAGCCCATCGGCCCCAGGAACAGCCGGTTGGTGCTATGAAAAAAGAAAGAAAAAGAAACCCGGATCATCTGCGTGGTCCCACGGCGTCTGCCTCCTTAAAAGCTGGGTTTTCAAAGCGAGGCAAAAATTTCCCTACCTCTTCAGTGAGTCACAGAAACCTCGCTTACGGGAGCATTACCGGGTGTTCTTTTTTCTTTCTTTTTTCAAAAAGCGTGGTGGCCGTGGGGATGGCATTTTTAGACACAGGTTATCTGGTAATTTAAACTGCTTTTAAAGGGATGTGGGACCGGGGCCAGAGAGAGAGAGAGAGAGAATAAAGATATGCCAGTGCTGTCAAGAGCCGGTGTCAGTTGCCCTGCCCTTTGCTTCTGTGCCGGCTCTCAACCTGGTACTGCTGCCGCCGAGCCCTCCTCAGCCTCTCCTGAGGCAGCTACCAATGAGGGGCTTCCTTGTTGACGTCCCTCAAGAGAAAGCCCTCCAGTGCTTGGCTTTCGCTGTTCAAGGCTGCCTGACTGTCGTTCTCTCGCTCGCTCACCAGCTTCAGGATTCCTTTTTGCTCTTTCACCAAGAAGTGAGTTCCCTGTTCTTTCGTCCCAGCCAGATTCCCCCCCCCCCCCCAGCGCATGCACCCCTCTCCCTGCCCTGGCACAGCAACAGAGTCCCTGGCTGGCGAGAATTTCACCAAAGTGCCTTCGGAAAAGGAGCCCTGCAGTAGGGATCGACCCACGCCTTTGCTGGAATCCCCTGGCTGCTGCCGTTGGTTGGCCTCAGTAGAGGTGACTTGTCCTTTTCATCCTTGTGCTGCAAGTGAGCCTCTTCCTCCTCCTCCTCCTCCTCCTCCTGTCTCCCAAGCAAAATATCAAAGAGACAGCAGTTGGGGGAAACAGCAAGATAGCATGTTGCTGACCCCCATAAACGGTAAACCAACAACAAAAATGGGGAAAACGGGTTTTTGTACCCCCTCTAATGTTTGCCTCTTGTAAAAACACACATTTCAAAGCAGATTTTAAAAGACCCATCCTCTGCCATGGCTTTTAAAAACCTGCTGAAACCCTGTTAAGTGGGTATAACTGTTTTTTTTCAATCCACTGACTGTGGGGGACAATTTTGGAGCCGGTTTATCAGAAAATTAGATCTGGATTTTAAAGACCAAGGGATAGGGCCCTCTGAGGCCATTATATATGGCTCTTGTTGGTCTTTCTAGTGGTATTTGAATATTCCCAGAAGATGGTGCTAGAGGACTTTTGTTCAGCCTCCTTACCTCAGCTTTTAAGGCTCCTCAGGGATATAAAAGGAGGTCAGCCAGAATTTGCTGGCTAGGTTCTCAGGACTATGCTGGCGATTTCCAGCTCTATTTCTCTTTTCCAACTGATGTTAAGAAAGTGGTGGAAGTCCATGCCCACAATTTGAGATCTTCAATAGAGGCTCTGTTTTGTGTCCCACCACTCAAAGGGAGGTGGCCACCAAGTACCTGAATCAGTTTTTCTCTGCAGCAGCACAAAGATTGCAGGTTTTGGTCATTTAGAAATATTTTGTTTCTTTTTTATTTTTATATTGTGATTTTACTGCACATTACTTTAGGAGCTCTAGTAGAAAAGATATTGGCGACACTGTCCCAGTCAGAACTGCAGGGAATGGAAATGCTGAAGCTCCCCTATTCAGTTCATAATAATGACAGGGAATTCTTGAAATGAATTAATCACAAATTGTGATTGATAACATAACATAACATAACATAACATAACATAACATAACATAACATAACATAACATAACAAGTTTAATCACACCCTTTAATTTCCAAATCAGCTTTCATTACTAAGCAAGGTATGACTGAAGATTGTTTGATACAGGAAACCAGAAGGCTCATAGCACCTTTAAGACTAACCACTATAGTGTTTGTTTTTCATACCCCTTCATGTGTCCATTTCTTCATCCCATGAAAACTTACAGAACTAGTCAGTCTTAAAAGTACTACAAGAGTTCTGATTTCTGTTGTGCTACAACCAACATGGCTACTGGTAATTTACAGTTGATAAAGCCTATGGTGCGATGGAGTTTCAGAGTCTGCCATAACTGGAGGAGTACCTTGGATTGTGGATGGTTCATGGACACAGTTTGGAAATACAGTGGTACCTTGTATAAAGGAATTAATTCGTTCCAAATGAAATTATGTTAAGCAAATTTTCCTTTATACAAATTACCATAGTAATGCATTGAAAGCAGAGTAATCCCATTTTTATGTTGTACGGATTTTCCCCATAGGCAATTATGTTAAGCAAATTTCCCCTATCTTCGGAATTTTTTATGTTGTACAAATTTTATGTTATACAAGCTGTCTGTTATACAAGGTACCACTGTAAAGTGGATTCGCAAATGATGCATTAAATGCGGTTTTCAGCCGCATTTTCTACTTACAGAAAACTGTGGTAGTGTTGGAAAAGGATCGAAAAAAGGATTAGATGTAGCAGCAGGGAATGTCTTTATCTTTAAGGAAGATAAAGAAAAACATGTTACTTTCAGAACACACAATGGGGAAAAATGAAGCAAAGCATTGTGAACTGCAGCATTCCACCTGACACATTAGAATGACTTCACAACACGGGATATAACAGATGTACCTCAACACACATACAGTATTGAAATGAATGATGAGGCTTCCAAGGTTAACAGAAAGAAACTCTGCACTCTTTTATTCATGCACTATATTGTAACCTGTGCAGCTATAGATTCCTATTTGTGAATAGTTCTGCTTGTTCTAACCAAAATCTGCTCAAAAGCAAGCATTCTTTGACATGAATGTATGAAAAGAATGTTTGCTAAACTGGCAATGCTGCCAATCTGCATTTTTGTCTGTTTTCATGAGGAAGGCATAGGAGGCATAGGTTCACAGAAGAAAACATGCTTACCCGACATATCCAAGCTCTATAGGGGCAACTGCTTGCAAGGTTACCAGGAGGGAGGCTGTTGATTTAAAATGCCCCCAGACAGCAGCCAATGATTGTTTCATTTTTTTCCACCTCCACAAGAAGGTGGAGAAATGGCTATGGGACTTCTTCCTTTGATGCCAAAGTAATTGCATTAGCCTGCACTATGCATCTTGACCTGGACAGGAGGAAACTATTGGCTCCTTCTCTTCTGTTAGTGTTCTGTCTCAGCTCTGTCTACAGCCCTCTCATTGGTAGTCAGAAGTCCTGTATCTGTTGCTATTGCATGTATTATTATATAAAACAAACAGAGAAAGCTTGGATGCTTCCAGCCATCTAGATCCCAGTGGTGGCAATCAACAAGTATTGTAGAGTTATTTCATATTTCCTTCTTAAAGGCGTGTCTGTGAGAGAGATATTGAGAGGCGGAGAGAGTACAAGAGATAAAGCACACATGCATGCTAATGATGAAAAAAAAACTGGGAGAGTTGCAAATGGAAGACAATATTATCTGAACAAAATTATCTGGAGTCCTTATAAAAACCCACTACATTTTCACAATAAAAGACTCATTCAGCACAATGCACTGGCAGCATTATGAATCCCCAAGTGATTAACAATAAAGCATGGATAGATAGATAGATAGATAGATAGATAGATAGATAGATAGATAGAT
>JAHTLZ010000023.1:4772447-4842432 GCA_023846285.1 Phrynocephalus versicolor | reverse complement strand
TAGATAGATAGATAGATAGATAGGCTCCAACACAAACCAACACAGTAGCAGTGTTGGTTTGCCTGAGACTCATAGTATGTTATCGCCTAAAGGATTGTGACAAGAGGAAACATATTTCATATGACTGACATAACCATAGCTCAGTACTGTGAAAATACTAGTAAAAGAAGTACTGTGAAGATACTAGTAAAAGAATGCCAGTGCTTATGGAAAGTGAAAGCTATCCAAGATCCTGTTAAATGGAGATACCCAAGACTATTGGAAAATTTATAAGAACATAAGAACAGCCTTGCTGGAACAGGCCACAGCCCATCCAGTCCGGCATTCTGTCTCACACAGTGGCTCACCATTTGCTTAAGGGTATTCCCAAGCAGATGTCTTCACCTGCTTAAGATTCCCTGCAAATGGCATTGAAAGAAATCAATGGCTATCTTTCCAACCTGGTGGTTGTCCTTAGGCATAATAATAGCCATAGATACTCGTGTTCTCCGTGGACTTGTCCAATCCTTTCTTAAAGCTGTCAAGGCTGATAGCTGTCACCACTTCTTCTGGCAGGCAGATTCGGTCTTGTATTAAATGAGCCATTTGCCTCATGTGGCATATCAAACTAGAATGCCAGTTGCCATCCTCCTATTCTTTTCTTTCTGATATATAATGACTCATGCCATGTAAGAAAAATCACATCTTTCTTCCTGCTACTGAAAGCTGTTTAGAGAATATATAGAATATATAGAGGCCTTTTGACTCCTTGCCTTAAGGCTTCTCAGCCTTGTTGGTCTGCACACACACAGAGAGAGAAATAGATCTTTGCTCCAAGTATCAGAATGAGGCACACCCAAGACAATTCACTGCTTCAGACAATTTCAAAGCCCACCACCACCACCACCACCACCAATTCAAGGTACCTCTTGTTCAAAGCGGACAGAATTATTTTCATACTTGAGAAAGACAAATTCCATGTGGACTTCTTTCTGGGAGTTAAAATACAATTTCATTTAACCAATAGGGAAATCTAATGGGTCAGAAATGATTGCTGAGAACCAGTGGGAATGCAGAAACCTGTGTGAACCCTCCACACTTCGAAACCTCTCTCCACAACAACCTGAATGTTATGTATACAGAGATAAAACCTGGGAAGATACTTATACTTCTAACTATAGATGGGCCAAAAAAGGAATGGAAATAGGGAAGGGTTACCACCTGCTGTTACGACTTTATAGAAACAGGCAGAGCAAAAAGAGAGAGGCATGGAACAGTGCATTTCTACATGGCTACTAAAAACCACTAAACTGGGAAAACCCTGTACTAGAAGATAGGGCTCGTTAGAATTTCCCATTCAAGGCTCACTAAACAAAGAGTCTGTGAAAGTTCTCAGTCATCCACGTGAGGTTATCCAGAAGCTGAGTCATGGCAACTGGACTTTTCTTGTGTGATTGAAAAGTTTCACTACTCATCCAAGTAGCCTTGTCTGTCAGACGGACCAAGCTCCTTGGATGAGAAGTCCAGTTGCCATGACTTAACATCTGGACTCAACAAAAAGGAAACTAGAGGAAAGTTTAGGGTAGAATGGTCCTTATTCAGATAAATACAAGCCCATCGGGAAGCCAAATGGGTCTGAAATGGCAGTTGGGTAGAGTCTGCAGCAGGAGTGCAAAATAAACTTGTTTAGATAATGCAAGGAGATACTGGTAGCTTCTCAATATGATGTCATCTCTTTCCATTTCCACTAGCAGTCATCACTGTTCATAAAGACAGTACATTGCAAATCAAGGTGTCAACATTGTTCCTTCCTGTTTTGGATGTTTTGCCTGTTTTTTCCCCTTCCCCTCAAATTGCAAGATCCATCCTGAGATTTAGAATTGCCAGATGTGGAGGGCAAACTCCAGTTCAATATTCTTGGCAACAAGAAAGTGCGGGGCCTCTCAAATCACTGCTGCTTCAGATTTTGTGCTTGTAACCATCATTTCACTCCAATATATCTTCAGAAGCGTAAACATATGTCCAGTGGGAGGCAAGCTTCATAGCTGCTCTGTAATGGCCTGGGAAGCTCTTCTCCAGAGGAATGTCGGTGGGAACAGATCCTGAAACACTCAGACACCAAATCCTCTGTCTTTTAGATTTTAGATTAGTTTAAGGTCCTGGTGAGTTCTACTTGACATTGATAGTATGCAAAGCAGATGGTAACGTTCCTGGGCTTATCACCCACCTGAAGGTAAGGGCCTATCATTTTGGAGATAAGGAGGGATCTTTAAAGATAATCAAAAAAAGTTTTCATATCATGTCCTGTCCTCCCACTTTCCAAATTCATGAATATGCAAACACATTTGTTCCTGTTTTTTTCCTTGGTGTTCTATCTTGAGTGTCAGGTTTAATGGAAATACAATTAGACCTTCCTTTGTGGTTCCAATTAACAGTAAGGTCCATGTCGGTTAATAAAAAAATCTGTTTACAAAAATAGATTATTGGAAATGGAGATGCCTCGGTTTAAGAAATTTTTCAATTGAATGCCCTGGTTTATATTTTTTCCATTAAGCATTGCAAAAAAGTATACCCAGAATTCATTGCACCCCCGTACATTGTGGAGGGGTGGGAAGCGTTGGAGTGGGTTTTTTCATCGAGTTTTGGAGCCATTCTGGACTTTTTTGCAGCAGTTTTTGCACTTGTCAAACTTTTTGGTGCATTTCTCAAGCAGTGGAAAGGTACGGAGCTGCACATTGTTGTATTTGTGGTTTTTTCTGTGCCTTTGCATTGCATTGCAGAGGGGGAAAGCTGAGCCTCATTTTCATGCTTTTTCCTGTGCCTTTGCATTGCCTTGCCTTGCAGGGTGGGGGTGGTGAGCTGGTCTTTGTTGTTTGCATGCTTTTTACTGTGCATTGAGGGAGGGGAGCTGAGCTTTGTCATTTCCATGTCTGTTACAGTGTGTTCTGCATTGTGTGCGTGGGGGGAGGGGTTCTGCTGTGCAAGGCTTTTTCCCCTGACCTCCGGAATGAATTAATTGGTTTTTAATGCATTCCTATGGGAAACTGTGTTTTGCTTTACAAATTTTTCACACTATGAAAAAGCCCGGAGAACGAATTAATTTTGTAAACCAAGGTACCAATGTATATAAGATGTTGACACAGAGGCATTAAAACAACATCCTTCAAGAGAATGTGACAAGAGGAGTTAGAGCTTAATGAGGAAGAATGGAACTCTATATGGAACGAAAAGGATTGTGGAAAACATGTCCATCTGAGTCAAAAAGAACAGTTATAAGGTAAGATGGAGAAGGTAAAAAAGAAAAAGGGGCCTATTTACACATGTGGTGGCTCTAGGCAAAGCGGAAAAAAGAGTGGGTGTGAATATTTCAAAAATAAAGATTTTTTTTTTAAAATAGCCCTGTTGAACATGGTTAACATGACAATAAGCAATAAGACAGAAATAGACTTAACAATTATGATTGTAATTGCAGCAAGGCTAACCATGGGAAAAAAATACAACCTGGCAAGTTAGTAGTCAATTTAAATTATAAAGAGATGTGGAACATGGCTATTATATAACTTGTGATTTGAAAACAAGCAAAGGGGTATCTCACACTAACAATTTTAAACATATCTTGAATCCATTCTTGGCATGTGTCCAGTATTTGAGAACGGAAAAGAATATAATCCCAGTAAGGATTCAATATATTTCTGGAAAGAATGGGGGCAACACTATGAAAGATGATAATCAGCAAAGCAATAATAAAATACGGTAAATTGATCTGAAGCAGAACAACAGTCCTGAGGGTGAAAGGATGTGGTTAATGTTTATTTAGCTTGTAGATTCTGTGTTTTGTTGTTTTTATTTTTTCTTCACTGTTATTTTTCCTATTTTGAATGACTGATACATTTTATGAGATTTGTCTCAACTGACATGTGCTTTGTATAAATTTCTTTAAAATATTTTTTAAAAAATAATTGAAATATTTTCTTATCAGGGCTATTCATATGCTGCATGTTGGATTACCAGAAAAAGCTTTGCACCCAAACTCATAATTTTACATACTGTTGTATAACCATCTGCTGCCAAATCTCTGAATGGAAGCAGACTCCGGTTCCAGTTCTTCTGTAACCACCTAACCTTCTGATGGCCAAACTAACACAAGTCACCTTATATTGGTGTGAGGGAATGTGAAACAATCCAGTCTTTCACTAGTGAAAATAAGGAATAATGCTTCCTGTCATTTTCATTTCATAAAACGTTGTGCGGTCGTAAGTCATTCACATTTTTAAATCAATACATTCCAGTTTTCTGCTGCTCATTGTGCAGGCAAGGAGGTCTTTGGCTCTTGTTCTTTGGCTCTTGCCAAGAGAGCTGTGCCTTTGGCAAGGCATTTGAAGGAACTGAAACAACAGATGTGTACTCAGGTTCCCTATGTGCAACAAATCTGCTCTCACCTGGAGAAAGTGAAGGTCACTGGGAAATTTTAATCCCATAAAATAAATCACAGCCCATCAGTTCCTAGCAATGGCCAGTATTGCTGAGCACTCTGTTTTGTCTCAGATCATACAAGCGTACAGAGTGTATTGCTGAAATGACTTTTTTCTGCCCCCTGACTCAGGAATATGGGGTTACCTGCCATGTAGGCCAGCATACTAGAGAGTGAAAGACTCTGAGCATGGGATTTTAGCAACATCCATTACAACAAGATGAACTACAACATCAGCAAATAATATATCTTATGGACCAAGAATAATTTTACTATAAAGAAGACAAGAAATTGCCAACCTTATCCAATCATTTTTGCCTCTGGAACACAATGAGCTGTAGAAAAGTGGGATTTATAGATTAAAAAAAAGAAGTGTTGGCAGTTATGTGGGCATGTGAATGACTACAAGATTTTATAACTGTACTACATTCCATGACTGAAATGGATCGGAAACATTTATCCTCATTTTGTTACCATAGGACTGGATTCTTCACATTTCCTCACAATGTTGGAACTCCAACGACACCACTACAGTATTTGATTTTTACTGCATTGCTTTTCCAGTGGCTTCAAGTTGCCATCAAAAATTGAAGGGCCCTCGTTAGAGCTAAAACTAATGATTATCTCTATAAACACAGAGAGTCTTGTTTGTCTTAACCTGTTCACAAACAGGTAAAGACGAGCTGCTTTGCCAGATACATGACTATGATATACTTGTATCCCAGAAACACATACAGACACATGATTGTGAATATATTTGTATCCTGGAAACACAGTCAGATGCCTAATTGTGATATACTTCTATCCCAAAAAGCCTTAGAGACACCTATGCTCCAAAATATTCAGCATAAGATTTGCAGCTAAGAGACCTCCCAGACAGCATTTATAACAACAAGGTTTATTGTATTTTGGAAATAATTAAATAAATAAATCATAGAAGCACTATATCAGTCAAGCCTGACTTCCATAAGTTATTTACTTCTGTCACAGAACAGAATGATACAGAAATAACAATGGAGCTAAATACTGTAATTGTACAGTATCTTCAGTTTATAAACCTTCTAATGCAGCTTTTTCCTTTAAACTTCTGGACAATTTTCATGAACAAAAATAAAATTTATAGTCAGAGATTTCAAATTGCCACAGATGAGGTGCTAAAATGGGCACAAAGCTCCAAACTAGCTTTTATTCATGATAGTCAACTTTCCTTCTCTTTCAATATCAGATCATTGCAATATGGCTTTAACTTCACTTTAATATTTGCTAGCAAGCTTAAAGCCCAACAGTGTGTCAAGTCAATTTGTATCCCAATTCTAAAAATTCAGCACCAGACCACAATGTGCCAAATCACAGCAGCAGTCTGACCATCAAGAGTATCATTCTGCAGGAGATGTGGTTTTTAAAAAAGTCAACTGGCATGGGTTCTGTGTATGAAATTATATCAAATGGATGGAATTATATCAAGTATCTGTCCATTCCCATCAGCATCTGACCAGTTTGTCAAGGCTGCGAAAAGACCATCCTGACTGTCCATACTCTTGGGGATGCAGAACCAACTTCCTCCAAAGCATCACAGCAGAAGTAGTCACCCAAATGAATAATAACTTTTCACATTTTTTGAGTGAAGAAACCAAGTCAGCTGGGCAGCCATTACTTTCTTCAGTCTTAGAAAGTATAAGAGGTAACTGGATTAATCTCATTATCATGAAAGAAATAACATGTAAAAAACTATCAGAAAATCTGGAGGTTATTAATATGACCTAACTAAGGGCTGTCCTCATATAACAAATACTTCAGCAAATAGCCGATGACTGGAACACTGCCATTGAAAATTAGAACTTAGATATGAAAGAAACCATTCAGCTTAAGCAAATTGGAGAACACTATTCATTGCTACACAAAACAAAACAAAAACAAAAAAGGCAGGAGACCTGGATGACATCTGTGTAGACTGTATATAAAGCATTGACGTGAAGTGAAAAAAGTGATTCCATTATTTCTTTAATAAATGTATTGACTCTCTCGAGATTCCAAAAATTTGGAGAAAGCCACAAATAATAATTTTTTCAAAACTTGTTGAAGAACCCAGAAATTCTTCAAAAAATACTTCAGGCTGTTCTTCCTACTTTGTCATCTTTATAATTTCCTAAAAAGAATTATTCTTAACCATTTATTGGAACCACTCCTCATCTCACAAAAGGGTATCCTTAGACCTCCAAAGACTTATGCAGCAAACCCCTGCATTTAATACAAGATATTGAGGACAGCTTCAAAATTAGGCAGACCTCTGGGGACAGGTTTGTTGACCTCTCGTCCACCTATGACATGTCTCATTGTCAAGTACTATTTCAAAACTGCAATAATTAAACCAAGGAATAGAAGGTAACTAAAATTATAGCATCCTATTTTGCAAAACCAGAGACTTTACATTAACTTTCATTGGCCCCAAGAAAGTCTAGCCTGAGCCACATTGAGAACTGGGTTACTTGAAAGTCACTTAATAGACTACAGATTGGGAGGACCAAATAAACTTTAGAAAATGGGGTTTACCTACTGATGGTCCCTCATGAGTGCAGAGAAGAACAGGCTACTTGCTACTTCCATCAGTGTTCTCTAAGCCCCTCAAAATATATAATGGAAGACACAAAGCAAGTTACCTCAAGTGCTCTTGACGCTGTCCATTATTGGGTGAAACTGATATATTTATTAATTGCACTGTGGTGCTACTGCAATGAACAAAGAAAGGCCTCACATCTAGACTGCAATTTTTCCAAAGGATGATGAGACATTCAAAGACTTGAGGACTGCTGGTGCCCTCATCAGGCAGCTTTCAGCAGAACAAGGAAGAGCAAATTAGACCTCATCCAGCCTATGGCTACTAGCCTTCCAGCATCATACACAAACACTACACCTTGGAGGAAATGTGAATGATGTAAGAAAGCTCTGTGAAGTTGAAAGTATAGTGAACAAGCACTGGTCCGAGAAACACACATTCGATTCTGGGTGTCAGATATTTCAGCAAGACTTGCATGGCATTGCGATTCAAGATAATCTTTCCGTGACTGGAATCTGCCTGAGAATTCCAGTCATGGGCTTCTGAAGGCCTTTTCCTGTAGATATAATGTGGACACAGCAGCTCACAAAGAGCCAAGCACAGACTACGGAATCAATGTGTTGGCTCAGGAATTAAAAGGAGGAAATGGTCAACGGATGCCTGGTGTGTTCTACAAATTCATCTGAAAACTCCATTGATTCAAAGAGGTCAAATCAAACGGCAGCTGCACTGGCCCTTTTACTGTGGGCTGGTGCGATCTAAATGGTGCAGTCACTTGATGGGGAGGGATCAATATGTTATTCAATGTGATCCTCATATCCAAATGGCATAACAACCTCAACCATTTTAGTCCAGCTCCCTCTGTTGTCAATTCCTGGTATGGTAAAGTGGCTTAATAAATGAACACTTGAAGAAATAGTACTGAAGTGTGCAAAGAAAGAATTAGTGTTGATTGAGAAGCTGCCCACGACAGTTTTCATCAGTACTTCATATGAAGGCAAAGAAAAGCATTTTAAAAATTAATTTAAGTTATTCAGAGCATCAGCAATGGTTTAGCAACAGTAAAAAAAATTAGTTACAATCTTATTGCCCTTCTTCAGAGGACCAGGAAAAGTGTTCAGTTTGCTGATATCCTGAAGTGGTTTGCTTAATAAGCCACTTCACAATACCAGCCATGGACAACAGAAGTACCACTGACAACTGCAAGGCTAGATTTTGGTCAATTCTCAGCAATATTGGAAATGGGCGAAATTAGAAGTTATCTACCAGCACCAAAAAAGTACAAGCCCCAGGAGTGCACCAAACACTGGGAGAAATGGCCATCTGATCTAGCACTGTGGCAGTTAGAACAGGCTTATTTGAATCAATGGAACTTCTGGAGGCATTGACCCACAAAATCGTCGTTGATTCAATAGGATTACTCTAGCGTGATTTACTACTCTAAGCAAAAGGAGTTTGGCCATTACATCCCTGAGTTGCTCTAAAGCAGTGGTGGCAAACCTTCAGCACTCCAGATGTTTTGGACCAAAACTTCCACCGTCCTTTGTCATTGGCAATCTAAGCTCGGAATTCTGGGAGTTGTGGTCCAAAACATCTGGAATGCTGAAGGCTCGTCACCACTGGTCTAAAGTGACAACAGTCTCTGTTTCACCACCAGAGTTCCAGATGTTAGTTAAAGTGGGTTTAAATACCAAGGGAGTTCCAGATGTTAGTTAAAGTGGGTTTAAATACCAAGAATCTGGTCTCCAGTTTGTTTGTTTTTACAACAACGGGTTCCTGGAGGAAACAGTGAAGATGAACAATGCAGACGCACATAAGGCCTGAATGGAATACAGCACTGCCTGCTAGACATATCCCACTGGAATTGCTCACAGCATGCCATTTCCAGACAATTCTGCAATTGTCCCCCAGCCAATTTTTCCCCCAAGTGCCAACCTGTTACTTGTTAAAGGGGGGGGGGATTGGGATGGATGGAGAAACAATAATTGCCACAATGGTCTCCCATTATGTGAAGACAGGAACCTGTAGAGCTTGTCCAGATTTATGAAAAACCAACATGGGGACCCATCAACAGAAAGGTTGAAGAAGGGAACCCAACTGAGATTCAGCAGCAAGATGAAGAACGGGAGCTCATTGGGATAAGGATTTCTCCCTGTCTTCCAAAACTGAACAAGGACAAGGTAGCAGCTACAGGGTGTGTGTGCATTAAGAAATGAGACAACACATTATATAAATATAATATAAAATTAAATAATATAATATAATATAAAATATAATATGATATATAACCTGAAATTAAATAAATAAATAAATAAATAAATAAATAAATAAATAAATAAATGTTTGAGGGCTAAAAAGATTAGCACTATTGCTTGTAAAGGCTGTAATAACCCGGTAACTCTTCTTCACATTGCAGAGGCTGTTAAGTGAAGGCACTGAAAGGTTTAATAATACACAAACTCAAATCTCCCTCTTCAAATGTCTTCCTATTTTCTCGCCCCCCCCAGCACTCCTTTCCCCTCCCCTTTAGTGTCTGCTGATTTGTTGCACGCATCGGTATGTCGGCTTCGACCACAAGCATAATTTTCTGGCACATTAAAGAGTGATGCTACCTGGGGCATAGCAGTCACTTACTGCTGGTTTGGCTGGATGTCTCCACAAAGGAGACAGAATTTAAAGTTAATTGACTTCACCAATAAGATTGTTACATCACATAGTTTTAATGGGTAAAAGAACATTTATAATCCAGATCTCAGCTTCCTGAATCCAACAACAACTGTTTTTGGTTCTCTTCAGTGTAAGGAAGCCCCTATCTGTTTTGTTTTTAATCCAGCAAGTCACACTTGCTAATAGTAAAAGCTTTTAACTCCAAACCAGTTTCTTCCACCCACACCCTTGGAAATGTAGTCCAAATATTATGCAACATTTTAGAACTGAAACAGGCAATCCATTGAAGCATTGCTTGCTTTAAACTTTTAAGTGCGGATTGTGCAAAATACTCAGAAAGGAGGAGACCAACATACAACAAAATATACCTGTCTGTTTTTCTTGTTTGGTCAGATTGTGAAAGCTATCACTCCTTAGAAAAATATTCTGCAGTAAGATGTGCTACAAGGGTCCCTTGCACATGAAATAATAGGTCTCCACCTCCAGCTTTTCGCATATATAGACATAGAAGGATTGTGGAGTGAGATGCACTCAGAGGAAGTGATTCAAAGTATGAAACAATGAGACATTAACAATTTGCCAGTGGTCTGGTTTCAAACACTTTCAGAGGAAGACTACTAAAAATGCTAATGACATTTTTTTTTGTTAAGTTATCCCTTTCAATGGCACGCTTTGCTCAAGATTCTGTCACACACGCCCAAACAACTAGGGGAAGGGGCATGTGCCCCAGGCACTCCATAGGGGGCCACACATGAAAACAACAAAATAGTTTCTGTACTATTCTGTAACCCCCCTTTCTGGGGGTACCTGGAATCCATGTTGGCCTCTGGTGACATAAATTGTAGTTGTGGTCCTGCAAACGAGCAAAGTGTGAATGTACTGAATGTGTCTACTTTTTCTTCTGAATAAAACTGTAGGGTAGATGCTCTCAGAATCAGGATTGGTGCATGTGAAAATCACTTTCTCCTGCCAAGTGGTTCCAAATAAAACTATGCACCCCAAACTGCTACTAACAAGTCCGTCAGTACAGAGTGGAATATTTAGGACTACAGTGTAATATCACTGGATCACTAGGATGGCATAACATTTGCCAGGCTTCATACTACAAACCAGATCCCATGATACTTCAGGCAATGATAGTATTGGCAAAATTCTTAAACCATGGACAACATTTGTAATAACATTTCCCAAAAGGATTTGTGACGTTCTCCTTTAAAGCCTAATTTCCAGGGCTTCAAACTGAGGTCATTTACCAGAGGTGTGGCTTCTGTGAAATCCATCAGAAGATCTCCAGGTTCCAAGGCAAATGGACTTCCAGCATCAGTAGGGCTCTGAAGGACAGCCAAGAATTCTTTATTTATTTATTTTTTATTTATTTACTGCATAATCGTCAGACCATTGCAGAATATACATTTCAAACAAACAAACATATCATCACGCCACATCCATCAGCATCCACACAATAAAAGAAACACTTCAACATTAATGCCTTTAAAATACAATACAAAACATTGTTCACTCAAAACCAATCCAACCAAAATTCCCCAAAAGCACTTACTTTACAATTTTAAAACCTTTACATAAAACATTTAATTTCCATTCTAAGAGGCTATCTTCAAACCTCTGAATCTTTGTAGCACTTTACACCTATACCATCCAAATACTTGGCTCTGCATATAGCGGCTTTAAAAGCAAATATTGCAACTCTGTTTATTATATCTAGATTGGATGTTTGTAATAAAAAACTCAGTTTCTCTGAGATGCTTCTGTTTTCCACTTTCTTTAAAATGTGCTGTACGTATTTTTCTCTTATATTGCTATATAGGGGACAGTCTAAAACATAATGGGCTAAGTCCTCGAGGGCAGGGTTTCCACAAACACATAAACGATTATCTATAGGGATACCCTGAAACCTACCCCATTTCATCATAGTATCCATTTGTTCAAATCGCAAGCAAGTATATGCTTTCCTATATTGCATTTTCATTGGGACAGTTAAATATTGTTCATAATGATGCAGTTGTTTTGTATTAGCCAACCATTTTGTTGTTGTTATAGATGCAACAGCAGATATATCCATCTGTGCCTCAACATCAAAAACTCTGTGCTTAAAAATATGAATTGTATCTTCACGTAAGGGATTTAAAGCCTGAGCTGAAAAACCAAATTTTGGAAAGAGCTTAAACAGGTTCTTTAACCATGAATGTTCATACCTAGAAACACACTGCTCCTCCAAACAAATCTTGGGCAATCTTTCTTCACTTAAGCTACTTATTCTGCACCAATACTTTACCATTCTTACAAGAATCAGACCTGAAATCGTTTTTGCACCAAGTTCTGCTCTTATTACATGTGCTGGGGTAGAACGTGAAACTCCCATGATAGCCCTGTAAAATTGTGTTTGGATCTGTTCAATTTTCTTAAGGTTTGCAAAACCCTATATTTCAGCCCCATAAATTAACATAGGAATTATCTTAGCTTTAAAAAACTTTAAAATTGGGATTAAAGTGCCTGGGTAACTGTATTTTAAGAGTTTGTTAATCGATTGTAAACTGGCCCGTACTTTTAATGTATTTTTCTTTATTTGCAATGCCCAGGATCCTGATGGATCAAAATTAATGCCCAGATAGCAGTAACATTTAACCTGCTGTAAATCTTTAGAATTTATAGACCACTTATGAGTTTTTCTTTTTGTCAAATACTACCACTTTGGATTTATCATTATTAATGCATAAATCATTTTCTTGGCAATAGATATTAAACCGTTTCAAAAGTCTCCTCATACCCACTTGGTTTGTTGATAGCAATATCATATCATCAGCATATAATAATATATTTACTTCTCTATTTAGAATCATTGGCATATGATAACTCTGGTTGTGTATAAACGGCACCACGTCATTTATATAAAAATTAAATAAAAATGGGGATAGGATGCATCCTTGGCGGACACCCTTATATGTTGGAACAGAGTCTGTCAATGCAAACTTTAAACCAGTTCTCACCTTCACTGTGGTTTCTGTATACAGTGCTTTGAGCAATAGCAATAATCTTGGATCTATATTTCTCAATGCCAATTTTTCCCAGGGGCGTCTTCTATTTATCGAATCAAATGCTCCACTTAAATTGATAAAGGCTGCAAAAAGCTGCCCCCCTTAAAGGTATATTTATTTATTAGGTGTTGTAATATAAAGCAATTGTCTAGGGTTGAGCGTCCCTTCCTAAAACCTGACTGTTCCTCAACAAAGATGGAATTTTCTTCTTCCCAGTCCTCTAATTTATTCAAGAGATGCCTTGCATAAATTTTTGCTGGAATATCAATTAGGCTAATAGGCCTGTAATTACTGGGATCATATTGATTGCCTTTCTTAAATAGTGGGATGATGATACTCATTTTCCAGCCTTTGGGTATACAGGCTGTCTTATTTATGTGAGTAAACAATCCAGACAATATAGAGGCCCACCAGTCTAAATAGTTTTTAAATAATTCAGGGGGTAAGAAATCCTCTCCTGGGGCTTTATTGTTTCTCAGTGTCTGGATAAGCGTTTTAACCTCAAGCATGGTTACAGGTGACCACTGAGGAATTAGACTTGGCTCTTTATTCTCTAAAAGTTTGTCAGTCTGCTTTACATCTTTCACTTCCTTAAATATTTCTTTATAATATAATTCCCATGTGGCAGCTGGGATAGGAATATGCATGACAGACTTTGCCTCATTGATTCTACCAGCCACTAAGTGCCAAAAATGTGTTACATTTATCCCTGTTGCGGCTACTTCTAGCTCTGCCCACATATTTTCCTGATACTGCCTTTTCTTTGATTTAATCAATTGTTTATATTCACGTCTGAGTTTTAACATATTATTATGTGTCTCCTGATCATACAGTGTTTGAGTTTTCCTCATCTGTCTCCTCAATACCTTTCTCTGCAATCTGCATTCCCTATCAAACCATGGGGACCTTATATCTTCTGATGGCTTTAGATGTGAATCTGTTGTTTAAAAAGGTCTTATGTTCTCACACATTTGATAATATGCTTCCATAACTGTGTTTATGTTATCATCTGGGGTTAGAATTATATTTCTTAATTTTAAGCAGTAGCTTGAATTTTGAAATTCTGAAATTTTGTTTACTTCCACTTTTTGCCATTTCAATCTCCTCTCCCCTTGTATAGTTAAATTTTGAGCTAGCCATTTATCTTGTGGACTTACTTTCCTCTGGTCTGATTTAGCTTTTACTTCCAATCTATTATAGGCTGATGGTCACTGTCCGACATAGGGTGTACAGTTATGCCAGAGACAGCCAAGAATTCAGTAACCATTAATGAATTTGAGTTCTACCCTTCAGCTTCATTTTACCATATTACCCATACGAAGTTCTAAATCTTATATTTACAAGACACACCACAATAGTACAGAGCATTCTGATATGCCGGGACACTGTAATACTCAATGTGAAACTAAGGAAATTGGGGTGTGGTGGTTTTTGGGGGTTGTTTTTTGCACCAACAAAGTCCTTGCATGAGTAGCAAAGAAGAGGCTCACCTGTGTAAGTGCACTGTTTGCTTCTCAGGATGTACTATGGAAGAATTAATATTGGCTGTCCCAAATGCTCTCAATGTTGCCCATTACTGGGCAAAAATTATCTGGTATATTGACTAACTGCACTGTGGTACTTAAGATAAAAACAAAGCTGGAAAGACTGTGGAAGCATTCAAGAACTCAAAGCCCAACAGATTAAGGTGAACAAACTTCACAATGGCAAATATTAGAATTTGCATATCATCTGACTTCAGTGTAACAGAGATCTGGACTGACTGAGGCAGTGATTTGGATTGTTGTAGTACTTTCTCATACTATACTGAACCACATAGAGATGCCTGAAATCAGTGCATTTCTTTATCAAAATTTTCAGAAATGGCATCTTCTGAAAACTACAGTGGTACCTCAGCTTACGAATTTAATCTGTTCTGAATGCATGCTCTTAAATTGAACTACTCTTAAGTCAGCGTACCTATCTAAAAATTGAAAAATTAAGTTAAAAAAATGAAAAATGAAAAAAAAAATTGTAAGTCGAGCAGACCACATCTAAAATTTGTAAGGTGGCAGTTAAAACACCAACAGTTTTCTGCTCTTAAGTCAAGCTGCTCTTAAGTCAGGGTATATTTTATATTGTGTTGTTCATGATTCCACATCCATGGAATTTTCTTGGCAGGAATACTGGAGTGGTTTGTCAGTTCCTACTCCAGGTGCCTACAACACCTGGTATTCCCTGGTGGTCTCCCATCCAAGTACTAGCTAGGGCCGACCCTGCTTAGCTTCCGAAATCAGGTGAGAAATCAGGTGTTGGGTTACCACTGTATTTATAATAAATATACCTCACAATGCAGTACCTCTCAAGCTAGCACTTTATAATAATTTTGTAAGTTGATTATTTCATGGATACTCAGTCTCCAGCACCAGGTCAATTCAGCTGAGCAGAACAGACCCATGGGTGTTTCATAAAGGGCTTTCTAATATGCTGCAGAATTCTAAGGTGAACTCAGTTCCTTTAACTGCTGTTGACCTCATCTACTAAGCCTCTTCACCCATCTTTCTAGCTGTTTGTAGGTACCTTTGTATATGATGAAAAATTTCCTTCTGCAGTTGCTTTCTGAGATGCAGGCGATGCTGATGAGAGTGGTGGAGAGGCTCCCACTGCTGCTGCCAGTGCTGGAGGAAGATCATCTTCATCGCTGTGTTGATTAAAAATACATTAAATGTTTGCTTTGCATCATTTAACACAGAGGACGGCAAAGTACACCCCATAAATCTCTTTTGGAGGCTCCCATTCTGACTGTCCCCCATCAAAATCAAAAAACAAAATCCCAATTATGTACCAAAAATATGTATTTCCACTCTTGGACGTTTTGGAGAAATAGCTATTCATCTTTGAAATAGATCCCTTAATTGTAAGTCAATGATTCAGCACATACAAAACTGGAAGAAGCTGCAATTCATGTGGTTGGGGAGAATCTCTTCTATCATAATGTCTCTCCTACCAAAATATTTATTTATTTATTTATTTATTTATTTATGCATTTCTAAACCACCCGTCTTCCCAAATATCTACTTCATACAATGTCAGTTGGATTATCAAAGGAACTCTTGGGAAAAGGGCAATGAAAATTGAGATGTTTATACATACAGGATAGAGATTAATAGTACAAAATACAATACTATATAAAGGAAATAAAGACAGTAGTCTAGGAATTTCTAACCTGTACTCTCATTATGTACATTTTCAGACCTGACACCTTCTTTGATTAACAAGGAGAATCACTTATTTTGTCTCCATGACCTCATTTTAAAGGTAAAGGTAAAGGTTTTCCCTGCACATGCGTGCTAGTCATATCTGACTCTAGGGGCGGTGCTCATCTCCGTTTTCAAGCCAAAGAGCCAGTGTTGTGCAAGTCTGTGGCCATGTGACTGGCATGGCTGCATGGAACACTGTTTACCTCTCCACTTTTTATGGTAGTGGCAGTACCTACTTATCTACTTGCATTTACATGCATTTGAACTGCTAGGTTGGCAGGAGCTAGGCTTAACAGAAGGTGCTCACTCCGCTGCGTGGCAACCGGGATTCGAACCACTGAGCTGCCGACTTGGCAGCCGACTGATTAAGTGCTCTAGTCTCCTGAGCCACCACGGGCCCTTGATCTTAAGTAACACTTAAAAAAGCCAAATCCAACTTTTGATGCAACATCATGGTTGCATTCTGAGCTCTGTGTACAGTAAAGGGAGGGCATCACAGCCTTTGGCAAGGTACAGTAGTTATGGGAGGGGGCCTGCATTCTCCAGTATCGAAATGAAGCAATAATGAGGCAGGTGTTTACAAAAGATCAGTTCAAATTCAAAGATGTGACGAAAGAGCATACCCAAGCTAAGGCTACTATAGAAAAATGCTTGTTTAGTTACCTTAAATACGGTAATCCAGTGGTTCAGATAGGCAACATTAAGGACACAATACTCCAAGTGGAGTCAGACCAGAGCAGAATAGAGTGGTACTATCACTTCCCTTGCTCTAGAAACTATGCTTCTGTTGATGCAAGCAACAATCACATTTGCTTTCTTGGCCACCGTGTCACACTGCTGACTCATGTTCAATTTATGGTCAACCCAGATTCCCAAATCCCTTTCACAGGTACTATTCTCCAGCCAGGTGTCTCCCATCCTATACCGTATTTATGCAATTCATTTTTTTCTGCCTAGATGCAGGACCCTACATTTCTCTCTGTTGAAACTCATTCTGTTTGCTTTGGCCCAGCACTCTAATCTGTCAAGGTCATTTTGAATTTTTTTCCCTGTCCTCTAGGGAATTAACCAGCCCTCCCAATTTGGTATCATCTGCAGATTTAATCAGTCTACTCTCTATTCCTCAATCCAAGTCATTAATAAAGATGTTGAATAGCACCAGACCTGGAACAGAACCCTATGGCACCCCATTGGTCATTCCTCTCCATGCTGAGGGGAGTGACCAATTACGATCAACCTTTGCATACGATCAGTCAATCAATTACAAATCCACCAAGCTGTAGCACTATCTACCCCACATTCTACTAACTTCTTTGCAAGTATGTCATGGGGAACCTTATTGAAGGTCTTTCTGAAATCAAGATAAACAACATCCATAGCATTCCCCTCATACACCAGGCCTGTTACTCTACCAAAGAAAAAGATCAAATTTGTCTGGCATCACTTGTTTTTGAGAAACCCATGTTGACTTCTAGTAAAGACAGCATTGCTTGTTAAATAATTACAGATTGCCTCTTAATAATCTATTCTAGATTATTTCCAGGAATAGATGTCAAACTGACTGGGTGGTAATTATTTAGGTACTCTCCCCCTCCCCTCCCCCCGTTTGAAGATGGGGACAACATTTGCCCTCCTCCAATCTACAGGGACTTCCCCTGTTCTCCAGGAATTCTCAAAGATTATGGCCAATGGTTCTGAAATTACTTCTGCCAGTTCTTTTAGTATCCTTGGGTGTAATTCATCTGGCCCCGGAGACTTAAATTCATTTAGGGTTTCTGGGTATCCCTGTACTACCCTCCTACCTATTATATGCTGCAATTTCCATTCTACCTCACTTACTCTTCTATCCGACTGAACTCTTTTGTTTTCCTTTCTGGAGAAAACAGAGGCAAAGAAGGTATTGAGTAGTTCCGCCTTGTCTCTGTCTCTTGTTAGTAACTGATTATCTTTGCCATGCAGAGACCCTATCATTTCCTCCTTATTGTTCTTTTTTTGCTGTGGACATAATTTCTGGCAAGTCTAAGTTCATTCTATGCTTTAGCTTTTCTTAACACCCGACTGCATATACTGGCTATTTGCTTATATTATTCTTTGGTGCATTCCCAGTTTTTCCATTTCCTGTACATGCTTTTTAATATTTAGCTGACTTGAAAGTTCTTTAGTCAACCATTGTGGTTTCCTTAGACATCTCCCATTTTTTTCTTCTTGTTGGAACCATTTTAGATTATGCCTTTAATATTTCACTTTTAAGAAATTCCCACCCATCTTGGACTGCCTTCTCTTCCAGTGCCTTGGTCCATGGAATTACAGCCAATAATTCCCTAGGTTTACAAAATTTGGCTTTCCAGGATGCTTGTTTGGCTATACGTAGCTTCCCTTTCCCACTGTATAACAAATTCCAAAAGAGCATGGTCACTTCTATCTGAAGATCCCACCACTTTGACCCCATTTACAAGGTTCTTCCTGTTGGTTAAGATCAGATCTAAATTAGCTGTTCCTCTTCTTGCCCCCTCTACCTTCTGGCCCATCAAACTGTCTGCAAGGCCATTAAGGCCATTAAGGAATTTATTGAACCTTGCGTTCTTAGCTGAATTAGACTGCCAACATTATATTGGGATAGTTCAACTCTCCCAGTAGTACTACATCCCTCCCTTTTGACTATGTGGCCATCTGCTCACAGAAAGCATCATCCAACTCCTCTCCCACAGTGACATCCCTCCCATTCTCCTCCTCCTCAATTCTCAACCAAATACTCTCAACCTGACTTCCCAGTTGTGTATCCTGGATTTCTTTTGCAGCATAAACGTCCTTAATATATAAGGCTCCTCCTCCTCCTTTTTTTAACTAGGCCTTTTCCTCTGAAACACGTTATACCCTCCAGTAACTACATTCCAGTCATAAGTCGCATCCCACCAGGTTTCAGTAATGCTAATTATATAATATTTATTTTGCTGTATTAGGAGTTCCAGCTCCTCCTGTTTGTTTCCCATGCTCTGTGCATTTTCCTGAGTGATTAAAAACAAAGCAAGATTAGTCATGCTAGCAATAAGAACAAGAGCCAAATTCTATACTGGGATGACAGCTTTATTAGGCCAGCCAAAATTGCACCAAAGAAGTGTGTAATGTTTCAAGATTAGTATCACCTTTGTCATCACAAAAGATGTTATTAAAACCAGCAGAGAGGACTTGAAAGAGGGAGAAAGAAAGTCACAGTGTTAAGATGGAAGAGGCAGGAGAAGGAACAGAATGGTCTCCTCAAGTGGTGTAACAGTGCTGGATTTCACGAGAGTGGCCCATTGACTTCCTGAGAGCTTAAAAGTCAAAAATGTTTATGTCCCTCCTGTCTGAGTAAAGTGTCATCTGTCAGTGATGACAAACCCACAGGTGCTCAAATATGCAGTACAGTACTATCAACTGTTCCTACTTTGTTCTAATGGAATAAATAGTAGCACTTGTTCATATTATAGCACAACATCTGAATCTGCATGTTTGGGTCAAATTAAGCAGTACAGTTAGCATGCCTGCTAGCTAAGGTGGAACTTGAAATCAATGTGCATTCTGCTGCTATTTCCATCTCAACGTGAACCTGACCTCTACACCATCAGCCATGTGAATCTGGGACATTAATAACAGCAGATAAGTTTGGAACTACCCACAAGAATGTGATGCACAGTCTTGAAGAAGGTGAATTATCATAGAAACCTTGGTTGTTGTTTTTTTAAATAATCTTAATGGTCAGTTACATGTATCACCTGTTCCTGCATTTGTATGAGAAAGGAAATGTTCCTTAAGAGGATAAAGAGCGTTTCATTATTCTGGCATTAGCTTTCCCGGAGGTATACACACAGACTTCACTTCCAAGACTGCTTGGGAACAGAACTTTGAAAAAGTTCTAGAGGGAAAGTTTGTTATCAGTTTCTGATTGTTTGTCCCTCAACAAGTCAAAGAAGCGTTATTGCACAAGGGTTTGGGGGAAATTAACATACTCCACCTATCTTATTGGCACCATCCTCACTATCTGTGAATTTCTTTGCTAGCGTATGTTTTTTATATTTAAATTTAACTTCTTGTTCCAGGTGGCTGAAAGTATTTCAAAAACAGTGTGTTAATATGGCAGAGTAACCTTTCAAATTTGAAAACAGAAAACTCTGTCAAAAGTTTGTGAAATAAATCACAGATTACAATCAGAAAATAAATGTAGTGTGTTCCTCAACCTACATAAAGCATGACATTCCAATCCTACACATTTAATTTAAAAAATTACAGTGCAGGTTTACAGAAGCGAGTACAGAATGGACTAACTTAAGTAAGTGTAGAAATAAAATCTGACAATTTATGAATGGCATAATTCTTGATTTTATGAATGGCATAATGTGTGATTTTCCAGAAGTCTTATCTTACCATTTCCTATTGTCATCGGGTTTGTGCATTACACCAGTTCTGCAACACAATAACTTCAAAAGAAGTAGAAAACTTCCATCCCGTTTCTTTTATTTGCTCTATCTCAATATAAATCTTTGTTCATTAGGGTAGCCAGGTCACAGCATGCTATTCCCAGAGATTTCAGGGCTTGGCTAAGGACCTGGTCCATGTGATGTCACATTGCTGTTATTTGTGATGTCACAAAGGCCAACATATTATTATTATTAATTGCTGAGCCTCAGCTCTGATCAGCTGTAATGTGGGGTTGGGGCTGGCCAAAAAGTTTTAAAATAGCTCTTTTCCTCCCCCCACCCCATCAGGTGGGGGAAAGGAGCATTTTTGGGTCATTTTTTATTTGTTTTTGGCTGGGTCCCAAGCGCTGTAGCGTGGACTTGGAGCTGGCAAAAAAAAGTTTAAAACTCCTCCTTTCCCCCATCCCCATCCTGTGGGGGGAAAGGAGCTTTTTTTTTTTTTGCCAGTCCCAAGCCTACACTACAGCTGATGGGTGCTTGGGATTTAGCAAAAAAAAAAAGTTTAAAAATTGCTCAGGATCAAACTTTAATATCCAGTTTTAGGACATGGGAACATTTAGATTCGTTTATTAATACCACACCCATGAGGACACTGTAACCGAATCTTCAACCACGTGACAACTTTAGAGTAAAAACATGTCTTTATATAAAAAAAGTATCTTTTGCCCATGTGATAGCGCCCTGAGAAGCCAAATATGCCCCAAAGCCACTATGGCTCACTATCCCTACTACAGCTCACTGCATATGCTGCCTTATCTACAGGACGCATGATAAACAGAATTTCCTCATGATATACATGCTGCTGGGGCATAAGGGAAACCTTACTTATTGCACCTCATGCGCACACAGTGTTTCATACACTGACTTTTTGAATGGACCAAAGGATAGCAGGTAATCACTCCCTTTGAAGCCAACATTGGGGACTTTTTGTAGCCTGAGTGGAGACCAGCCCTTAACTGTTTTTTCTTGTGGGCGGGGGGTAATTTGTCCCTGTCAGACTGTCCCTTTGAGCTTCTGGTTTTGTCTCGGCAGTATGTTCTGCTGGCTGTGCTTGTTCTAAAATGATTACAATTTAAAATGTGGCCTTTTGTTATTGCATTTTATTTAAACGTCTATCACAATCTGCCTTTCTAGAGAGCTTTTGTAGGGCTGGTACTGATTGCAAATTATGAGATAAACATTATGAATATATTAATTGCTGAAATTATATTGCTCACAAAGCCATACATAAGTGGGTGCTATGTGTCTCAGATAATAACTTCAGTTATTTGTTTCATAACCAGTTTCCCAGCTGCTTAAGTCTGTATCTTAGAAAGCTGGCATTCTTGTTTGCATTTAAACAAGTATAATAGTATGCCGGCACACCGAGGCCTCTTGCAATACACCATTTCTTGCTTATTGGACAACAAAAGAATTGCTCTGTGTATTAATTAGGCACTTTATGAATGTCAAAGGACGGATTTCAATTCCTGACCTAGTTAATCTTTATGTTGTACCAGAACTGCTGGCATTCTCTCAGACTTCTTACACATAACCGAGTTGCTTTGGCTTTCTTCCCACTCTAGCTGAGTAAATCAACTTCCTTGTATTTAATTGGTATGCAGGCTGAAATTTCTCCCGCAACTTGCCAATGCAATAAAGATCCTTGGAAATAAAAACTTCAAGTTAAAGCTGCAATCTGGTGTCCAAAGTGTTACTGTTTTGTACTCTGAACATAAACTGGAAAAACAAGACTCAACCTACTTCTTTTGCACTATAATCTATAATCCCCTTCATTGAAAGGTAATCCTTTTAAAAATTAAGGCATTTTCATTTTTATATTCAACATGTGTGTTCTTGCATACTGAATAACTGCCCATGAAGTTTAAAAGATTTGGTGCTCAAACTTATGCACAAATTCTTCTATAGCCCCCACCCCACCCCCATCTCTGGCCAACACAGATTTGTTTGTCTTGTAGAGCCATATGGAGATCGGTGAGGGAGTGGGGGCAGTGTATGACCCATGCTCCTTTGTTTGAAGAATGGGGTTGTGAAACCCAATGCTTAAGATAAGCAGCTTTTACAACTGCCCTCCAACTTCCTGCCTCTAATAAGAATCCTGCCCTGGCTGCAACATCATCTAGCGATGGACTTTAAGAACATCATCTAACCAAGGACTTTAAAAGTAGCCTCCTAGTAAAGCGCATTTTTACCATGTCTGAACTTCTGGGACCAGCTTTGAAGTAGAATGATTTACACTCAAAAACTTCCAATATTCTTTGTTATTTATTAGTGGCCTATAAAGGTATCACCTGTAACCTATTTTTGCAATCTATAGGTCCTTCAATTTCTTTACTTTAGTGCTCTCTCTCGCACTTTCATGCACACAATTGCAGCTCCAGATATCTGAAACATCTGCCAGATATATTTGGCCTGGACACTGGCAAAAAGAATTAGAATTCCAGAACCCCTTTTACTGCAATCTGAAATATTGCACAAAGGCCAGTTCAGCATGTGGAACCAGTTACACAGGCATCAACATTGATGGGGGCTGGGAAATGTCTGCACAGATTATCAGATTCCTCTCCTACAAGTTTCTATCTACTGAGTGCAAAGTTCTCCCCAAATACAGTATATCTGAAACCTTCATCTCCTACCTGCTCATTAATGTATAATCAATAAGATCGTGAAAATTCTGTTTCAACGTATGGCTTGTTTCTATTTTACATCCTGCCTTTCCTCCAGAGAGATACCTCAAGATAGCTCAGGCAGCTCTCCTGCCTCTGAGAAAGAGGAACTAGCCAGGGGCCACCCAATGTTCACACCCTCTAAGTATGGACTACAGTGTGGGCCTCCCAAGGCCCAGCTGAGATATCTTAATTGTTATACTGCACTGGTTGGTGTGAAACTCCTGACAAATTAAATGCTTTGAAACTTATTTTGGATAATTTCTTTGGCCTAATGATCCTTGCTAATTTAGTTATTAAAAACAAAAGACACTGTTCTACTCTTTCTTCAAGAACTGTGCTATGTTCCATGCCATGAGAATCCCTTTTAGATATACCAAATAAAAAGTTTGCTTTCATTTCTCTCTCAGTAAGAAACATCAGTTCCAACCATCATTTGATTTCAAAACTTATTTTCAAACCATGGGACTGCTCTAGAAACAGATTTAAAACATGATGGAGATGCTATAGACAAAAGGTCTCAAAAATAAAATAATGGCCAAAATTCTGTTGTTCTCTATGTATGCAACAGTGATGGACACCAAACGAAAAATGAAACACTGATTTGTCAGTTTGTTACGTAACAAAATGAAATGAAACAAACTGGGGAAGCATTTTTTTGTTAGTAACAAAACGAATCAACTTTTTAAAGTTTAAAATGAACTGATTCATTTCTCTGTAAAATGGCTTCCTTGGACCCAAATTTGGTGTGAACCTTCCTTCGACTCTTCCCTTTAAGTCCTCCAAATTTGGAGAGATTTGGGGTTCAGGGGGCTGAGTTTTTCAACTTCAAAGGTGGTGCCCTGAGGGAAAAAAATTAAATTGCAATGTTATGTGCTTGAAAATAGTGACCCCTGGCAGCTACCAGCGTGGAAATTACAGCGAAATTTCCTCAAGCTCTCCTCTTGAAGCACTGCGATTTGGAGAGGTTTGTGGTACAGGGAAAAGGGTTGTTGAGCTCCAAAGGGGCTGTAGGGGAAACTTAATTGAAGGAGTGTGTATCAGCGTGCTGAGGGGAAGCTGTCAATTAACCCTTAAATTGGTAAAGCATGCCGGACATACTCCTTCCTTCCATTAAGCATAAGCACCCCCACCTCCTTTGGAGCTTAATATCTCTGCCCCCAGAAGCCCCAACTTTTCCAAACTTCAAGGGATTCCCCTAAAATTGCTTGGGAAAGAGAAGCCTGCCATTCACATGCCTGAGACCAGTGATTTTCCATTGAATATTTTTAAACGAAATTAAACAAATCTCAATTTTTCCATTTCATGCGCATCCCTAGTGCTAAGTAGCAGCAAAGCACATCTGATTAAAGGCTTCTTTTGGGAATTTAGGGCTTCATGTGACTTTGTTGCATTGTCTACTACTTGCATACACCCCACAGTGTCCTTTAGTCAGCCAGCAGCAGTTTGCCTTTAATCAGTGGTAATTTGCAATTGATTGTAACATAATTTCCATTGCGCACATGGAGCTGTGCAACAGGATTTCAGCCAATAAATTTTATAAAATATAAGGTGAAGTCACAGAGTAGCCTTCCACCTGTAGATTTGATCAAAATAAATTGATTTTCTCATGGCAGGGGCACCCACTTATGTGCCTTGTAACCAGCCATGCATATCTTTAAAAGCATTATGGAGAACTTCAACTCTATTCATGAATGAGAAACCAAGCTTGCCATGTGAACCAGTTGGGTTTGTGTGTTCAGTTATGCTCAGAACTGCTGTCAAAGACAATAGAATGTTCTTCCCTCATTAAGGAATAGATATGCTAAGCACCATATATTTAGATTTTAAACATTGCCTCCCACCTTGCATGAAGGAATACTCTATATATTACGGCCTGACAACTATGATTTAACAATCCCATCCTGTGGTGGCTCAGTGGACTAAGGCACCGAAACTGTAGACTGCAAAGTCGGCAGCTCGGTGGTTCGAATCCTGGGTGCCACACAGTGGAGTGAGCTCCCGCTGATAACCCCAGCTCCTGCCAACCTAGCAGTTCGAAAGCATGTAAATGCAAGTAGATAAATAGGTACCGCCATAAAAAACCAGGAATGGTAAAACAGTGTTTCCTTGCTGCCATGCCGGCCACATGGCCATGGACTTGCACAGCACTGGCTCTTCCGGCTTGAAAACGGAGATGAGCACCGCCCCTAGAGTCAGACACGACTAGCATGCATATGCTAGGGGAACCTTTACCTTTACCTGTCTTGTAGAATTTTCAAGGGTACAAAGTATAATTGCCTAATATGATAAAATCAATTTCTGGAGGGATTCTATTCTATCCATTGAAGCAAAGCAGCAAACCAGTGATGGCTTGTGACTAGGCACCCACTGAAAAAAATATGGAGTAAAAAGCCCCCTCATCCCAGTCCATGCCCTATTCAGTCAACAAAGAGTCTTGTGACCTTTTTAAGACCAGCAAGTTTTATTTAACCTATTTTGTAATGGAAAAAGGGTTGCAGTCCAAGAAAGCCTGTGCCTAAAAAAACACGTTAGTCTTTCGGGTCCCACAAAGATTCTTTGTTAGTGTTGTTTGCCTGGCATAGAGGTCCTTTACTGGAAGTGATGCCTTTATAATGCTAGCTTCAGCTTTTTAAAATGCAATTGTTTCTCCAGTTATACATTTCATTTAAACATAATATATTACAGCATTTAATTACCACAAATGAACATTATTTTTATAGGCTAAGTAACACGTATCTGGAAGAACAAACATAAGCTGTATTAAAAATTACACTCACAAGCTGTATTGCCTTGTCAGTCTCCTCACACGGGATGGTTTGACTTCCTGCGTATCTGATGCACTACTTGATTGTGTTGCCTCTGGCCGTAAAAGAGGTGGACTTCTAAACATAGCAAACAAAACCACATAGATCAGCAGGTTAAATCTAAATTGATTCAAATTAAATAAATGTATATAGTATTAAAATTCAATAAAAGTGCCTGTTCGAGACACCTATGTACCAAAGAATTTAACAAATAACTTTAAGCTGCCTAGAACATCATAAACTGTAACACAATGCATTAGATCAATATCCACATAAAATCATAAGCCTAAAATACATGGAAGGTGAAGCATACTGCAAAGGCTTGCATAAATAGCTATGGACTATGCCATAAAACTAAGATTATAGGGACCATATCTAATATGGTAGGGAAGAAAATCCCTCTTTGCAACTGCCATCATGCTAAATGCTAAGGGGGACCCAAGAAGCATGTGGTATCTAGGAGGCATTCCCTATATAGCGTCATCCAAGTAGCTGTTCCGCAGTACAGAAGGTATTTTCCTTGGGCAACCAATTCCTAAATTGTTTGGGATGTCATGTATTAACAACTAAATCTTAAATCTTGCCTTTGACAGATAGGCAGCTGGTGTAATCCCTAAAAGCCAAAGTATTGTGTGCTGTCCTGAAGCATTCCACACTACTCACAGCATCTAATGGATGTAGGTTCACTTCCTATAAGAGATCAAGTGAGCAATATTGAAACAGTCCAAACAGGGTTGCTATTGTCTGAGTTATATGAATAAACAACCCACCTCCAAGAACGGTCACAGACAGTCCACCAGCCCAAGCTGATCAAAACCACTGAGAGAACTAGGGCCACCACCTCCAAAGATGGACCTAGGAGTATATCCATGATGCTCACTTGATCTCTTATGGGAAGTGAACCTACATCCAGGTCAGGTAGAATATACATTTCCTCATTCTCTGAACCACTCACCCATAAGGCCTCCATCTCACCAGAGCTCAGCCTTAGTTTATTGATGCCCACTCAACCCACAATTGAATCCTAGAAATGATCCAGGTCTTGCATAGTTCCACCTGCTTCAGATGTGCCACAGAAAACTATAATTTGGTATAATCACCACACCAATGAAAATTTGTTTCAAATCTCTTAATGACTACATTCAGTAGCTTCAATCAGAAATTAAAAAGCAGTGGTTTAATGTTACCCTGCAACAAACCATACAATCAATTGCTAGAAACACAAGAAACAGACTTCAACTGCAGCTCTCTAGAACAGATAGAGTTGTAGATGTGCAATAGTGCCCTCAGCCACTGAGAAACTAAATTGGCTGAGAGGAATATTATAGTTGATGGAATTGGCTAACTAAGTACAGTAAGCAAAATAAAACCACACTTCTCTAGACTCCTTTCCAATAATAGTCTTCTAACTGGACATACGAGGTAGATCGAGTCCTCAATCCAGGCCTAGACACAGGGTGAAAAGTATTTAGATAAAGAGAATAATCCCAAAATATCAAATAAATTATGTCCATTAAAAAGTGTTGTCAAGACCATTGGGTCCAAGGTAAGTTTCTTCAGGAATGTTTGCCCTCATTTCTTCTCTTGGAGGGGTACCAATGCCTTCAGTGTGAAGGTTTGAAATCTGAAGGTGTAGGTAGTACATCCAAAATGAACAATAGAGGCCAGTACTACAAAAGATAAGTCCATGGATGAAAGTATTTCCATGTTGAAGAGCTATCAGATGTGGTCAACGCATGCTGATTCCATGGCAAGGTTATAACTCATCGTTGTGAACACATCTGTAAAGCCTGGGATATAGAGGAGGCTAGAAACGTCTATGGCTACTGCAAGCATTGCTTCTTTTTGCTGAACAAGCCTGAGACAGGATGACTATTACCTGCTAACATTTTTAGTGAAGCACTGATGATGTATATGGGACACCACAGTGTATCCCTCTTCAAGGCAAAGGAGATACCAGGAATGATCGCTAGAAAAAGGGAGCTTGCCCTTGCCACATAAACATGTGGAAAAGAGATTCTTTCTGTTGAACAAAATAATCTTGCAAGCAACCTAACATTGGATTTCATCGGGATTGGGTGCTTTGCAGCGCAACGTAATTACACCTTGCCATTAACCTATTAGTGAAGTCCTTTTTCTTGGGTTTGAGGCAAGACCCAGCCCCTCTTCCTGTTTGTTAGCTTCTGGTTTTCTTTGTTCTCTTTATTCCCCTCCTGACTTTCAACCTGAACAGACATGTAGTCTTTGCTTCTGACCTCCAACCATGCAGCCAGCATGGTGGGTTTTAGTCTTATAGTATGCTTGATTCTGAAATTTCTTTATTCTTTTATTGTTCTATTTGTAACTGAAGTTCCACAACTGTAAGGAAAGCTTCCTTTCTTTTATGACTTAAGCTACTTGTGCAGTGATTTTCATATGCAAAAATGAGGAGAAATTTTATATACACTATGAGAAGAAAAGAGACTGGTTTTAGCTCTTCTTCAATTTTCCCTGTGCTGCAGATAACTTATATACTTTATGTTCTAACTAAAAGGAATTAACCAGCAATTCCTCCAGTAGGCTGTCTGGTGTCCCTCTTGCCTGGCTTTGAAGTTTGGTTTGTTTTATTGGTATTTAACGAAGTAAGGCAAGGGGGTGGTGATCATCTGGGGTGGGTGGGCACTTTGAATGTAACACCTAACCCAGTACCTGGGACAAAGTTTTCTGAGAAAAACAAATGTTTTATTGTGTGGCAGTTGTTACCTCATGGTGTGTTGTCTCGGAACAACACACCATGAGCATACGGGAACAAACCGGGACAAGGAAATACCCTACCCCAGCAACAGGTACAGATCTGTCTCACTTAGCACCCCGTTCTGGGGGTGCGGTCAAGACAAATTTCAGCTGTTGCGCAACGGACGTGAAGTAAGATTTTTTTTGGTACCGCTCTGAAGCGCAACACTTAGAAAGACAAAACAGACGTGAAGTAACCACCAGAGAGATCACTATCCAGCATTTCTCAGGGGTTGTTGTTTTCTAAGTATTGTGACTCCCCCCCCCACACACATACTTTTAATTAAATGAAATCACATAACTTGCCAGATAGTAGTTTTTGCTCATGTTTGAACTGTTTTTTTTTAACATCTGTAATCAAACACTCTTAGAGATGCAAAGGATGAAATCTAATCAAAACAAGAGTTTTTCTGGAAAACTTCCAAAACTTACTTCTGTCAATTTTTCTCACTGGATGGCACGGTTGAACCTTAATTGAAGGGCCTTAAAGGTGCAAGACTGCTTTGAAAAAGCTGGACCAGTAAATGATTGATGCATAAACTAGGATTGTTTGGGAAGACAATAACTCTGTAGCATTTATTCAGACAGAGAAAGCTCCAAAGTGATGTCTCCACAGATACAGAATCTCTCTCTATGACTGCACATGAAGAATTGGTTTGTATGTTTCCATATGCCTCCACATAACAGACTCCCATATATCATTGCTCAGTAGTTGCATTTAGTCCTGTAACTTACCATATACAGCCTTTGTGCTCAAACAATCCAAGATCCAGCTCAAAAATTAAACATAACCCAAATCCACAACGACTTTGACTACATGGTCAAATACCATTATATTTGCTCTACTTATAATATGTGGATTTGTAGCATTTTTAGCGACCACACCAATCAGCAGATTTTTAAGAAACATTTTAGAAATCCAAGTCTACACCAGAATTTCTGTTGCAAAACTATTTTTCACTTTCTTCTTTTGCCTGTTGAGTATCGCTAGTGCTTCCAACCAGGAGCTGAGACCATGGTCATTAATTTGCCATTGGATAGCACCATAGCCTTAAACTCCATTTCCTTTTAGAACCAAGAGAAATCAAATCTTGCTGACAGAAAAGATTAAAGGGCAAGACAACCCATGGGGGAAAACCCACCAAAATAGGCAAGGCAAGCCTGATGCCTTCTGGGTGGTGGGAAAAGCACTGCAGAAGCCAGTGTTTTAACAGAACACATGGTGCGTCAGAAGAAAGACTTTGCTGACTGAGCAGCTCCATTTGGCTCCTCCTCTGTCATATCCATTGTCTCATGGGTAACTGAAAGTGCTTTAAGAAACAGTACCTGGGGCCATGCTTGCCTTACCTCCCCCTACACACACTTTTCCTTTTGTGTTGTGCTTTAAACACGGTAGGCCTGCAGCCAGGGCTTGTCTTGTTGCTGCTGAGCTTACATAAGTTTCTTAGAGGGCCTTTCCAGCTGGAGAATGGGTAATGCTTTAAATACACCAATTCTAATGAAAGACGATACGGACTGAGGCAACAGTTGGCTATGAAATGGAAAGTATCTTGCAGACAAATGTTTAAACATTTGGCATTTAAACCACACCAGACTGTTTATAAAATTAAAGTATCTGTTTCTATAAAAGCAGTGAGTCAACAAATGTACCCCATGAGGGATGAAAAAGGAAAGTAAATGATCTGAAAGACTGAACCATTTTCCCTCCAATCTCTTTAGTTTTCAAAGTGTATTTTAGTCTTCATCATTGCCAATTAATCAGGAGAGGTTTTGCTACTGAACTTTTAAACATGGATTGCAGAGGTAACTATTATTACAAAAGGGACATGGTGGTGCCCTTTGCTGAAGAAGAGTTGGGATTGGAAGAGTTTACACACCAAGATAGCTGAGACTTGGAAAAATCTGATCCCATGCCACTTGAAGGGTGTTGGAAATCTCTTAGGACTATCCTGATACTGGCTTAAATTTGTGTTGGCATAGTGATTGTGGGGCTAGACTTGGTGGGTTTTTTGATCCACGGTTGAGTGGCAAGGGGTTACAACAACTGAAAAGAAGTGACAAGGGGAAAGTGTTAAGGGCCTTCTTTCCACATCTGCTAATTGTTTACTTCAAACAGAATCATCCTAGCATTACTTGCCCTAGACAAAGATGTGCAGGCAAACCTTTGTGAGCTCAGTTGTCTGACTCAATAGTCTGAATAGGTCCTCATGAGTACACTATGAAGAGAGGAAGAAACACAGTACTGTAATTTAGTAAAAGAATCAGTATGTTCCCCACCCCACATGGGCCATTCATACTCATAAACCTGATATGTAACTCACAGGCTGGTTATTACTCCTTAATAACATTCCCTGTCTCTCCCACTGCCCTTTTCAGGAGGATCGAGCACACAGAATGGACAGCTTAACATCTTATTCCAGCTAATATCTTACTTCGTGCTTAATAACTTTCCCATGGTCCTCCTTTTCCTATCTAGTGGGATCTAGGCCTCAGTAATTACCATATTTTTCTTTCTATAAGGCTCCACCATGTAAAACTTGACCCCCATATTGCCAACCCAAAATTGCAGTCTAGCAACCACATGGTTTTCTCCTAGACTTACTTCTCTGGAGTCATAATTGGGCATAATGAAATTCTTAGAGATGCTTTTGGGGTCCCCTGAGACCCCTCCCAAAACACTTCTTGTTGGGCCAGGATAAAATAATTCATTTCCAGGACATTCAAAAGAGCCAAACACAATTCAGGTTGAATCTCCCTGAATTAACAGTTTATCCCTACTGTGGTCATGGCTCATGGGGTGACGGCCACAGATTGCCATCTCCTACACGTCTCACACCACAGCTGCATCATGGATTAAAAGCAGCCAGAGGCATCCCATTGTCTTCACTTCTCACCTTTCAGGACTGTCTGGCAACTTCCGGCCTCATTTCATTGACACTCTGGTTTCCCCCACTGAATTGTTCATGTTCCCTAATGACTCACTGTTCTCCCCTATTGATTCATTGATTTTTCTCATGTTTGCCAGGACCTCAAAACAATACCCTGCTCCCCCTTATCATTGTCACACCCCTGATAGCCCATTAAGGGACAGATTAGGCCAGTCACACCTGGGCAGATGTCCAGCCCCGGATCATCAGGAACGCCTTGGGACCGCCCAGGACCACCCCTGGACCAGCCTCCGGACTGCATCCATTGGAGAATCCCCGCAGACTGCCCCCACCCGCCCCCAGGGGAGGCGCCACCTTGGAGGAAGGGAAAGGGGAAGGAATAAAATGTGTCTCCTCTTTGTCTTTGGGACGGGACATCTGAACACTGTCCTGGGTGGGATGTTCGCCTACTGTTCTTTTTATTGGGCCCAATAAAAGCAGTATTTTTCCTGGATCTCTCTCCTGCTGGACTCTTTATTGGGAAATAAAAACGCAAAATCACAACTCATATGTCATATGGAATGCTATTCATCACATGACATAAGTAAATGTATATAATAATATCAAAAGAGTGTTGGACTGAGACTTTGAGTGCCAAACTCAAGTCATCATTTGGCCAAGTAACCACCAGGTGACTTTAGAAACACCCACTCAGCCTGACTTAATTAATAGAATCAAGTGGGGAACAAAATGACCTTGAATTCATTGGAGGAAAGACCTAATCTACCTAATCTGCCTTCCTTTCTTCTTATTGAAATTTGTGGTTTGTTCTCTTCTGCCTTGTTTTATTGTTAGCCGCCCAGAGTTCCTACTTGGAAGATGGGCGCGATATAAGTATAATAAATTAATAAATAAATAAATAAACAAAATAATTCTGAGGCCCAGCAGCATACAGCAGGAATAGCCTAATGCAGACTCAACACTTCCATGTATAAGACAACCCTCAATTTTTGATCTAACAATTTTTAGACAAAATATAGTCCTATACACAGAAAAATATGGTATCTCCTCCTGACTGTTGCCTTTCTTCCATTCAACTAGATTTTCACTCCAACTTTTTTTTAGAAAGCTTGTGGGGTTGAGGGGAAGCTTGGATGAGCTCATTAATTGGTAAGTGTTTGTTTGTTTGTTTTAGAGTATTTTTACCCCACCTTTCTCCTTGGAAAAAGGACCCAAGGCGGCTTAAGAATGAGGGATAATATATAGTCCAGTACAATTAAGACAGGTTCAAGTATTGGGAACAGGGAATTGAGGGACATCTTACAACATTAATGGACATTACATTAAAGCTACAAGAGAACGCAAGCTGTTAAAGGGGAGTAAAGTTCCATGTAAAGTTATGAGCGATGGAGATAAGCATGAAGGTGACAGGAGGAAGAGGAATTAGAAAAGAAAACAGAGAGGAGGAGAGTTCTGTCTGAAACTGTTTCAACTTTACTGGAATGTTTGCCTCAGCAAGAGTGAAAGAAGAGCCTGTGTTAAATGTTCAAGGATATCAACAGGAATGGCCCTAAGAAAGAGTTACAGCTTTCCCAAAGAATGTTGTTGATTGGTGAGGGGCATCTCGTGCTTTCTGTACTTAAATGTGTACCTTGCCTTTTGTTAGCTGCGATTTTCCCTTCGCTTCAGGGGGAAAGGTTGCCCCCTTCCATTATCTGAGTGGAGATTTGGATCTCTGCTTGTCTCAGAAGTTTTTGGCTAAATTATTCTGATTCAAGGAAAGTTTGGGATTAGCCTGGACTCAACAGGTAGAGAGTAAAACCATGCATAGGACTTTTCTTTCTAATAAGGTTTTGGCCTGTTCTCAAGCTTATACCTAGTTTACCATTGGGTATTTTAAAAGCTATCCCTCCATTGTAATATTTAATAAGATTTTGAAGCTTGCTGAACACCAAATAAAATATAAGCCACTTTCTGTTCATTTTGCCATCTTTTGGAATGCTGAGGGTGAAACTGCTTTCCACAGAATTGCCTTGGAATAGCATTTGTTTAGACTGAAGTAACTCTTTCAAGCTCTTCTGAACAAACTCAAAACCAGTGGTTCTTGAAAGGAAAGAGAGAAAATAAAAAGCAGAGTGCTGTCGATCACAAGAAAGCTATTAATAACCAGGAATCCAGCTGCAGGATTATTAGAATTTAAAACAGGAGAATTATCTTCACACAAGCTGTTATTCGTGTTACCAGATGTTGTACAATGCGAAATCCAAGAATGGAGAGAGATCACTCATGTCCCCTCAAATCTAGGATTAGGGATATAGTACTGTGTTTGCAGATCATTCCGTTGATTAAAATATTTTCCAAGAAACAATCCCTCACATTGCAAACTGCAGGGTTAATCATGTCACCTGAGGAATCATTAAAAGGGGTATGCAGTTTTCTTGTCAAACCTATCCACAATGATTTATTTTCTGATGGATGGGTGCACCGGTGTATGTTTGATTTCCACTATCTCTTCCACTTCTCTCTGTTTATGGATATGGGCAGGGTTTCCTGCATAGGAATTGCTCTCATGTGGCAAGTGTTATGTGAAGCTGGCCTGAGAGTGCAAATAAACTGGTGTGTGTTAAAAACAGGAGTACTGTACTGGAATAAAATCAAATGCAATATAACAGCAATAGCCACAATATTTTAAAAGATAAAAAGTGGGTTCACAAACAGAAGAAGAATCATAGAATCATAGAGTTGGAAGAGACCTCAAGGGCTACCCAGTCCAACCCCCCTGCCATGCAGGACCACCCATCACAGTTATCTTGACCAGGCTTAAAACCAGGGTACTTCAAGGGCCAGATGCAGGGGAGTGGTATCAGGAGACAGATATCTAGTCTCATGCGCTCCCAAAAGCATCTGGTGGGGCCACTGTGAGATACAGGAAGCTGGACTAGATGGGCCTTTGGCCTGATCCAGCATGGCTCTTCTTATGTTCTTATGTTCTAACTATGCTAATCCAGTGGTTCAGATAGGCAACACTAAGGACAAGGTTCAGCAATCTCTCTTTCAACTCTCTGCAGTCACCAATACAAAACTGGAAATGTTTTCCATAGAATCACAGAATCAAAGAGTTGGAGGAGACCTCAAGGGCCATCCAGTCCAATCCCCTACCATCAAAGTACCCCCAACAGATGGCCATCCAGCCTCTGCTTAAAAACCTCCAAAGAAGGAGACTCCACCATTCTCTGTGGCAGCAAATTCCACTGCCATGAACTGGCCATGGACTGGCCAAGTAACTGACCATGAACTGGGGTATCTCATTTGACACCAGAAAATGAGAATTCGGGTTCCTCTGATTTATCCTCGGTTGGGTAATGGGGGATGGATAGGTGCCATTCATTGTGCATCTCTGAAAGGGTCAGGGTTACAAGAAGTTTGGCAGGAAAAGGCACCAAAAGTGATTTGCAATAACATCCAGGGGATTACAAAGCCCAGTATTTGTTGACTGTCTCACCACGAGAAGTGAAACCTATTATAATAAAAGTTGGGGTTTTTCTCTTTGTTTTGTTTTTTAAAAAGATGTTTGGTGAAAGTCCTGACAATCCCCAGGCTCCTTTGGCACTCACTAAGCAACAGAAAGGGAAGACAAATGTGCCCTCTGGCAGAACCCATGGAGTACCTGACATGGCTAGTTGGCAGAACATTGCAAGCTTGCAATGAGGTCAGTGAAGAAGGACTGAGACCAGAAAAGACTAAAACAGTCCTAAGGGGGCTGTTAGGACAGTAAGCAGCAGGTAGGTTAATGTGAGGAATTAGTCCCTACATCGTGGAATAATTGGCAATGAGAGGAGTCTCACATCAAGCCTTCTTATCCAAGGAAAATAAGAAAGCCAGTGTTTCTTAAAGAAAATATATTGTGGTAGAAAGATTCCTAGTTTCACCTGAACAAATTGAGATGTGGTGAGCTATGGTTAATTCCGCAACTCTTGGGAACAAAGCAAGAGGTCCCATCTCTCCACCCTAAGAGAAGGCAACGAGAGTAATGTGACATCAGTAAACCAAGAAATACCAGTCTCGGGCGGCCAGTATTCGTCAGAGTATGGGCTCTATCCCACAGTCTTTAAAATCTGTATCTAATTTTCCAATAAACAGGCTAATTGTGCCTCCCCCCCGGTCAGCTGTTTTTTTTAAAGGTTATGCCCCCCTTAGCTGGGTTTCAGCACATTTTTCAAGAACCAAGGCAAAGGCTGGGTATTTTTTAATCTGGTTTGAAATGCACATTTTTTACAAGAGGCAAATGTTAGCTGGAGGGTGCAGAAAAACTGGTGTTCTCCCCCCCCCCTTTCTGTTGTTGGTTTACCAGTTATGCAGGTTGGCAACATTCTATTTTGCTGTTTAACCCAACTGCTGTCTCTCTAATACGTTGCTCGGGAGACTACCAGCCAAGTCAGGGTGAGGAGGAGGAGGCGGCTCTCCATTGCTGTGTAAGGGGAAGGGGAGGGGTGTGCGCATGCACAGGGAAAGAAAAAGTTCTGCTTCCCTTCTTGGTGAAGCAGCGAAAGGGAATCCTGAGGCTGGCAAGCAAGTGAGCGACTGACAGGCAGCCTGGAGTGGCGAAAGCCAGGCATTGGTGGGCTTTCCCTTGAGGGCCATCAACAAGGAAGCACATCATTGGTGGCTGCCTCAGGCAAGGCTGGGGGGGGGGGGCTTGGCGGTGGCGGCACCAGGTTGAGAGCTGGCGCAGAAGCGAAGGGCAGGGCAACTGGCACCTGCTCCTGTCAGCACTAGCATATCTTTATTCTCTCCCTCCCTCCCCCCCTCTCTCTCTCTCACACACACACACACCCCACTGTACATGTGTGCGTGCAGTGTACATGCACACACACATTTTTGCATGCCCGCCCACCTTGTTTCTCAAGGGCGGCAGCCTTGCTCCCCCACCTCATGTTGATATCGCGGCCCCAATCTTTATTCTGTTGTCACGCTGCCATGGCTTAAAAATCCTGTAGCACCAGAGCTTCTAAGCTCCACCCTGCCAGAAGACCCCCTCAGAATTTCTAGATGCGGGTTAATAACATGGGGACATATAAAATGCAGTTACTTAAACCGCGTCCATGGGAACCACATTTTCAGTCATGTGATGACTTTAGAAAGAAACACGGCTTTTATTATTAACCACCTCTTTCACCCATATGGTAAAGGACATTGAAGAAAAGCATGGATTTCACCCTCTCCACCCACCCCCTCTCCAGAGAAAGGCATGTATCTGCCACATAAGCTGAATTATACCCAGCCATCTATAAATAGGGACAGACTGCAGTCACACTGGTGGCTTCTGGTGCTTGCTGGGAAAGCCTGGCCTAACTAACTCCAGAGCCTTTCAAGTTATGGTGGTTCCAGTCCATCCTGGAGGAGAAAACCCAGAAGGTAGTGTTGGGGTTGGGGGAGAGAAGGGGTCCTGTTTGACACCCTGGGTGCTGGCCTGTGGTGTCCCTCAGGATTCTGTTTTATCTCCTCTGCTATTTAACATCTACATGAAATCACTGGGAGAGGTAGTCCTGCCTCTTCTTGTCAATTAAATCTGAAGAAGCTGTTTCAGCTCCAGATTGTATGAAGGTACATGAACTGAAATCCAATCCAGGCAAGACAGAGGTGCTCCTGGCTACTTGGAAGGCAGATCCAAGGAATAGGGAGGCAGCCTGTACTGGATAGGATTATGTCCCTCTGAAAACACATGTCACAGCTTGGAGGTTCTCATCTTTGAGCCTGGAGAGCTCTGGTCTGGCCACAGTGACACATACCTAGTTGCATGCTGTCTAGATTACTGTAAAGTGTTCAATACCTGGGGCTGCTTCTGGAAAGTGTGTGGAAACTTCAGTGGCTCCAAATTGCAGCAGCCAGATCACTAATTGGGGCTGGTCACAAGGATCAAACAATCCCCCTGTTAGAGCAGATGTACTGGCTGCTACTCCATATTTTGGCACAATTCAAAGTGCTGGTTCTAACATATAATGCCTTAAATGGCTTGGGCCCAAGCTATCTCAAGGACTGCATCTCCATTTATGAGCATGCTGAACTATCATCAGGATAAGACTTGCTCTCTGTCCCACAAGCATCATAAAGGCATTTGATCAGTAGACAGGAGAAAGTCTTCTCTGTTGTTTCTTCCAGACTTTGGTACTCCCTCCTACAAAATACCAAGATTCCTTTGCTGTCCTTGCTCAAGCAAGGCAAACTTTTCCCTGAGTGACTGGCTGCTTGGGTGGTGTGTTAAATGGATCGTTGTGACTTACTGCTTTTGAATATGTTTTAGTGTTTTGTTTTGTTTTGCTTACCATGTTGTAGTATAGTATTCGATCCTTTCTAGTATTTGTATACGTACAATTTTAGCTGTAAATATGGTCTTCAAATAATGTAAGGCACTTTGCATCCTTCTTCAGTGAGAGAAGTGGGGGCAATATTTTAAATAAATAACAACAAAACCCTCTCTGCTATCATAATTCTGTTTAGAACTCAGACTTGCTCTGCCGTGTGTAGCAGGAGGCATCCCATTGCGCTATGTTATCTGAACCAACACATTTGGTATTAAATAATTCCACTGCAGTAGTTAAATATCATTATTAGAATGCAGGACAAAGACAGGGAATGAAAACCAGAATTACTTGGGCTTGGCCTGACCTACTTGTTGGCTTGGTTCTTTCTTACCTATCATTGGCTCAAGCTCTGACTGTTTGTCCATGGCCAAGAGGCATCTTAGCTGAAAGCATCCACTGTTGCTTCACTTACTGTTTATCCAGATGACGCCCATCACATTCCTAGGATACCCTTGTTCTAATTCCACCCTCCTGGAAGATCTGTTATGGTTCTATTTTAACACATACATCTCATTTCTTTCCTCTTGGTGTGCAACGTAAGAAGCAGCATAAGACTCTCCTGATATTCCTTTTCTAGAGCAATCTAGACTAGTGCAAACTAACAGCACAAATCCATTCAAAGCCAATTGTGTGCTCCTAAAGATTCAATAAAGGGACAGCAACATGTATCGGTATATTGATCCTTGTACATTTAAGGCATGAAAAGTTGTCATTGGCAAACAGATGTATGGACCCCTAGCAATAATGAACTATATTCCTTGAATATACTGTATCAATAACATGTATTCATAATTACAGTCCTACAAATAAGAAGTAACAGACCTCCCATTAAGGTCCTGCAGGCTGGAAATCTTAGTAGGACTTAACAGGGAAGAGTTTACCAGAGAAGAATCTTCATTTTCAACCTGTTGAAAGAATACCTGGAGTTTAGTACAGTGTAGATGAACTTGGGAGCAGAGCTGATAAGTCAGTCCCTGGGGACCCTTGTCGCCTTCACTGGTACTTCTAAAGTTTTCCCTAAGGGAGCCCTCTGACAATCCCAAAGAGGCAGAAAATTAATCCTAGCTATGAGTTCCCTCAAGAAGAACAGGAGAAATAACAATCATCAACATCCTTTCAAATAGATGTCTTATTCAAATCAAGGCTGAAGTGGCAAATATCCTATCCTATCCTGCTCCGTTGATGAGCTGGTGAAATTAAACAGCTGTAGATCCTAATAGTACCCATTATCAGGCTTGCTCCCCAGTAAGTGCATTGGGGCTGTAACCTGAATAACTGGAAGCCATGATCTGTGGTATGCTGGCCTCACCAGAAATGCTCTTTCTATAGCCATACTTTATGCAAAGACATACTAGGAGTAAAAGCACCGTTGATGCACCCCAGTGAAACAGTGCACGCACGGAGCAGGTTACATTATGTCATTTGCCAGTGAGCAATGAAAGACCAAGTAAGAATCATTTTTGAAATACCAACCCACAATCATGGTCTGCACCTAATTTCACTGTCAGCTCCCATCCAAACACATTTATTTAATCTATGTGACCATATCAGCAGCACAGTAGTTGTTGCTCATAAATTCTGTGTAAATAGCCACTGTAGGGAATCGGTTTAACAAACAGGGCCTCTCTGCGTAGGCCCTGTCCACCATTCTTTAGGGGAGCTGTGATTTCCTTCAGAAAGGAGGATTCAATATCAGTGTAATCTTCAGCATACACTTCCTTTCAGATGTGTCAACTGGAATGAGTCTGCATACCTTCATCTTGTACTGCCAAAAAACTTATGTCTGTCTTTACTGACAAAATATCTTTCCACCATAGATGCAGAGCTAGCTGGATCCCTCAGTGGTTTTAATATCTAATTCCCCACTTTGCCTCTCAGGAAAAAAAGCCAGTCTACAGTATTTGGCCCTGGGCAAGCTGTACAGTCCTGAGATGCCCCCAGAAGAAGGGAATAGTAAAACACTTCTGAGTATTCTCTACCTAGAAAGGGGTTGCCATGACTCAGAACTGACTCAATGGCACATGGTGTTTATTAGAAGTGTGGTCTTCCTTCCTCTTGGTCACTCTAGGCAAATATCTTCCCATACCCCTGTCTTCCTACATTCATAGGATTTTTACCCTTTGCAGTTAAACGGCATGAAATCCTATTCTTATGAGCAATGAGGTTGCTGATGTAACAATGACATTGGTGGGAGTTGAAGCACTCATCATAATGTCTTTCAAGTTAATTTGGGGGGAAATAAATTTTCAAAGGAGTTGAATTTATTGCTCATCCAGTGGGTGACTAATAGCAACACTCTAAGCATTGCAAAGCATTGTGTGCAAAAACACCATGTCAGAGGGAGAATGGCAGTGTCCCACTTAACCACAGAGACACTATTGTTGTTGCACTCTTGTGTTTTCCGTCGTAGAGTTATCAGATTGATTGGGTGGTTTTCACAATTGGAAACGTTATTGAAAAGAAATATTCAGACTCACCTATCTTCCTGTATATTCATATGACATGTACATGAATTATTACCCCTGATCATTTCAAATGTATATAATGTACAGCCCTTGCAGAAAACACAAGGATACACAAAGACATTAAGAGTTGGTTCTCAACATTGCTACCATGCTTATTTACCAGCAGTAGTATCACCTCACTATCATCCTGACTTGGATGGATATTGCACAAGATTTGGGTCTGTGTTCACATTTTAGGAGCCTAATTCATCCTCTGCTCTAATCCACTTCCCCATTTTACCCCTGACCAAGCCACTTTCCCACCGTATTCAAACTGGCATACTATGGATAGTTTAGTAGGTCAAAACTGTAATTTAAATCTGGGTTGGACAAGTTCTGGAGGGCCAATGACAGGCCCCTCTGCAGACGGCACACCCTCGCCTGTAGAACTGGAACTTTCCAGAAAGAAAGAGGGCAGAGATTCACTGGTGATGAAGTCTGCTTATGTTAGACAAGAGAATTTTATATTTCTGAGGCAATATGAGATTTTTTTTGGTGGGAGGATGAAGCATTTAAATGGTGGGAAGCATTTTTTGCTAAATCCCTGAACCAATGGGTTTATTCTAATGAAAATTAACAAAAAGATTCTGGCCTATATGTTTGGGTAGGATTCAGAGTCTCATACGATAGACTTCAAGAACTCCAGTATTTGCTGCAGATTAGGGGCAAGATAGCTGGTGTTCACAAACTAAAAAATGGCATTATCCTCAGAGTGCTTTGGATTGAAAGCACATGATACAGATTCACGGAAGAAGGTAGTAGTTTTCATATTTATTTATTTTGTTCTTGGAAAAAAATCCTTTCTGGACAAAGGGGACTCATCCATAATGATATGGTTAGATCTTTCAGCAGCCCTAGTCTGGATCATGGTACCTGTATTTTGCTCAGGAGATTGGAGAGAAACCTCGGTCTTGCTAGACCAGTACTGCAGTGGTTTTCATCTTTCCTCTGCAAAAGGACCCAGAAAATAACAACAGAGGGCTGTTTATCAGCTCCTTGGGAATTGTCATGTGGAGACCTGCAAGGTTTTGTTTTTATTTCAATATTCTTAGATATATAATTATGAACTTTAGAAGGGACCTATAAGGCCATCGAGTCCAATTCCCTGCTGAAGGCAGGAATACAAGTCAAATGATACCTGTCAGACAGTTGTCTAAATTTCTCTTGAATGCCTCCAGTGATGGAGCACTCGCCACCTCATAATTGGTTCCATTGTTGTACAGTACTGTTCTACAAGTTAGGGCGTTTTACCTGATAGTCAATTGAAAGCTGGCTTCTTCTGTAACTTGAGCCCATTGTTGCACGTCCTACACTCTGGGATGACTGAGAACAGATCCTGCCCCCTCCTCTTTATGACATAGGCTGATAACATCCAGCTATGTCTTACATGAACTAAACAAACCGAGGCAGCCTTGACAGTGCTTAGCCATTGCCTGGAGATTGCGGTGAAGTGACTGAAGATCAGCAAACTGAAGCTGAATCTGGGCATGATGGAGGTGACGGTGGTCACCTGGCAACTGAGAAATCCAGTTGTCACTGCCCTAATAAGTGATGAAGGGGAAAAATCCTTTGTGAATCTTATTAGACCCAAATGCCTCTCCTGAAGAAACTGGTGGGAACCATGGCCAGGTCAGCATTTTAACATTTGGAAAACTTCTTCTTATTTAGAGAAACTGATGTTCTCACATGGGTCAATGCAATTGGAGGCTAGGAATTGCTGTTCTTCCACACAAGTGACATCCATTCTTATATGTTAATATTTATATTGTTGCTAGGTTTTCATTGTATGTTGTCTATATATGATGTATTTTATTGTTGTATAAATGAAATTAACAAACAAATTGTTGTGGTTGCAACTATTGCATGTGTGTTTGGAAGACCTGGAAATTCTGTACTAATTTTGGACATTACTTGTTCAGGGTTTTTTTTCCCAGGGGAAGAAAAATTTCAGGCAGTACTCATGTGGTCGAGAAGGCTGTAGAATGAGATTCGTGTGATCCAGACCAGCTACTGTTTAAAAGCATGAAATGTTTAAGTGGCCATAGTGAATGCCAGCCATTTTTGCAATATTAATTTTATATTTTTTTATAATACTCTTATGCTGACCCATGATTCTCCAAAGGGGTTTTTAGTTTTATATGTTCATTTTCAAAATGTTGTATATTTTTGTTATTTTTGGAAGCCTCCCAGAATCCACTAAATGAATAGAATTTAAGTCTGACTCAATTAAAATAAATAACCATAAGTACATCTACTTCTGAACCAGGATCAGAATATATTCTTGTGTGTTTACTTAGATCTTGCTAGGGAGGAGGTTAGGTGATATTATATTTATATATTATACTAAATCAGACTTGATTATGTTTCCGTAGGTAACTCAGACTTGAAAACATATGAACAGCCTCCAAGTTTAGAAAGTATTGTATGTAAAACGGCAAGTTCTGTTTGTGTTGTCAGGTAGATTCATGATGGGTTTTACAAAAGCGATACTGTAGTATATGTAACTGGATGGTGAAGGTACTACAGGATGAACACACATAAGAATTAGCTGTAAGAAAAATGGCTTAAGAAATACAACACAGCACGTAATATAGCATACAGACCTGAGCACTTCCTCGAAAAGCTGCTTCTACTTGAGCTTTAAGGATGTTACATTTCAAATGGTCGGGTACAGAAGAAGGTGACAGAGGAGGAGGATGAAGATTCCTCTCTGATATTTTCTTGTCTTCACCCTGCCAATAGAATAACAGACCCAGTGGGGTATGTAGGAAACAGACACCCATAACATAATTATGGCAATTAAGATAAATCTTTCTATAGGCTTCAATGCAGTGCAGGAACTTCTACAAAGAAAAGTATTTTCTCCAGAGATGTTAACATTATTTCTTTTAATATTTTCTGCATCAGTTAAATCAATGAAAAGGATTTAAACTGGTTATGTTAATAAATCATGTCTGTTAATCAGGAGAAGGGAAGATAGTGGTGCATTTATTCCAGTGAACTGTCAGAAAATTTGGCAGGGGTTCCAGACAAGCCAAACAAACAAAATGATTGTTAAGATCCCCTCTTTCTTGGTTCTCTATACTAGAAAGACCAGCATGTTAAGTCATCTTTAGGCCATCTGACACTTCAAAATTAACCCAGTTAGTGACAGAAGGACAATCAGGGCCACAACTTGAAGAGGGTGGGGGCGCATGTGCCCCAGGTGCTGTGCTGGGGCATGGGAACCAAAATGAAAAATGATAATAGTATTTCTACTAATCCACACCACATACATACACACTGCCTGGGGGAAGGAGGGATTGGAATCCATATTTGCCCCTGGTGACGCAGACAGTAGTTGTGGCCCTGAGGACTGTGACTTATATAATTTGATATTGGAAGAGGTTTCTGTCATGGAAATCCAGACAGTAGCATTGAAGCATCCCTAACGGCATCTGCCTACATCACTCTAGGATTGAGGGACAGAAAGAGAGAAGGTACTCTGGGGATTTTACCTTGGCAGTGGCTTTACTGAATTTTGGAACTACCATTTCAGAGTGATCTTCCACAAAATTGTTTGCTTTTAGAACATAAGAACATAAGAAGAGCCATGCTGGATCAGGCCAAAGGCCCATCTAGTCCAGCTTCCTGTATCTCACAGCGGCCCCACCAGATGCCTCTGGGAGCGCATGAGACTAGATCTCTGTCACCTGATACCACTCCCCTGCATCGGGCCCTTGAAGTGCCCTGGTTTCTCCATCATGGTTTGTAACCTGTGATGGACTTTTCCTCCAGGAATCTGTCCAATCCCCTTTTGAAGGCATCCAGGCCAGATGCCATCACCACATCCTGTGGCAGGGAGTTCCACAGACTTACAACGTGCTGGGTGAAAAAATATTTTCTTTTGACAGTTCTTACTCTCCCAGCCCTCAATTTGAGTGTATGTCCCCTAGTTCTGGTATTTTGGGAGAGAGAGAAGAGCTTCCCTCTATCCACTTTACTCATACCCTGCATTATTTTGTATGTCTCAATCATATCCCCCCTCAAGCGCCTTTTTTCCAGACTAAAGAGGCCCAAATGTTTTAGCCTTTCTTCATAAGGGAGGTGCCCCAGCCCAGTAATCATTTTAGTTGCTCTCTTCTGCACCTTTTCCGGTTCCACTATGTCTTTCTTGAGATGTGGTGACCAGAATTGTACACAATACTCCAGGTGGGGCCTTACTATTGTTTTGTATAATGGCATTATAATGTTGGCTGCTTTATTTTCAATCCCCTTTTTGATAATCCCTAGCATAGAATTGGCCTTCTTCACCGCTGCCACACATTGGGGAGACACCTTCATGGAGCTGTCCACCAACACACCAAGATCTCTTTCCTGATCCGTCACGGATAACTCAGAGCCCATGAGTTGATAGATGAAGTTTGGATTTTTTGCCCCAATATGCATTACTTTACATTTGGTTACATTAAAACGCATTTGCCATTTCTCAGCCCATTCCCCCAATTTGGAGAGATCCTTCTGGAGCTCTTCACAATCTTCTCTGGTTTTTACCACACGGAAAAGTTTTGTGTCATCTGCAAACTTGGCCACCTCACTGTTTATCCCTGTCTCCAGGTCATTTATGAACAGAGTGAAAAGCACCGGTCCCAGGACAGAGCCCTGGGGCACACCGCTTTTCACTTCTCTCCATTGTGAAAATTTCCCATTGACACCTACTCTTTGTTTCCGGGATCTCAACCAGTTCTCAATCCATAAGAGGACCTGTCCTCTTATCCCCTGACTGTGCAATTTTCTCAGCAGCCTTTGGTGAGGGACTGTGTCAAAAGCCTTTTGAAAATCCAGATAGACTATATCCACCGGTTCACCCAAATCCACGTGCCTGTTGACCTTTTCAAAAAATTCTAAAAGGTTTGTCAGACAAGATTTACCCTTACAGAAGCCATGCTGATTTTCTCTCAGCAAGGTTTGTTCTTTTATGTGTTTTAAGATTTTCTCTTGGATGAGGCTTTCCACCATCTTCCCTGGGACAGATGTAAGGCTAACTGGCCAGTAGTTTCCTGGGTCCCCCCTCCTTACTTTTTTAAAAAATGGTGTGACACCTGCCATCCTCCAGTCCTCCGGCACTGTGGCCGTTTTAAGAGACAAGTTGCATATAACCGTTAAGAGATCTGCAATTTCATTTCTCAGTTCCCTAATAACCCTTGGGTGGATGCCATCTGGCCCTGGTGACTTGTTAATCCTCAATTTATCGATTAGTCCTAAAACCTCCTCTCTTAACCTGTATTTGATTTAATTCTTTAGTCAAGAGGGGCGGCTGAGGCAGCAGAATCCGCTCAAGGTCCTCTGTCGTGAAGACAGATGCAAAGAACTCATTCAATTTCTCTGCAATGTCCAAGTCCTCCTTAACCTCCCCTTTTCCTCCCTCACCATCCAGAGGGCCAACTGGTTCTCTGGCAGGTTTTCTACTTCTAACATATTTAAAGAAGCTTTTATTACCCTTTATATTGCTAGCCATGCGTTCCTCAAAATCTTTCTTTGCCTCCCTTATCATCTTCTTACATTTCTTTTGCCAGAATTTGTGTTCCTTTTTATTTTCCTCATTTGGGGAGGATTTCCATTTACAGAAAGACCTCTCCTTGCGCTTTAGAGCCTCTCTAACTCCACTCGTTAACCATGCCGGTGTCCTCTTGGACTTAAATGAGCTCTTCTTTCTTTGTGGTATGCACTTGTGCTGGGCCTCTATTATTGTTGTTTTAAACAGGCTCCATGCACTCTGAAGAGATTGGATTCTTCTAACCTTCCCCTTCAATTTCTCTCTAACTAGTTTCCTCATCTGAGGGAAGTTTGCCCTTCGAAAATCAAGGGTTTTTATGTCTGATTTGGTTGACACTCTTCCTCCGACATGCATGGCAAAGGAAATTGCAGCATGGTCACTGTTCCCCAGAGGCTCAGTGACATTCACCTCCCTGACCAGGTCCTGAGTATCACACAGTATTAGATCCAGAGTTGCCTGTTCTCGGGTGGGCTCCATGACAAGTTGCTCTAAGGCACAGTCATTCAGCAAGTCGAGAAACCCAGTTTCTCTTTCTTGCCCAGAGCTTGCATTGGCCCAGTCAATGTGGGGATAATTGAAGTCCCCCATGATTACTATGTTACACATTTTGTTACTTTTGTTACACATTTCTTTAGAAATTAAGATTTAAAATCACTGGGAATTTTGCTGACTTTTGTTGGCTTTCAAGCATCCTAGAATATCTTTTAGATAAAGGGCAAAAAGTACTTATCCAGTACAGAATTACAGTTAATTGCATGTTTAAGGATATGGATATACTGCACAACCTTGACTAGCTTCTTGAGAGCATTCTCCTGAACACTGCATTTATATATTGCTATAAAAAATCCCAAAAGTCAACAATCAAATAATCCTAAAAGTTTAACAGGAAAGGGTTTCTATTTATTTCTATTTATTTATTTATTTATTTTATTTATTCAACTTATATGCCACCCACCACCCAAAGGTCTCTGGGTGGTTTACATGTGCTTAGAGCAGTGATGGCGAACCTTTTACAGACCAAACTGCGATTCAAAACCCACTAATTTTTCACAAAGTGCCCATAGAGCAATTTAACCTGAATACAGGTGGCTGTGAAGGGGCAATGTCGGGTGCCCACAGAAAAGGCTCCAAAGGCCACCTTTGGCACCCATGCCATAGGTTCACCAACACTGGCTTATAGCCTCTACGGAATGCTCTTAATTTGTCTTCAACTGACTGTTTTTGCTTAATGTGCCATATAAAATTAATCTCCATGTTGTTTCAATAAAATGGATTGCAAAATTGTTTTGGTACCTCAGTTACAACCCAGTGTGTGCCTCATTAAGGGACAATGGAAAATCCACTAGCAGTCTTTCATCTGTGCCAGGATGGGGAAGCTTCAGCCCTCCAGATATTTTGGACCGAAGTCCCCACAATTCCACACCTATATTGCTAATGATAGAGAACTGGGGGAGTTGTGGTCCAAAACATCTGGCAGGTTCCCCACTCCTGGTCTATGTAGATTAAAATAAAAACAGGGCTCTAAAGCTTGGAAGCAGAAATCAAATGTATGTGAAGCTAATTCTTCAATGCTGTGGTTTGTCATTGTGTAACTTTATTTTAAGTAGAGATACTGCAGCTTCAATATCTAATCAGGAAGATATTGCAAGATTTCTACCCCCATCTCTACAGCTCTGTAATACTCAATCTGAAAAGCGTGCTGTGGGACTCAAAGGTTTGCTGTTCTGAGCTGTTTGTGTGGGCCAGTGATGCTATTATGCAACCTTCTGTTAAGATTTTGCATGTGAAACACATGGCTGTTTCTTTTTTAATTACACTTCACTTGTGATGTTATTGAAGGAACCCTTTTAACCTTCTCCTACATAAACGAATAGCTGCAAACAATTTTCACAGAGAAACAGGAAGCTCGTAAAATAGAGACTAAGCCTGCCTTTATGCAGTGTGCCCATTCTCCAGACCCTTCCATTCTAGGAAACCTGTCCTGCTCTAGTCACAGGCATTTTGCTCCATAAGCAGCTCCACAGCACCTCAGCTAACACATTACCTTGTTTGTACTGATATGCAGAGCTGGCCAAGGTCTTGCTACTTTCACCGTCTCCATTTCCATCTTCTTTAAATGGAGAGGTTCATCCTCAAAATGACGTGGAACTCCTGGATGCCCAAAATGAGGAAAGGAAAGAGCCCGAAAGCAAAGTACAAAAATCTGCAAAGAATATCAATTTTGGCACATAACCTCTAAACTGGCTTTCGAGTTTGGTTTATCCCCTCTTTGAAAACATAACAGAGTGCACCATTTGTAAAAACAGAGCAGGAGCTGTACATGACCAGAGATTTTACCTAGCCTGGACAAACGCTTCTAGTCTGCTGTATTTTTTGTACTACAAATCCCATTGTGGGTTTGCAACACCATAGCAGTGGCACAACATAAATAGGCAGTGCCCCCCCACCCGAACAAACTGTGAACTGTGAACAAACTGTGAACCAGTGTGATTTTGTGGTTGGTTCATGGTGGTTTGTAATTTGTGAGTAACCACAAACCATGAATCATGATCAATTACCATCTCTATGCTCACTTCTTCTTCTTTTTGCCACAGCCATAAATGCAGTATAGAAGAAACATAGGTTGAACTGGGTTTGAATAAATTGCATATCAACCCTTATGAGATGGTATATTAAGAATTGTTTCCAGTCTGTGGCCCCATTCAAATGTTCCAGGGCCCCCCAGAGGGCCATATGCCCCCTTCCCAAATGAGAATGTCTGAAGTAGACAATGAGGCAAACAGCAAAAGACTACAGGCAGCCAAATTTGTTTCAGACCCTTCATTTCTATGGGCAGAGCTATACTATTCATTTATATCAATCATCCCCTTTTAATTGCAGTTTAACAGATTGCTGGCAGAGATTTTTGGCTGTGCAATATTTTTCTGAATGGCAGTGTAAGAGCAAGCTTTGTGCTTTACATGACAACAGTCTATAAATATCAATTCCACTACTTGCTCAGCCATTATTTTCCCCCTCTGAGGTTAATTTAGCATTCAGACCTAACAAAGAAAGACTAGCACATCCATATCAAATCTCATTCTACTTGCATTAATCCCAGCTTGTTTCAATTTGTTTATATGTTATATAATTTGCAATTTATGGAGTACGTAAAACTGTATAGAAAATATAAATTATATCCTTCAGAATCTTCCCTGTGGATAATAAAAAAAAATTAAAAGTCATTTTAATAGCTTGCCTTGCAGGATCTCTCATCAATTTTTCCTTCATACTTTCATATTCATGTTTTAATGTTTAAATATATAAGCTAGGTATCAAATTTTAAAGGGCTTAACTGCAGTTCAGTAGTCAACTGAAAATAAAGTAAGTAGCACAATGGCCAAACATATCATATCGTGATTTATGTTGTTTTCTCTTATTTGTGAAAAAAGATTTCCGAGTATGAGTTTTTGAAATTAAAGATTTAAGTGCAACATGTGGAGCAAACACACTCTAAAATGCATTTATTTTAACTATAGAAGAATTTGTATCCCAAACCTTTAGTCATACATTAAAACAATGACAAAAGGACAATTGTGACCAAGCATGCAACAGTTTAATGGACCGTAAAGGCATTAAGTAGGAAATTTTCTACCCAGTAAAACAAAAGTTTACTAGAATATAAGACTTCACTACCAGACAGAACACGAAAGATGTGTGGGTACCAGATCTCATGGAATAAAGAATTCCATGATTTGGACATGATGACATGGAAGACTGATTTTGCCATGCCAGATGAGGTTCCATCATAAGTGGGATATAGAGAAGGTCTCTAGATGTTTGATTGTGGGCAGGTACAGTGAGTATGGGGAAGATTACCCCAATCCAATAACTATATACTTTGCTACCTGCTCTAAGCAGTTTTCTGCTCTGGGGGAGACTTCAGACAGAGTAGACAACACATTTCATGGACATCTACTACACCTTTGTATTCCCTTCTTTAAGTGGTCCACAGCACCTTGCCACCATAGAACTGGTCATCATTTGCTGCTGAAATTACCAGCAACATGTGTAGCATTTGGGTTTTCTGGAAAATTTCCTTTGTGGATCTTCAGTTCCTGTATCTCATTGTCTCTTGACCAGTAGCCATGGTAATGAAGGAATTCTGGGAGTTAGAGCCACACTTTTCTCCTTTCTGTGACTTTCTTTTGTAAAGCAAAGGGAAAGGACATGCTGCCTTGCACTCTGTGATGCAGAGAGATGCTGTCAAGTCCTCTTGTGTCACAAAGATGCCACAGCTGCTGCTGAACCTCAATGCTAGGGACGGTAGAAGTGGTGTCATTGAGAGGATCCATGCTGAAAGATTGTACAGTATAACAGAGCTGTGTATCCCTACTCAGTCAGGGCCTCTCTTGTCTTCTTAATGGGTTATTTATAGAGGTAAATTAACTGGAAACTTCCATCTTCTGATTTTCCCTTCCATATTCTGCATTAAGCCGTACACTGCCTGAGAAGAGGAACACTGTATGTCCATCTCTACAGATGAGGTAATGGACTACATGGGTCATTATGGCAACACAATGTGACAGTGCTGATGATCTTATAATAGAGCACTGTACAAATGAGAATCTTAGGCTAACCAAGATAAAATTAGGTTTCCTGAATGAGTCATCAGCCAATAGCTCAGCACTATGACACCTGTCCATACAAACTGGTTGGGCTGCATGACAGTTCCTCATTTCAAAAGCATGTTGCAAGTTCTATGAAGATAAGGATGCTCACTGAAGACTCTTGAGGTATACTAGTGAGTAGGCTTCACATGTTATTTACCTTGGAAGACTTTTTGATCTTGTTCCTAATGGGAAGGGTTGGAGCAGTACAGCAGATTTATTTTAGCAGCACACAAATGCCAATATTTTGCAAAACTGCAAGCTCCCACTTGAAAAACAAACTTTTAAAAAAAGGAACAGTCCTTCAGCGATCCTAGAAAAATCCCAAACCATTCACTTATATCTCATGAATGTCCTTTCAGTACAGACTATGAAAAATGTACCCATATATGGTAATCCTCTCAGAAGATGCATTAGGTAGCATTACAAAACTTAAACAAATTATTAGTAATTTTGGAGACCAAACAGGACTAATAATAAATAAAGAAAAAACTAATATACTAACAAAAATATGATAGGAAAATAAGAGAAAGAATTAGAAATAAAGTCAGGTTATAAAATTGTGAATAAAGTAAAATATCTGGGTATAATATCGAAAAAGATGATGGATTTATTTGAACAAAATTATGCGAGAAAAGGGAAAGAAATTAAGGAAAGCGTGGAAAAATGGAAGCATCTAAAAATCTGACTGATGAGGAAAATAGTGATTATTAAAATGATGATACTACCTATATTTGTACAGTATTTCTCTTTCCAAATATTCCCATAATAATAAATAACAAACCATTTTGGAGGAAACAACTCTCCAATTTTATTTGGCAGGGGATAAAACCTAGAATGAAACTGAAATATTTGCAAGAGGATAACAAGAGATGGGGTCTCCCAAACAGTTTTATTATGAAGCGGCAGCGTTACAATGGCTAAGAGAATTGATAAGATTTGATGATGATACATTATTAATACTAGAAAGTAAAGATTTTAGATATGGACTTCTTGCATACTTATGGTATGAAAAAAGGAAAGTGAACAAAATCTTTTGATAACAATATCATAAGAAAGACATTAATTAGAGTATGGGAGAAGTATAAAGAGAAATTTTATCAGGGAATACCAATGTGGATGTCTCCCCATGAAGCCCTCCAAAAGGAAGCAGACATAAAGAGTGATAAATGGTTAACATATAAAGAACTACTTATAGAAGATGACAATGGACAGATAAGATTAAGAACAAGAGAAGAAATGAAACAAGTGGGCATAATATGCCAGTGGTTTCCACATAGAGGATTGGTTTATAGCAGGGCTGTTCAACTTTGAACAGACGGAGGTCTACTTTTTCCGGCCCAAAGTGCCTGAGGGTTACTACACTAAAATCTCTACTTACAAATTTTATCTGTTCCGAGCACATGCTCATAAGCAAAAACTTTTGTAATTAGAGCAGCGGTTTCCCATAGGAATGCATTGAAAACCAATTAATCTGTTCTGGAGGGAACAGATTTCAATGTGCCATGGCCCTTGAACTGCCCCACGTGGCTGAGATAGTGGGACTGGCAGACCCAGAACTTGCTGGGACAGTTATGGCCCTTGGGATGGGGGTGGGATGGGTGGAGAACTTATCCCCTCACTTTTTTTTATTGATGGCCGGCGGGCTACTTTTGAACTCTTCACGGGCTACCAGGAGCCCGCGGTCTATCTGTTGGACAGGCCTGGTTAGACCATGGAATGAAAATCAAAAATTATTAATAAGCACAGATCTAAAATAAAACTATAGGAAAATACTATATAGATGGTATTTGACACCAGAAAAATTGGCAAAGATGAGGGGAGAAGGAAGATAAATGTTGGAGATGCTAAACAACAAAAGGAACTCTATATCATATGTGGTGGGGATGTAAAGAAACAGAAAAAATAATCACCCTAGATTTAAAAATAAAAATTGAAATGAAATCTGAAACATATTTGTTAAATATTGTAAAGTTAAATTCAAGACAAGAGATTAAAATTTGTCTTTATATATTAGGAGCAGCTAGAATTCAAGTGGCAAAATAATGGAAAGCAAAGGAGGAACCTTCAGTAGAGGACTGCTTAATAAAATTACAGGAATTAATATTAATGGATGGACTTCAGATTCATTCAAAGGAAAGAGTGGAATGGAACATGAATGTCAGTGGGGGGAAAGTGACACATTATCTCAGAGCAAAATGGAAAAAAGAGTCAAAATCCGTAAACTAAAAAGTATAAACCAGAGGAAAAATTGCTCGCAATATAGTTAGAGATAGAAAATAAAAGTAAAGCAGATTGTTAATACGAATACAAAATTAAAATTAAAAAAGTGCTATTAAGTGTGCGAAGAAAATAAGATGATGAATGATAAGGAAGTAAAACTGTTTAAACATTGCTTTGTTTTTCTGTTATACATTTATATTGTGATAATTATTTTCTTTGTTTTTTAAAATGTAAATAAAGTTGTAAAAAAGATAAAAGAAAAATGTTCCCATATAAAGTTATCAGGTAATAGGATTGTAACAAAATCATTTCATTAAAATTTTCCATTGGTCTTCAAGAACAATTCTATGACAAAAGATAGCAACAGTCTACGTGTGATGCCCATTATCTTTTGCTGCTTTCCAGAAAGCACACTTTTGTTTACCAGAAAGTTTATCCTTCCGGTTCTGTTACATTGCCTTGCAAACAATGTTCATCTGTGAACACTGAGACAGCATTAGTTCAGTAGACTTACTATTTGGACTTGGGGCACCAGTTACAGCGTCGTTATTGTCTGGAGGAGCAAGTGGTCCATAATTGCCATGGTGGTGATGGTGGTGGTGGTGGTGATGGTGTCTTCCAGGCATTTTTGCAGTACATGGTGTCCCACCATTTTCTTCAACATGAAATGGGCGAAGTTCATTATTGTTCAAAGGGTAACTATGAAACACAAATTGAATACAAATTCACACATTATCAAAGGATACACTCAATTTGAGGTGGAATGACATTAACAATGGAATATTAATCTACAACAGATAAGACTTTAATGATATAATAATCTTTGAATTAATTGCAGAGCTGGGATGGACCCTAAGGTCCTTCGTCTGTAGCCCCTCTCAAAGATGCATAGTGGGGAATTGAACTTCCAACCTCTACCTCTGCAGCCAGAGACCTAAGCTACTGAGCTATCTAGCAGTTCCATGTATGCTTCTTTCATATTTATATCCTGCACTTCCTCAAAGCCCATCATGCTATACACATCAATGGGATTCTCCAGTAAACACTGATAGCTTAAATGGCAATCGTGTGTGCCCATCTAAACCGTTGTGGTTCCATCATACAAAGTGTGGTTCCATCATACTTAAAGCAGTACTGAGAGATTTATTGCAAAAGCCCTCCTCCACAATGGATAATTCCCAGCCAATGTTCATTATTCCAGGTGTGGTTACTTAGTTTCCATTGCTTTTGAGCAAGGCTGATTATTTAGCTCTAATTAAAACAGGCTTCAGGCCCAGTTATCAGACCTAAATTATTCTGCTCATCATGGTAGCTGATCTACACTGGGAACTTCCTCAAGGAATGTGTCCTTATTGATTTTCTGGTACCATCAATTTCTCCTGCCATCACTTAAAATGGGGCACATCCACCTACCAGGCTATAGACACCACCTGAATGTTAGAGCCCCCAAGTGGAGCAATGTATTTGAATGATCTCCTAAGATTTCAAACTCTTTGGTTCCATGAACAGGTTCTACATGGGACTGCTGCCTTTGAAAACTCTTCTGCTGGCTCAGAATGCTGCAGACAGATTATTATCCAAGGATGGTTATGAACAGCATGCTGCCTCCTTGTTAGAACAACCAGTTTTGTTGCACCTTAAAGAATAATGCATTTCTTAAGATACTATAGGCCAAGTTCACACAACCTACAGAAGTCCAGAGATTCCACATGACCCTTTTCTAAAACATCGAGGGTTGCACTCACAATGCTTCCACCCAACCTTTGGGTGGGGATTTTTAACTGAAAAATTTCTCTTGAACCCCATAATGGCCAACAGTATTTTTAGAAAATTAATACAGTATTTAGGATTAGGTGGACTGCAGAAGTACTGCAGGAAGGTCCTCAAAGTGTGGCAGAATTGTACTCAAGATTAGAAAGGGACTTTCTTTGCTGAAATACAATAGCCATTTAGAATGAGGTATATGTTCTGGGAGACTTCCATGTGTTTCCCATCCCACTCTGCGTTTTCATGATTTTACAGCCAAGCTCCACTGGCTGTTGTTTTATTTCCATAAAAAATTCAAGATGCTTTTTGGAAACTGAAAAGTCCTACAGGACAGGAAATCAGGGAATATGAAAGAACTCCCCTGCCCCCCATGAGCCTGATCCTCAGTAGAGGCCCTTGTTTTTCAACACAAAATCATGCTTTAATTGATTACTGTTTAGGTTTTAGTTATGATAAGGTGTGTTTTCTGTTTTTTATAGGCAGGAAAGATATAAATCTGAAACAAACAAACCTAATCAAATGAACTGTAAGCTGCAGGAATGACAGCTTTGACTGCTTCCATTTCTAGCTATCACTAGGAACAGACCCTGCCCATGGTCCTGGAGAGCTGCTGCCAATTAAAAAGGAGAAACACTTGGCTGCACGGACAATGGTCTGACTAAGGCAGAGGCAGCCTCCTGTTTTTCCTGGTTTCTACTTGTTAATGCGCAGATACCCAAGACACAACTTCCGGGTTGAGGTAAACCATTGGGATCATATTCAATAGATCTCCATTGTTTTAGTCAATCCCTGATTTATAAGCATACTGAGACTTTCAAAATGTTTCTGGCTCTTAATTCTTGCCTATTCACTGACAAATAGAGATTAGCTAACATTTTTTGTCCACTGCATAATTTGTACTTTTAAGTTGTACCTTTCCCAGTTATTTAGGTTGATAGTTGGTCATTGTTCCCCAGAGTATTTACATCTTACTTTAAGATGCAGTAGTGTACAATTTAAAAGATAACAAGCACCATATTTTGTGCCAAACCAAAGCCACAAACCCTGAAATACTATTACATGCAACAGACTGGTTGTACCCCTGTGGTTGGTTGGTTGGTTGGTTGGTTGGTTGATCAATTGATCGATTCATTTGCTTGCTTGCTTGCTTGCTTACTTCCCCACCTTTCTCCTTAAAAGGAAACAAGACAGCATATTGTTGCATGTTTGATGAAATGCCTGTTCTACAATTGATTTTGCCACAGTGTCTAAGCACTGGCCAGGGAATCTTGCCAAAAGGTGCAAATCCTGCCCAACAGGATTTCCTCATCGCCATTTTATTTCCAGTGTGTCCACTCTTCCTTAGGTAGGTTTCAGACAATGGAAGCAGTTCATAGAAGTTTCATTCTGTTTCCCTGCTTTTTAACATCCATGTGATAACCCAAGGGAGGTTGTTCAAAACACTGGAGCTGGGTTCATCTTGGTGACAATACTGTCACCATTTTTTGACTAACAAGTTGAATAAGAGAATAGCTTTCAGGTGGTTGATACCAGAAGGCATTTTAGATACTTGGGAGGCAAGAAGATATACACTAAATTCTATCGATAAAGCAAGAGAGTTCTATGAAAAAAAATATTAAAACAATGGAAGAACCAAGACAGGAATCAAATACAAAAGAAGAATTCAAGGAGAAGGGAGAAACAAGATTAGAAGAAACAGAGGAATGAGGAGAATAGGGAAAGCAGAAGCAGAACCGAACAAGAAGTGGTGGCAGAAGAGAAAAGACAATCTAGAGCAATAAAACCTAAGTTAGAATCATGGAAAAGGATATCAGAATATTCTCTGTAAATATTAATGGACTGAACTCACCATGGAAAAGGAAAAAAAAACTTTTCACAACTGCAAAAGTTTTAAAAAGATATAATCTGCCTCCAAGAAATGCATCTTAAAAAACAACACTACAACTATTTAGAATGTCTGAAGACTGGGAAATTATACTACTCAGCAGCACAACAAAAGAAAAGAGGAGTAGCCCTATGTATTAAACAAACATTAGATCCCAAACTTATATACACAGATGAAGAAGGAAGAATGTTAGTGGTTGAAATAATGATAAATCAAAAGAAAATCCTCCTGATAGCAATACACACACCCAATAATAAACAAGAAGAATTTTATAGAAAATTACATAAAGAAACATTGGAAAAAGAATACCAAAATATATGTTTACTGGGAGACTTTAATGCAATTGTGGATGAAAAGGTTTGATTATAGAAATGGAAAGAAAGGAAAAGGAAAAAGGAGGAAACTTCCAAAAATATTCTTCCAGATGGTAGAAGAATTGGGACTACATGACATATGGTAAGAAATAAATACCAAAATCTCCCAATTTACCTTTTATTCAAATAGACACCAATCCTGGTCAAAACTGACATGATATGGATATATACAGAATTAAGGATAGGAATACAAGAACAAGAAATAGAAACAAATATATGGGCCGATCACAATCTGATAACCTTGTGGTGGAAAGGAGTAAGGAGAAAACAAAGATGGACTTTGAACCCAGTTCTTGGGAAAAGCTAGAAAAGAAATGTAATTAAAGAAAACACAAATGAGGAAACCTCTTTGCAAACTATTTGGGATATAGCTAAAGCTGTTTTCAGGGGATTGGCCATAACATATTAAAAATAATAAAGAGAAAATACACGAACAAATTAAAAGAAGACTTTAAGAAGCTAGAATCAAAACTGCAGAAATCCCCACAGAAATGGAAGTGATTAAACACAAACTAAACTTAATGGAATCAGAAGAGATAGCTCAACAAATTAAAAGAGCAAACCAAAACTTTTCTGAAAATGCTAATAAAACGGGAAGATGGTTGTCATATAAATTGAAAAAAGAGAAAGAAAAGATGGAGATCAATAAACTGAAAGATAAGAAAGGAGATGTACAATGCCAAAATGAGGAAGTCCAAAAAATTGTTCCAGAATAATATAAAAATCTCTACAATACACAAGAAACTTCCCTAGGAAAAAAATAAGAGTATACAGAAAAAGCAAATTCACCGAAGGTCCCAGAGAAATTTAAAGTCATATTAAATGAGAGAATTACAATGATGGAAATAATAGAAGCAATTAAAAAACAAAAAAATAATAAAACGCCAGGACTGGATGGATTGCCTGGGTAATTTTACAAGACTTTTCAAGATATAAGTATTCCAATGAAGGAAGTATGTAACAAAGTACTGCTTGAAGCTAAAATACCCAGGACTTGGTTAGAACCAAACATTACACTATTTTTTATGATTTTAGGAATTTTTACACATCTTTTTATGATGCTATGTATTTACTCTATGGGTCCTACATATTTTTGGGTGCCTGCCACACAAGTTTTTAAAGTAGGTACTACAGAATTCACTTCTACCACCTAAAGCTTTCAATAAAAAGGTAAAGGTTAAGGCTTCCACCGCACATGTGTTCTAGTGGTGCCTGATTCTAGGGGTGGTACTCATATCCATTTTCAAGCCAAAGAGCCAGTGTTGTGCAAGTCTGTGGCCATATGGCCAGCATGGCTGCACAGAAAACTGTTTACCATCCTGCTTTGTTTAACAGTGGTACCTATTTATCTATCTGCATTTACATGCTTTCAAACTGCTAGGTTGGCAGGAGCTGGGGTTAACAGTGGGAGCTCACTCTGCTGTGTGGCACCTGGGATTCGAACCAAAATTGCAGCTGACTATTTCAGCGCTCTAGTCCACTGAGCCACCATGCCCATTCAAAACTTTCAGTAGTCTTTATTTGGATATGATTTTTGGCTAGAAAGCATGTCAGTGTATGCTGTTATTCACTTACCATGCCGTGTTGTTACAATATACAACTATTCAAATATATTTTAGATGAATTCTTTCCATGTATTGTTTGCTTGCACTGAGTTTTTAAATTGTAATTCTGAGATGATTTTAATTATTACATTGTATAAAGCAGTAATTTCCAATTTTTAAAATTTCTTTTTTCCTACCGATTGCTGGTCAGAATCCTGTTACTTATACATGCCAGTGTTACGCCCAGTGACATAAATGTAAGCAATGAAATACAGTTGTGCTGCTTGGAGTGCAATTTCTTAACCAGTGGCAAATTACCAGTGAAATTTACACCACTGGACCTGTGCCAGCATAATTATTCAGTCAGATTCTGGCCACTTTAATAGAGAAACATGTTTGCAGTTACACTATTAGTCATTAATGCCATAAATGAGGAGAGAAACATAATGAATAATTCCTGGCAGAAAGTATCAGTGACACTTGCTAGTAGGAAAGGAGAACATCAGGAGCAGACTAATATGCAGGGAAAATGTCCAAGTGTATTATTAGCATTCCAAGATATCACAGTCAATCCATGGCGGAGACAAACTTTGAGGGGGAAGCATATTTTAGCAATATGTTGTGAAAGCTCTGCATCCCCCCCTAAATCCTGTTGAAAACAGGTAGCAGAGAATGTTAATATCACTTTTCCCTAGCAGGTGCTTTTCAGTTATATTGGGCATCTCCCATCAACTTAGCCAGCTTGAGTAACAGTTGGTGACTGTTCTGTTCATGGTTTGAAAAACCAGAAGAGCAAATGTTAGTGTTTGAATAAAGAACTGCATAGTAATACCTCGGATTAAGAATGCCTTCGATAACAAATTTTTCAGATAACAAATGGAAATGTCCAGGTATAGGGCTGCCTCAGATAGCAAATGTTTCATAATGCCTTGCAAAAAAATGTGTACCCTGCTTGCATTGCAGGATGCATAGTTTGTGGAGGAGTGGAAGGAGTTAGAGCATTTTCATGGTGTTTTGGAGCCATTCTGGACATGTTTTGCTGAGGGATTTGCACCTTTTGAACTAGGTAAGATAGGGAGCTAGCTTTTATTAATCTTTGCACTGCTTTTCTTTGCATTTTTGGCTGGAAGAGCCTGGGGTAGTCTTGCTGGTTTCATTTCTCTGTGTTTACAGTCTTTTTTCATTGCTCTGCAGGCAAAAATGGGCTGGATTTTTCTTTCTGCTTATGATTGTTTGTTTGATTTTTCCCCATTGCACTTTGGGTGGGGAACAGGCTGGGGTAGTCTTGCTGGTTTCTCTTGTCCATGTTTGCATTGCACTGAAGGAGGATGTTCTGGAGGGTGTTCCAGCACTGCAAGCCTTTAAAGTGGATTTTATAAAGAGGTCTGGAACACCCACCCACCCCACTTTTTTGCCTTTTTTCGGACCTCCAGAACAGATTAATCAGTTTCCCATTCATTTCAATGGGAAACCACTTTTCGGATAACAATTTTTTCGGATAACAAATTGCCTCTGAGAATGAATTAAATTCGTTATCAGAGGTACCACTGTATTATCAGGCCCATTACTTTTGTATTTTTGGTCAACTACTGTCTATTTTTCACATGTTCTTTGGCTTTTGTCCATGAACTGATTAACAGGGTATTATGTATTTATGACACTATACAACTATTATGTACAGTGCCATAAAGACTCCTCTCTTTCTCTCTCCTGGATCTTACTACTGTCCAGAACCATAGTCATGAGAAGACCCAAAAGAGCCAGCATCCAAGGTAGGGATCCTTCATACCAAACTCATACTGGTAAACTATTATGAGATACAAAGACCTGATGTATGGATACCTGCTCCTCCTCCATTTCATTTATAAAATTAACATTTTTTTCTCAAAAGAGGCAGCCCTTTTCTCTTTTTAACCCAATCCCTTCCATCCTTAAAAGTCACTATGCACATTATATGTAGAAATAGCAATACAAAAAGACTTGCAAAGGACTTCAGGGATTTTGACTTACAAAGGACTTCGGGGATTTTGACCTTCTAATTATATTATTCCACCACCCACGTCTCAAGGCAAAAAAGTCTCCGGAGCCACTATTTCACATTGGATCAGTAAGCCCACTGAGGTAGAGAGGCAACACATTTCAGTAGGGTAGCAACCAACACAATAGCCTCCTCCACAAACACTCCAATCTCAGAAATTTGTAGGACATCTTGTTAGCTTCTGTGGGACCAAGAAAAGCTAACCTTCTCTGACATGGAAAGCCCACTATATGTAGTCTCCATTTTGAATATTCAGTATGGGTTTCTCTCTGTAACTGAACCTATGTTTACTTGAGATACAGACCAGCCACTTAATTTTCTTAGAAACAATAAATTCTCATGATGAATTCTCTAGGAACACTGGTCTACTGAACATTCAGAGGTGTTGGATATCTGTAACTAGAATGGCTCTCTTGGAAATTTTAGAATGATGGGGCATGAACATGCTCCCATGTAGATGTTTCGGCTCTATGGCCTATCCTTCTTGCATGGTAGATACTTTCCAAGGCTGTAATAATTGAAGAAGGCTTCCTCTCATTTGGTGATTTCCAATGTAAAAACCACTGTTACAAGGATCTTCACCTGATGTTCTTAGGTCCATGTGAGGTACAGTATATGCAGTACAGTATATAGCAACTGCCAGTGGGACAGTCTTCTAGGTGGATGGATAGTCCTTTTTTTCTGATGGTGCAGTGGGGTTCTAGGCAATCTGGTACCTTTGAGTTCTTACTTGGCATTTGAGTTCAGAGGTCCTGCTGTGGTGAAGACAACTCAGGAAGATATTACATTTCTTGTTTCATTTTAATAGGAGGATGAAGTGGTACCATAATCGCAGTGAGAGAAAAAGGTAGAGAATTAATTAAAAACTTTAAAAACCCTCTTATTTGAAATAAAAGTGATAAGACCTCCAAGGCACAACAGGATTCCAATGGACAAAGAAAAAGACTTGAGGTCCAATGTGAGTTCTCCTGAGTGAGGCAAGGGAAAAAAGTCCGTCCTTCTCCTGGATGGTGAGAAGACCTCCTCCCCCAACATCTGAATGACTCCTAGACACCACCCAGAAGAGCTAGTTCCACTACTGACTGCAGAAAACTGACTTTCAGGACAATGTATTGTTGTATAACAGCAGTTCTCCAAGTTAGCTAAGTGCTGCCATTGAAATTCTTCATATGGAAGTGGGATCTTTACAAGAGGATGCAGGCAACATAACAGAGATGCACCTCAAATCTGACATATGTTGCTTAAGTGGTGTTGGCATTTTATATTCAGAAACACTACCAGGTGCAGTATGAGGGAGAATTCCCCCCTTTGGAAGCAAACTGGCCAAAGGGTGAGGAAAACACAAGTCATGTCATGTGTTCTTCCCATTACAACTAGTTTCTACCTTCCCCATTACCTTTTTGTTTCTTTTTAAGAATCTGTCAAGGGCCACAAAACCTGGGAGAGAGAAAATCCTCCCATTTGATCAGTCATTTGACAGCACCTGTGCAGCGAACTCTCCACTCCCCCCCAAAAAAATGCATAAATAATTGTGAGGATTTAGGCCAGTGATGGTGAAACTTTTAGAGGTCGAATGCCGAAACTGTGACACAAAACCCACTAATTTTTCGCAAAGTGCCAATACAGCAATTTAACCTGAATACAGGTGGCTGTGAAGGGGCGGTGTTGGGTGCCCTCCGAGTGCTATGTTTGGCACCTGTGCCGTAGGTTCGCCAACCCTGATTTAGGCTGTCCCTGCAAGACAAAAAGGAAGGTCTAGGAAAACAGGCTAGCAAATGAGGAAAAAAAACAACGAAAAATCTGAATAATTTCAAAAGTTTCTTCACAAACCCTCACAGGTTCTTACAAACAAGCTTTTCCCACAGGTGGGTACCAGAGATTGTAAGAACAACAGATGCAGGCAGAACCAAGCCTCATTCTTCTCAGAGGGGAAAACAAAAACCCAGCTCCTGAGCTGTACCCATTCAAAATGCATTTCAGAGGTCTGAATAACCCTTGTTCATTTATTTTATTCATGGTTGTGAGCTACAAAGTTCTGGACAGGAGCCAAGATATCAAAAACAAAACAAAACAACAAAAAACCCCACCAAAACTATTTATTCCTGTATGTACCAATCCAGAATTCAGATCCCCAACACAGAATCATACCAAGGGTGTATGGGGGGGCGTGCAATGGTGAATTTGCCCTAGGTGTGCCCGGAGGCTCCGGCATCTCTCCACCAGTGCGACTGTCCACGACTCCCCCATCACCCCTCTCCAGAACTTCTGCCCTTCCCCAATCCCCACCTCCGCCACCCCCAGGTTGAGGAGGGGGAACCCAGGACAGAGGCTGCATTCATCCCAAGAGACTCCCTTGGAAAGATGCATCAGCCATACTTTTCCCTGGACATTCCAGCCCTTGAACGCGTGGGAGAGGAAGAGGCACATCTGCAGCATCTGGAGGCACCTGCGTGCCTGCCTTCCCTCCCTCCCTCCTCGCTCTGCCGGGGAGAAGGAAGTGGGTTGGCGGAGAGAAACCTAAAAGAGCCCTGGCCAAAGTTCCCAAGATGAACCAGACTGCCAGCATCTGGTGGGATCATCTGCCGGAGGCGACCCCAGATAAAAGGACTTCAGGCAGATCAGGGCACCCTGCCCCAGCTCCCCCCCATCTGATCCATCCCCATCCCTCTTGCCCCTGTGGCCAGGCGAGCAGTGAAGCAGGAAGGCAGGCAGGCATGTGGGTGGCACAGTGGCCACGGCGCCCTCCTCCTCCTCCTCCTCCTCCTCTTCTTCTTTGCCTTGGTCCTGGCCCACCGTGGGTGAGGCGCACGGCATGTGCGTGCTACCGCACGTGTGCACGCACGCACACGGATGCAGGGTTGGGGCTTCCTTGCTGGGTGGGTGTGATGTGCTTGGGGGGCAGGAGGGGCGCAAAAATGAATTTGTCCCCAGGCACTCCAAACCCTTGCTACGCATCTGAATCATACCAGTCATATCCTCACACCCCAACCCAGCCGTTAGCTGGGAAGGTAAACAAGACAGGGATTTCTCTGTGGTAGCACCTCAACACTCCCCTAGCAAAGGTCAAGGGGATTCCATTTCTGCTAAGCTTTCAACCAGTAACTAAAATATTATTCTGAAGGGCCTTTGGTCACTTGCACTGCTAGTTTTCTTAAATCAAGCAAACAAGAAGCTTTCAGACAATGTCTGGATCTGCTTTTAAAGAATGTGTGATCTCTTTTTAAATGTTTTAAATCAAGTTATTCTGGACATGGATAAATAGCACTTTACAATTCTTTGTGTGAAAATGTCCTTGCACACAGGAAGTGGTTGCGCAGAAGTTAGAGTTTAGGCTTCGCTCTCAGACATCAATTGTCTCGGTGCAGGGATTTTTTTAAAAAAAGAGCATTCAGTCCTAGGCACATTCCGATATGGAACGACTCAGGAAAAAACCCCCACTCATAATCACACTGAGTTTCAGGACAAGGCTGAGAAATTTTTTTGGCAGGCCCTAGATCACACTTTTTGCTATAACAGCTGGACTCTTATGCATACATTGTACTGGGGAAACATTTACTCAAATATATCTTTTTTGTATGCAGTTTTCATGAACATGAAAGAAAGTTGTTTTTTGGAAAATCTTTTATCCCAATGTTTAGAATTTTTTTTATTTCTGGGACTGCCCTTCTTCATTGATGGGCAGAGTTGGCACTATATTTTCAAATTATTTGGTGTGATTTGTAGCCATGACTAGATTGTTTAAAAAAACATAATGGTGTAACAAATACTTTGTGACTGCATGAGTAGTTTTCAAGCACTGAGAGGACAGAAAAAAAGGATGAAGAATACATAAAACACCAGACATGAAGGAAAATATTTATATTTATTGTTTGTACATAGAATGTACAAAAATAAAAACAAATGCTGTAATATCTTTAAACATACTTTAAATAGAAAATTAAACTATCATATATTTCTCTGAAAGTCATACTGACTTAGCCCTATTTATAAATTTAGATCAAGTAAAATCAGTTTTTTTAAAAAACAAACTAACACTTGAAAATACTCCCAAAATATAAAGATATTCTTTATTCTAAGCATTTTCTCAAAATATTACAGATTTAAGGCCAAATACATGTCTGAACAAAGCCTGGCACTGTTACTTCTGTATTCAGGAGAGTTGAAATGATCACAAGGGATCCTGAGCGAGTGCAGAGAATATATATTCAACTTCACAGAAGCAGGATTTATTCATGCGTATGTTTTATTAGTCTACCTTTTAGCCTCCTTAGGCCTATTCAGACACTGGGATTTCTAACAATAATGAGATGAGAACGTGAGATTAAGGTACCACTCTCTTTTTCCTTCCACCCTTCCTTGTTATAAAACATAACGATTGGCTTCAGAGGCTCTGCTGAGATATGGGCCAGACTCCTAGGTGGCTTTCAGATGGAGGGCTCTCCCTGATATCAATCAAAAGACATTGTGGAAAAACACAAATGGTTCTGATTGAAAATGGAAGACATCTGTATGCCGGGTAAGTTTCCATCTTTTAAGTAAACTGATGACACATTATGGCAAGAAATAAAAGCCTTGTCAGGAAACATCCAGGGTCTCAATTTCATTAATTGAAAAAGCTTAAGGTTGTTAGGAAGAAGTAACATTTGGGTAAGGCTTACAGTGAGAAACTACCTTTCTCTCTCCCCCCCCCCTTTCTGCTGCACCTCTCTTACCAAATATCACATTAACAAAGAAAGCACCACCTATATTTAAGGCATCATTCTTAACATTATATGGGCATACTGTACTCTAATATATAATAGCTGCAAGTTATTGTCAGAAATGGAAAATAATCAATAAGCTCTGAAGAATCAGATGCACTTCATAAAAAGAATAAAACCCTCTAGTTTCCTTGTATTGATTAAGATGGCACAAAAACATGTACTGTCATTTACAGATAAAATATGTTCTTGTTGAGAATAGTTACCTGGATCCCTTTATCATTAAAATATGTTTCCCAACTAGAATTATCCTGATCCCCAATTCAAGTAGCACTTAAAAGCACAATAAAATAAAATAAATTTAAAACAAGGATTTGATTTATAGAGGAAACTAGATGAATTAAGTATCATGTGCAAATGGCAAGAAATTAAAATTAGATTGCTACATAAGATTAAAATGGAACACTTTCTGAGCTTCCGGTAACATTTCAGAACTCCTGGCAGTGGAAAGAGTTGTCATTCCTAACTGCTTCCAAACTGCAGGAGCCTTAACTTGTAATATGGTTTGTTACAAGTTACATATTTTTATGCAAAATTCTCTATTAATTACGATACCATTTTAACCATTTATTTGCAACATATACAAACATATTTTATGGAATGGAATGAAGATTTGAGATGGTGCATGGCATTTAGAGTAGTGTTTTCTCAAAGGGTTGTCATGAGCTTATCCTGATAGAACTGGTTCTGGATCCCAGCTAAATTCTTCTGGTTCTGTTCCTGGATATACCGTAAATTGTTGTCCTCTTCACCTGGGAATGGTTTCCAATAGAGTCTGTCATCATGATAGGGTGGCCTGAATCATAGGCACAATGATGATGATGAGTAAGAAGTGAAAAATAAAAACACAATTATGAATGATACACACACACATTTTAACTTATCACACACATGTGTGGAAAATGAAGAAACAGAGGGGGACTACATGAGTGGAAAATAAAGAAGAAACCTAAGTGAGAAAAGACCCATACATAAATCACAAAGTATAATCCTCCAGGACACTCAGTGGGTCAAACCCTGTTGCATTGAATGGGAGCTACAGAAGAGCTTACCGTTTCTCGGACAACTCCCATTCATTCCAATGGGATTTATACGGAGAAACTTCCTGGAGGGTTATATTCCAGACGTTCTTCTTAGATGGAAATAATCCACTTTAATCCAATTTTACTTATGAAATGTAGCACAGCTACTTATTTTCACTTTAAGGATATTTGTTGGGAAACTCATATATACTGAATATTTTGGGTATGGAACATTCCAAGCAGTCCTCAGTTGTGAGGAATATTTAATACACTATTCAGAGGAACAGATTCTTATGTATATACTTCAAACACCTATACCATGTACAGAGACAGTATCTGACATGGCCCCTTTATTTATTTATTTAATTTATATACCACCCATCTAGCCCGGAGCCTATTCATAAGCTTTGAATTGCTAAAAGACATCCATTGAAAACTCAGTGATTTAAGGAACAGGGCTCAACTACAAGAGCAGAAGTGCATATTATAGGCAATGTGGAGATCCTGCAAAACATAAACATCCTGTTTGTGTTCCTCCACCATATCAAGTGCACCCAAACGTTGTTACATCACCACACTATGTACTTCCTCACTCTTACCACCTAATGATCTGACATTGGATAGGAGGAAACTAATAATAACAATGACAATGAAATTATAACGATGGCAACCAAGTTATCTGAATAGAAGAGCCTAACAGGCAGATAGAGGTGGGATACACATTCTCACATCAACGATAATTTATAGAACACATGGGCTTCAATCCTGTCCAGTAACTATGTTTGTGTAACTCAATGTTATGCAAGCAAGAGTACTCAGTGTGCCAAAATGAAAGTTCTGTCCACAAAGCTCTTCCATAGGTGCATGGCCCAGTCAGTCAAGACAGGAAACATGGAACAGGTTGCCTAAACTGGATTGCCTGGACAGAATGCCTGGCACACTGGCACAGCTGTAAAGTCAGGCTATGCCCAGAAAAATGGCATTCTGGCCCACTGATTTCCTTTTAAATACTTATTTGTAATGCTGTACACACGCTCTCAAGGTATATTCCACCAGGAACATGTCTTATACAAGTGCCACTGAACAGAACTGTACAAGAATCTGATTATACCAACATTCTTCTTACAGGTCTGTCTTTCCTGTCATCAAATGTGGCTTTTTCCTTAGTCAGTTTTTTGGAGCAGTTAAAATACATGATTCTCTTTAACCCCCCTCCCCAATACCTGTATTCAAAATTCTTCAGATATGGTATCTAAGGCCGACTAGAAAAATCCAAACACTGTCTGAAGCGGGGATGAGGGAACACAGGTAGTCTATTCATTATCAACATAGTCTATTCATTATTAACATAATGAGATTACAGAAAACAAAATAAAAATGACAGCATAGGTGTACCCATGATTTCTGGCACACTACTGATAATCTTAGCCTTAGGCATATATTATTCATGTCTTGCAAACACATGCCAACTAATAAATAAAATAGTTTCCCCTCCAAAATTTACACCAAGTCAAAAACCAGCCCAAACACTTACCTTATATTCACAGGAGGATGGGGGTGCCAGTGTGATTGGCCGGGATGTATACTTGGGTGATACGGAGACTGAAAATAAAATGTACAAAAGAGCATTTGTAACATATTAGTAGGCGGCTTTATTTCACTATGTAAATGATTTCCTAAATATGCATACCTGTTTTGATCATTTCAGAAGGAAGTTTCTAATAGTAGTGTCTAGCCAATATCACCAAATGACACCAGCTACTGAAACAAGGTATTTTGTTTTTGGTGGCAGTCATTGCTACTCAGTCTTTACAGCTAAGACAGTCTTTCTTAACCAAGAGTTTATCTCAGAATTTTCTTAGAACACCATGTGGGTAGAAACCTACTGGGAATGTACCCATGCAGATGGGAGATCATGGAGGTTCCTGGGCCTACTGTGCAACTTATTGATAAGATACCGTGCATGCATCAAGCACAGGACATAGCACCTCTCTAGGCATGCTACCTTCAATTGACCAATATCTTATTGGCAAGCCAAAGCAAGTTACACATTTTTCTTATGTGTATGTGTACAATGGATAGGAGTCTGGCCCTATGGTGATGAGTAAGCCTGGCCTCCACTTTCAAAGTTGTAAAAAGAAAGATTGGTATAGCAATTTTTAGTATACTGCTGCATGCATTTAGATAACTTGTGATAACTATGTGTTTATGTCAGAAGTGTAAATGAAATAAAATGTTTAAGCCTTCTTAAGCACTATGGTCTTTCATAGGACTTGCCTGGGTCTCCTTTGTAAAATAAAACAAATTTCAAGGATCGTTCTCAGATACAACTTTTAGCTGAAGTCCAACATACTTAGGTACCAGTGACACATGAAGGTGAAATGTATGTAATTTATACAAGGACTCTTTTGATATTCTTAGGGTTTCCTAATTAAGTTAATAAAACAAATTAATACTCTTACCTGATGGTTATGGACTTCTGGATTATTTTTAACACTAAAAGAGAAAGGAAAAGTATATTATGATTTTATTTTCCCCTAGCTCTCAAAACTTGTATTACAGAAGCTTGTCTTACCAAGAAAAAACATTATCAGCAAGCAACATCTTCTGTTGAAAATGCAATTTCTTTCCATTTCTTTCCTCTAAGCTTTCAACAAGGAAGTTGAATTATGCTTTATGAAGCATAGATCAGGAGGTGAGAGCTTGGGGAGGGTCACCCCCCAAAGATGTTCTACAACCACGTCCACCCTATATGTATGGTTTAATGTACCCTCTCCAAGTACAAGACCCATTCTCACAGCTAACAGACATGCTCTCGTTTTTTAGTTGCACAGACTGCTGTCTGTTCCTAGAAATTACATAACAGTGCCTTTCGTTAATGTTTGGCGTTAGTTGGAATGCTCATAAACATTTCATAATGCCTCAGCAACTGGTCCAGAGGATAGGGAGGTCTATTCTCCGGACCATGCTTTGGAATGGAACCAAAGCACATTACAGCTAATCATTACAGACAGGACAAAGCCTGGTAGAACATTCTGTGTATATATGAAGAACCACTCTCCCTATTACAGCTGAAGGCCATGAAGGTGACATGACAAATAACCCCCGCCCCTGTTGTCCTCCCCGACTTCCCCTTAACCCATATTTTGTAACATCTGAGAATGAGATAAAAAAAAGGCTTCACACATTGGCTGAAATCCTATGCTTAGCATCAGTCACAGTTGAGCAGTTCCATTTCATGCCCATAACATGGGGGGAAAACTTATCTTAAATTGATGTTGGCTTGGTAAATAAAGGCATTTCCTAAAATAACTGCTATTGGCTTTTTTGAAATTTCACCATTTAAAATGAATCATGCATTACTTTCAGAAAAGTATTCATCAGTAAAATTACTAAGTTTTGGCTCATAAAACCCATATTATATTCCCTTTCTTTCTGCAACATAGAAAAGCATGTTAATTGAGACACTACAATTTAAAACACTGCCATTCCTAATTTTGTTGAGGAAATTATTGCTTTAAAAAACCCAACCCTATTCGTTTCTCCAGAGCATGGAAATAAAGCTATCAACTTTAGAGTATAATGGCATTGTTTTTAAAAGAAAAATCAAAACATTGGAAATGACATCACCCCCTCCCACTCGAGTGAATACAAGTAATAGTGAGCAAAATACTGTTGGATAACTTTGCGCCTGGCACAATGCAGACCAAGCACTGCAAACATTAGATCTGCACTAGTTAAAGACTTCATATTCCATGTTTTAGATCCCAAAGGCACTGTGTGTGTGTGTGT
>JAHTLZ010000023.1:4703133-4772437 GCA_023846285.1 Phrynocephalus versicolor | reverse complement strand
CATCATCATCATCATCATCATCATCATCATCATCATCATCATCATCACTGTTGTATCTATCAGCAGCAATAGTCCTGATCCCAAAGTTGGGCTTCTCCCCCATCTCCTCTCCCCCAGGTCTGAAGCTCCAAAAGTCTTCCTTGAGGCAAAAGGAAGCTCCAGAACCTAACATCGGAGGGAGAAGGATGGGAAGCTTTTAATTAGTATAGCTTCAATTTTTTGGCACTTGATCTGGGTTACACCAGGCTGTTTGTTTGTTTGTTTGTTTGTTTGTGTCATTTTAGAGTATTTGGGGTCCTTTTAATTTTTTCACAACTTTTAAAGTGACCACAAAGTGGCACATTAGCACCTTGGTGACGCACAAATAATTTTCGCACCCATTTGTTAATTTGTAAAAGCAATGCATGACTTTTTTAAAAAATGCTCCACATTCTCAACCAGGTAGCTTTGTAGAAAAATATATCCAAAAACAATAGGATAGGAAGCAAAATGAATTAGTTCTGAAAGTCCCTGACAGACTAGGGTCCTTGCCAGCTACATATTAGGGCTATGATATTTTTATACCTTTGCTTTGGTCCACCTGCATGATGTTCATAATAAATGAGAGGAAAGTCACATATTTTGAGTCATGAGCCTGAGTGAGCAGATTTAAATGCATTTCTGATATGGCCACTAAGTCCCTGAGGAATCTAAACTATTAATGGTAGGCACCAGATCAAAATATGAAGATGAAATCGGGCAAACACTTACCAAAGCTGTGATGCTTTGAGATTGTTGCTTGCTTTAGAGAGAGTAAAGAAAAACAAAGTTGATATTGAATTGAAAAGCAAAACAAACCAGGTTTTATATACAGCATAACACTGCAGCAGTGTGTGCAGGGTGAGAAAGCCAGCCCATAATTTCCAATGTGTTCAACATCTCAAGTGGGAGACATGGGGGTCACAGATAATCACAGCAGAGCAATTCCTACTTCTGAGCTTTTCCATGGCCTTCTTCAGTAAAGCAAAAAGCAAAGCAAAGTGTTCTGCTTATATACCGCCCCATACTACTACAAGTAGTCTCTGGGCGGTTTACAATTTTAATTACAGAGTGCAGGCTACACATTGCCCCCCCAGCAAGCTGGGTACTCATTTTACCGACCTCGGAAGGATGGAAGGCTGAGTGAACCTTGCTACCTGGGATTGAACCCAGGTCGTGAGCACAGTTTTACCTGCAGTACAGGCATTTAACCACTGCGCCACGAGTACCCTTAAATTTGTGAATTCTCCTTCATGTCAGACATGCTGTCCCTTGTGAATGAAAAAAAAAATGAACTGGAGCATTGGATTTCTGAAATGGAAGCATTATGAGTGCCTGATATATAAATTTATAAAATGTGTCAGGGAGGGCCCTTTGGGACAAAAGTGGGTTAAGAATGATGAGGGGAGGATTCTGTCATATATTTGGAGGGGGGTTGTCAGCTTGTTTTGCTTTGCTGCTTGTTGTTGCTGCTGGAAAAGTCAAATTCTGTTATTTCCAGGTTTCTGGGGTAACCCACTGACACTAGGAATGAGAGGCTTTTTAAAAATTATTATTCTAATAATTCGTAGAACTTTCTTGTACTTTGGGAACCGATGAAGCCTCGTGTTAAAGTAAAAGGTAAAGGTTCCCCCTGCACTTGTGTGCTAGTCATGTCCAACTCTAGGGGCAGTGCTCGTCTCCGTATTCAAGCCGAAGAGCCAGCATTGTGCAAGTCCATAGCCACGTGGCCAGCATGGCTGTAAGGAAACACAGTTTTACCTTCCCGCTATTTACGGTGGTACCAATTTATTTACTTGCATTTACATGCTTTCGAACTGCTAGGTTGGCAGGAGCTGGGGTTATCAGCAGGAGCTCGCTCTGCTGTGCAGCCCCTGGGATTCGAACCACCGAGCTGCTGGCTTTGCAGCTGACAGTTTTCGGAAGCTGAACAGGCTGTGCTCAGTAGCTACAGATGGCATAGCCTTGGACGACCTCCAATACTTCTTGCAGGTCTCGCTTGGTCCAATTTTGCTTGCTCCAGCGCCAAGGAAAGTAAATAGATGGAGCAAAAGCCCTATAAATATGCATTTTCCCCATTGTCCTTCTCGTAAATAGACTAGCAAATAGCCTCCATCCACAGAACAACTCAAAACGTATTAAACAAATTACACTGCAACTACAAAAATAATGAGCAGGAGTTGCCCAAGCTAGCTATTTCAAGTAATAAGGCCAAGCTCAAAAAAATAAAAAAAATAAAAAAAAATAAAAAAATAAAAAGGGGATAGCTCCAGCAGCAACAGCAGGAAACAGTTATGAGAACCAAAGACTGAATTACTTCTAAAAATATTTTGAAATAGAAAAACTACACAAGGACTCCATATGACAACTTGACCACAGGCTGCTTTAAATATGCAGTTAGCTTCAAAGATACACTCCTGACCATTTAAAAAGAAAGATCAAATGATTACATTTGTTTTCCTTTCTCCTGATTTATATCTTGTATGCTTTGCATGGAATTTCTATCCATCAGACTCACAGGCATCTAGCGGTCTGAAATGTATTTTAGGTAATTTGAAATAAATTGTATACAATGTTCTTATAAAATGGTCGGATCTAGTGACATACAGTTTTGTGATATAGTTTGCTCTAGTTAGTAACCACAAATTTATTTCCTGAATGGCTTTTTAAGTGGTTTGAATTTCTGCTACAAACCACTGAACCTAAAATATATATATATATACAGCTTTTCTTAAATTTGCATGTTTACGAAAAGACGACAGCATTTAAGGTTATTAAATGGGTAGACATAATGAGCTGCAGAACAAAATAAGCTACTTTGATTTTTGAATCTCCTTCACATGTTGACACCAAAGACATTCACTGACAGAAAGACAAGGATGAGGCAGACTAGGTAGCTCAGTGGCCTAAGTAAATTGGGAGTATGATTCCTCACGATGCCTCTTTTGGCAGGGACTGGACTTGACCATCCATAGGGGTCCCTTCTAGCTGTGTGGTTCTAAAATTAGGATTAAATCAAAATTCATTGAACATTAATTTTGCTTCACAAAATTTTGTCTAATCAGCCTCCTTTTTATCTCTATCAATAGTATCTGATTCTTGTGATAGTCCATTTTTATCATCTTCTTCATAGATTTTAAAGAAACCCCAACACACCAGGCAACTTTTCTATCCTTTCACTTGTCAATGTCCTGTTTGATTAGGTGTATAAACCTGTGACTTGAGTGTGCTACTAAAGATGGGAAAAAGTGAAGCGTGGAATAATTAAAAGGGGTCAAGAGATTATGTTATGGAAAGGGATTGCTATAGAAAGGGAGTGCCTAAATATTTTTAGCAGAATCTGAAACCGCTTTTCTGGATCAAACACATGTTCTTTCATGTTTCCAAGTTCCTTTGCAATGTACTATAAAGGCTGCTTAAAAACATTTTGGAGAAGTGATGTTCCCTCTTATGCAACCATTTTGTTTTAAATTTCAGTAATTATCTAATCTAAAACAAAAAGAACCAAAACTGCTTTGGGAAAAGAAAAGAAAAGTGTATCTTGCACCATTCATTCTTCTGGTTCCTCCCTACAGACCTTCATGTCTCCACTTTTGGGACAATGTTTCTTCGCTTTAGGGATGCTCTATTTATGAGTTGAACATACATCAGTTGGTTGGAGTGCCTTGCTGTAGATCCAAGGACCAGGAGTCTGAATTCCCACTCTGCCCACTTGGCCAGCCTCAGAGCATGTATGGTTGATGGGGTTAAGTGTCCTGCCCTTTTATACCTTGGAAACTCTAGCAGGATCATCATAAGTCACAATGCCAGCACACAATTCATCTGCTCATTAATTAGGTGTGATAAAGCATATGTAAACTGCAGCAAAACCAAACATATGGCTGCTCATGACACTATTTATTTATTTATTTACAGAATTTTTTAGCTGCCCCATTACCAAGCAGTCTCTGGGTGGCTTACAACAATATAGTAAAACAATAAAACATGTTAAAACCATCAAAATAAAAAACAGTTAAAAACAAACGATATACAAATAATAAAATTATACAATATACAATACAGTTTTGTTCTGCTCTGATATAGCTTTGTGTTGTGATTGTACAACACATTAATATGTCTATTGCATAGGTCAGGCAGTAGAAAAATCTTTTTCTAAAATCTTAGCAAAATAAAAGAACTTTGCCAGAAAAGAGAAGGGTAACAGTGATGGCATTGGTTAAAAAAATTACAAGCAGAGCATTTATAAAGTGCACTCCCTTTTTAGAACTCTCTTCCCATCTCTAATTGACATTCCTTCAGCAGTAAAGTGAATGCTGTGTTGAAATGAACCCATTGAGACACGTAAAGGGAAACGAGGAGGGAAGAGTTCTGACTTCCATTAAACAATTTGTTACATGAAAATAGCAATAAAAGGGGGTGGGTTGGCTGTGAATGCTAACCTTTGAAAGTCGAATGCCTTCGGGACGGATACCGCCTGCTGGGCCGTCTTTCAAATGTACTGGTTCTGCGTAACCTGGATCCACGGGTTGCTTGGTACTCGGTTCGGCCGCTGCAAAGTAAGATTGCGAAGGTAATTTTATATATGTTCATTTAGATATTCAGTGGTGCTTATTTACATGCAAGTTAGCATCAGACCAAAGCCTTTTTAATCTTCATCTTAACCTGTCTCAGTGCAGCTGGTACACACAAAACACACATGCTCGATTCCAGAGGAAGTATCTGATTTGGTACAATGTTAAACTTTTAAACGCTTGCCTGTTCTTCTCCATCATTGTGTGTTTGCATCACACGCATGGTTGACTACTTTGCTCATTTACTGGTGATGGGTAAGTGCCTAGAGCAGAATGGATAATAAAACTATATGGGAGAATTAAGCATCCCTTCTGTGTGAATGTAGTAATAAGTGAAAAAAGAAGAAGAAAACAAATGAACTCAAACAGCAGCAGAAATATCTTTAGGAAACAACTGGAATAGGTTCTCAGGTGACCATCACCAATCCAGGTTTAGGGCAATCATGGCAAATGGAGAGCTCAGGAGATAAATACAGCCCTGCTTTTATGTTCTGATACCAAGGTAGTGGAAGAAGTGCTCCCAAGGGTGACAACAGCTTGGGAAAGAAAGCAGGCGATATAATGTTCTCATTTAGATAAACTTGGAAACCACATTAGTCAGAAACAATGGAATATGACAGACCCCACAATGATCTGATGACAATGTTCTCTAAAGGATGGTCTCAAAAGTAAGCTGGCGAAGCACAAATATGGCTCAAAAGAGGCAAGAGTAATCTTCTTCACAACCAGATGCAAACTCAATGGCAGGGTTAGATTATGCAGGAAAAGGCAGAGGATGAGAAATTCCTTCATAAGCTGAATTTTTTAACAACAGTTGCAAAATGAAGTCTCTCTTAATTCAGCATGATAGGCACCAATTGCTCCCAAATACACTTCTACTGATGGCACATTAGTCCTCCTTCAGAAATGGGCAGGAGAAACTACAGAATGCTTGGAATTGGTGAGGAAACAGAGCGAATTTTCCTTGAGCAAACTGCACCAAGTGTCTCCACATAAGAAGAGAGGTAATTTAACTGCACAACTACAAACTAACATTTTATTTGTGCCTATGAGAGGATAAGATATTTTATGCAGGTTTCAGTGAAAAATTGCCATTTGCAGGAATGATTTTTGTGTAGATGACATGAGTAGGACAAAACTATAAACTAGCTGTTACTTTGTTTCTTGGCCTTTTCAGACTTCGAGCATTGGATGAGCTGGGTGAACAGCCACCCTGTCTTTCTATATTTGTTGTGTGTGTGGCTTTGCTTCTCAAAGGGAAGGACACTCCCTTTCTTCTTCTTCAAGTGCCATGTCCTCATAGAACGTTGGCAATCAGTAGCCTGAACTAGTTTTTATCTAAAGCTATTCTAAATAGAGCAGCTGTGCTCACTGTGGACCACTGGCTTAAGTTCTTAAGTCAGAATGCTCTTCTATGCCCTGGGCCACGCTTCCCATTTATTTTTCCTTGAAGGATGACCTGTACCAGATGGTATGTCTTATTACACATTATGTGACTGAAATATTGCAATTTTCTTCTCTTTATGGTATTGAGGATTTCTAGCTTTTTATTCATGTGCTATAATACAGCCACATTAGTGATTCTGGCTGTCCAAGGCATCTTCAGAATTTGTCTGTATGTCCACATTTCGAATGCTTCCAGCTTCCTGCATAATTTGTCTTTAAGGGTCCAAGTTTCAACCCGAGAGAGGAGTGTACTGAATACATAGGACCAGAGTATTTGAGTACTCAGTCTGATAGGTAAGTCCCAGTTTGTCAAGACTTTCCTCATTTCCTGGAAGGAATTTCCAACTTGTTCAATTCTACAATGGATTTCACATGAAAGATCCCAGTTACCCTTGACATAGAACCCCAAGTATTTATAAGATGTTACTCTCTCAATTATATCACTGCCAATCTTGAGAAGGTTCTATGAACCATTTTGCTTTTTACTTAAAATCATCCATTTTGTCTTTTTCACGTTAAGTCCCTTTGAGAGTCCTCTTTTTCTGTAGAGACCTTAATGTCAGAGAAGCCGCTTGTCTTGCTCTCCTTCAGGGTCAAGGAATTCTAAGGACATGGAAATTTCTTCCCAACGTCTCATCAGGCAAAAACGGTCTAACTGATGCCAATGCAAATAAGCAAGCATTTTTCAGATCTCCACTTGAAAATCATATATTTTGAATCATGGGTATGTTATATGCAAAGAGAATAGAAAGAACTGATAGAAAATTATCTCCAGATCAGGGGAGTGTGGAAGCTCATGACGTGGCAAACAAAAATCCAACCATTACCGGATCTCTAGATAGATAAAAGCTAGAGCACTCCTAAAATCTAAGATGTAATGCATAAACTGAAGCCATTTGGATTACTTTTTAATCAGTTCTGGCAAACCAACACCTGACTGCCAGAAGGGAAGTCTATAGCATAGAGAGAGACCATGTGAACATGGTAAGAAGTGGCAAACATGTTGATATCTCACAACTCTAGTCTACTTTCAGGGACAGTAGAGAAATAAGAGATTAAATTTTATGCACTTCTGAGGCATCTGTTCTGTCACTCTTGTGTAGAGGATAAGGAAGAGGGTACGGTCAGAAATCTCAAGGTGAGTCATGGGAGCACAGAAGGAAAAGAGGAACACTCAGGGTCATAAACTTGCTGAGTACCAAAAACGACCTACAGTATTTACCCACTGCAATGATTAGCCACGTATCTTGATAATGGCATAGCTCGTCGTGGCCAACAGCCGCTGATTGGTTGCATTACTAGTTGTTTTGAGTATAGTACAATCAGATATGTTTCTTGGAATGCTTTCATAGCAGCAGTTTATGGTGAGTTACAGCCATTTTATGCAAGTTTCAGAGACCATGAAAGGGAAAAAATGATTCCCTCACAACAAGGGATTTAGCACCTATGCTTTCAAAAGGTAAATATGTGGAGGACTTTACTGAGGATAGCCAGAAAGTACACCCTCTCTCTTCCATAATAAAAAAGTTCCCCCTACACATACATGAATTTTGCAAGTGGGTAGTGGAAATTCATAGATTTAATTCACATTCAACTTGGGATTATTTCAGCTGTGTGCAGATGTATTGATTTTAACTGTTTTAATTAGCTTTTTAAAAGTGATTTTAATTCTTTAATTATTTTAATACTGAAACCTAATTTAGAATAGGATAGAATAGGATAGGATACCATTCTTTAATTATTTTAATACCGAAACCTAATGAAAATTTAATGGATATTGGATCATATAGACCAATATCCTTATTAAATCAAGATGCTAAGATTTTTACTGCAATCCTAGCTAAAAGAATGAACAAATTTGTAGCTAAATATATTAAAGAGGATCAATGTGGTTTTATCAAAGGTAGACAAATGGCAAATATTATTAGAAGAAATTTGAACGTTCTTTATGAAATGGGAAAGAGTACTACTAAAGCTGGCATGTTATCTCTAGATCTTTTTAAAGCTTTTGATTGCGTCCCATGGTCCACATTAAAAATCCTGTTAGGAAATTGGGGATTTGGGAAATCTTTTTTGGGAGTAATAAATCAACTATATTCAGAGGGCACTTCCTCAATAATAGTTAATGATGGAATGACTGAACAAATCACCCTAGGCCGGGGAACTAGACAAGGATGTCCTCTTTCTCCAGTTCTCTTTTGTATTGTTATAGAGCTCCTGGCAAACGCTATAAGGGACGATGAATCCATTAAAGGTATAGGGAAAGATGGGGCAACTAAAATCAGTTTATTCACGGACGACGCTCTTTTGACTATTTAAAACCCAATAGAGACCATTCAAAGAATAAAAAATCATTTAGAAGAATTTGGAGAAATAACAGGATTATGTACAAACTGGCAAAAATCAGAAAGTTTACTATTCAATTATGGAAAACAAGACCTAAAGATAATTGAAAAATTCGGACTTAAACCGGGAAAAAGCATTAAATATCTAGGATTAGAATTCTACAAAGAATTCACTAAAACTAAAGAAAGAAATATTTTAAAATTAAAAGAAGAGATGAAAAACAAACTACTATCCTATTCTAAATTAAAATTATCCTGGTTTAGTAGAATAGCATTGATAAAAATGAAAATACTTCCAAAAATTAACTTTATTTTTAAAATGTTACCGGTTCAATTTTTAGAAAAGGAACTTAAAATTCTCCAAGACATGATAAATAGGTTTTGCAATGCAGGGGAAAAATCAAGAATAAATAAAAGTTTGTGGTACAGATCCCAGAAAGAAGGAGGAATAGGTATACCCAATATAAGAAATTATTATATAAATAAATAAATAAATAAATAAATAAATAAATAAATAAATAAATAAATAAATAATTTATTGCCATTGTGTGTATATACACAGTATACACATACAACGAAATTCAGACACCCCGAGACCAGATTCAACACGCACACACACAAATCTCCAAACACTCTCACACACATTAAAAAAATAAAAATAAAAGACCCTTCAACACACACACATAAAAATCCCTGAACATTCCCCCACCCACCAACCCCTCCCCCTTAAAAACACAAACATCTACACAACAGGCTAGGTAATCCTGTCCAAGTGCTCACTACTGGTGGTTCTTGAGTTCATTATTAAGTGCAATTATAGCTCTGGGATAAAAACTGTTCAGAAGACGTGTGGTCCGAGTTTTAATTGTTCTATATCTTCTGCCAGAAGGCAACAGTTCAAAGAAATTGTGAGCAGGATGAGTAGAGTCCCTCAGAATGTTGTGTGACTTCCTCAAACAGCGAGATGTGAAGATGTCATCCAGGGTTGGTAGCTGGAGCCCAGTAACATTCTGGGCAATTTTAATTATTCTCTGTAGAGCTTTTTTGTCCGCTACAGAGCTGCTCCCATACCATGATAGCATACCATAAGTTAGGACACTCTCAATGGTGCTGTGATAGTAAGACAGAAGTAGATGCTGAGATAAGTTCATCTTCCTGAGCATTCTCAGGAAATACAGCCTCTTCTGTGCCTTCTTCACAACCATATTGGTGTTTACAGTCCATGAGAGGTCCTCTGAGATGTAAGTGCCCAGATATTTAAAGCTACCAACCCTCTCCACCTCCTCACCATTTATGTACAATGGTAAATGTACATCTTTCTTCCTCCTGGAATCAATTATAAGTTCTTTAGTTTTTTTGGTGTTAAGTACAAGATTGTTTTCTTTACACCACTGAGTCAACCCTTGTACTTCTTTCCTATAAGCAGACTCATCGTTCTTACTAATGAGCCCCACCACTGTTGTATCATCTGCAAATTTGATGATTGTGTTGGAGTTATACAGTGGGGTGCAATCATGTGTGTACAAGGAGTAGAGGAAGGGGCTTAGCACACAACCCTGAGGAGCTCCTGTACTTAATACAAGAGTAGAAGAATGGTGGGATCCCATCCTTACTGACTGTGGCCTATCAGTCAGAAAATTCCTTACCCACAAACAAATCTTCTGATCTATACCCAATTTGGCCATTTTGAAAAACAACCTATTAGGTAGAATTGTATTAAAAGCAGAGCTATAATCCACAAATAACAATATAGCCAATCAACTCAGTTCTTTGGGGAAAATTCTTTTTAAACCACAGAAGCCAATATGGTGGGAGCAAGAGTCATCAGACATAAAGGGGGAAATAAACATTTTTTTATTTACGGATGTCAAAAACAAAGTAAAGATCGACAACCCCCTTTGGAATGGTGTAACTGCTACGTGGAGAACATATAGAAAAATCTTGTCTCTGAAGGGATCCCCACTGGCTTTAGTTACTGACCTGGAAAACTTCCCTGTTAACTTGAAGCATTACTTAGAGTTATTTAAAACTAAGAAAATAGCCAGACTAAAGGATTGGATGGTCAAGATTAAAACAATTCATGATATAAAAATATTTTGCAATCCAGCGATTTAACATGGTTAAATTATATTCAGTTAGGGAAATGAACAAAAGACTGGGCTAAAAGAAATAATCAAACTAGAGAGTGCACAAAATTTGAACAGTTCCTACTATCGCTCGAGTCTGATCATGAAAATTTAGAGAAAGGAATAATACGTAAAATATATAAAATATTAGGGGAATCATTGGAAATGAAGGAGTTAAATACCTTGAGAGAGGTCTGGAACCAAGATCTCAATGTAGAGATAAAGAAAGACGACTGGGTGAAAATTTGGAATATGAGAATTTTGAGATCATTATCGGTCAGGATAAAAGAAAACTATTTTAAATATATTGTAATCCAGAGATAGCATTATTATCATTGTTAACAAGCAAAGATTATGATGTTACAACAAAGGAACTAATAGCAAATCTTATGACAGCTGCTAGATTAATCATAGCAAAAAACTGGAAGTCAAAACTAGAACTTAAGATGGAAGACTGGTATAACGAACTTTGGGATATAGCTATAAATGATAAATTGTCTTGTAGTTTAAAGGTTAAATGAGGAGAAATGAAAAAAGACGGTTTCTACGATATCTGGGGTAAATTTATAGATTATGTAGTAGTCGAAGGAAAGGGGAAAGGGTCTACGAATATTTCACGACAATTCTGGAGAAGAGGACTTTAAGAAGATCACTAGAATAATAGAAGACTCAGCAATGAAGAAGAATGCATGGATGGTCCCGTGGGGTGGGGGTACACTTATATTGTTAATTGTAGTTCGTTATTTCCTTATGTTGTTTGTATGTAGTTTAAAATTTAATAAAAAAATATTTAAAAAAATAAAAAAAGTGATTTTAATTATATGTTTAAATCTCTTGTTAGTCTTGTTTTTATAGTGTCTGTGAAGATTCTCTGTCATCCAGGTGAGTTTATCTGTAAGCTGAGTCATGGCAAATGGACTTCTTTTTCCTTAAGAGAAAAGAAGAGAGAAAACGAGAAAGCTTTTGGAAGTGAGAAAAAACTACCCCCCTCTCCCATGTTCAGAGCACCAGGGTGCTACAAAGGACTAAGAAACAAGTCACACATTTTGCAATCTATTCAACTGCTGTGGGTTTTTTTTTGTTTTTTTTTTCTTTGTTTTTTTTTTTTTTTGCAACACAAAAACTGCTTTTACCTGAAACGGAAACGGGATCCCAGCCTGATAAAATCGGACCGGCTAGATTTACTGTTTGCAGGTGTGCGCAACCGGAAGAAAGCATGATGCTCCACAGCACATTTCCACAGGTGCTTGCATGTTTTAGCATTATCTAACCTGAAAACAAACGTGTGCTCTTGCTCTCTGCCCTGGAAGAGAAAAATTTAAGTCCCATTACTTTTCCACACATGCAGTTAAGTTACCCAAAAGGTGGTTTGAACTGGCAATGTGTTGAGCTCAGTTAAAAACATCTGCCACAGGGAAGGCACTCAAGATGCTTATTTATTTTTATTTTTATTTTATTTTTATCCCACCTTTCTCCTGGGAAAAGGATCCAAGGAAGCTTACAGTAATGAGGGACAATATACAGTCCAGTACTTACAATTAAGACATGTTCAGGTATTAACAGGGAATTGAGGGACATCTTACAGCATTAATAGACAACATTACATTAATGATACAAGAGATAATAAAAGGTAAAGGTTCCCCCCGGACATGTATGCTAGTCATGTCTGACTCTAGGGTCGGTGCTCATCTCCATATTTAAGCTGAGAGAGCCAGTGTTGTACAAGTCCATGGCCACGTGGCCAGCATGGCTGCAAGGAAACACTGTTTTACTTTCCCGCTTTTTACGGTGGTACCTATTTATCTACTTGCATTGACATGCTTTCAAACTGCTAGGTTGGCAGGAACTGGGGTTATCAGTGGGAGCTCACTCCGCTGCGTGGCCCCTGGGATTCGAGCCACTGAGCTGCCGACTTTGCAGCCAACAGTTTTCGGAAGCCTTAGTCCACTGAGCCACCACGCTCAGTTCCATGTAAAGTTACAAGAGGACACGAGCAGTTAAAAGGAGAGTAAATTTCCATGTATAGTTATGAGTGATGGAAACTAACATCGAAAACACAGTGTTATAAGTAGTTATAAACATAAAGTCTATGTGATCCTATCGATTCATATAAAAGACACATAATAGGTAGTCCATCATTCAGGGAAAGCTTGCCTGAAGAGAAAGGTCTTTGCCTGTTTCAGGAAAGACAAAAGATATGTTGTCAGCTTAGGTACAAAACAACATGCAAACATTACCTGTTCATCATCTTCCACCACCACGAGTGTCAGTTTGCTCTTTTTGAAGTCCATTTTAGTGATTTTAGGCCTAATTACACAGAAAGTAGAAAAATGTAAAAGTTAATTAACAAGAGAAATAAAATGAATGGCTGTTGCTTTAAAACTCTTTTCACTGTTGGCTATTGTCAGTTCTCCAATACTAAAAAAAAACCAAAACAAAAAACCAGTCTGCTATTACTCTATTGCCGCAGAGCATTCTAAGTGACTAAGCTGAGAATGAGGAAGTCCCTATTTAAATCTCACTTCCGCCATAAACTTGCATCTGCAAGTCAGATCTCCTTCTTTCTCAACCAACAGTTCCCAGTCTTGTTTAGCCACATACTCATGGCCTGCGACTTTCACTTTGCCTGATCACAGATTATGGGGCTAAGGGAGAACTGCAATTGTAATCCAACATCTTGGGGTTCAAAATGGGTTCTAGACCACATGGATTATACTGGTCTAGTTTACATGGCTGCTGTAAGGAAGATAAAGAATATCAAGTCCTAGATGCTTTACTTCCACCTCATTTGCATTCCTACTGCATAAGGCACATGGAATTGCGTTGTCGAAGTGTCGGGAAACTTCAGCTGGTATCACATACAGCAGCTGCTAACCTGGTTCTGTTCTCTGGAACATGTAATTCTTCTACTGTCCTCACAAGGCTGTTTATTTCTGTTGTCACTATTAAAGGGCTGGTGACCACTTTGAAAAACCCCAACAGTTTAGGACCAGGATATTTAAAGGACCATGACTGTCAATGTACACATATTCCCATCAATTGGCATAACTAGGGTGTGCATGCTGAGCATCATATGCTCGGCATGCCTCTGCAAGAGTTTCGATGTTGCTGCTGGTGACTGCATCTAAGCAGTGGAATTCCCTGCCCCAAAAGTCTGGTTCCATTCTTACTGACATTTCATCACCAACTGAAGACCTTTTCCCCCTGCTCTGCCAGAGCTCTTCCCGTTTTTTTCTTTGCATGAACTCTTTGACCTTACTACACCTGGTTCTTCTAGTCCAGTATTTATTGTTTCTTAATCTCCTACAGTGTATATGTCTTATGTCACTAAATTTGGCATTACAAAAGGCAACCTGTATGTTTCTGAATAACCACATAAAACAAAGCTAAAGGTATAAATGTTACAATTAATGTTGGCTAAGTCCTTTGAGTAAAAAACAGAGACCTCTAAAATGTAGCCAGGAAAGAACTTCACCCATGGGAAGTAGTAGAAACAAATGTACAAATATTGAATAAAAGTAAGTATAAGGAAATATAACTCACCAAAAAAACAAACCTATTTTGTTTACTCCTTCAAAGATCAAGATACCTGTTGGTGTCAGTCCAAGAGCATATTCACAACCATCTCTTCCCTATAAGCAGAAAATCTTGTATTAAATGCAGTGTTCCAGCCACTGGTAAAATGAGGTAGGTGATGAAAGGAGATTTGTGTTTTTTTCTGTTTGTTTTTAAACAGTGTGATACATTTAGTGGGGAAATATTCATACTTGGATCACCTTGCAGAAATAAAAAGCAGAGAGAATTACTTACCTTAACTATATGCATATCTACCCCATACATTTCTAACCACTTTGCTTTGTTCAAGTAGCATGTTTCTGCTTGGGCTGGGCTTTTCCCCCTAAGAAAAAGCAAGGCAGAAGAACACATTTAGCTATACTTCCTGTTTCTATAGGCACCCTGTCATGCAAATGGAAACAGAAATATTTCATTTCTTTCTTAGCCTCCCTTGTTTAGACTTCTCCTCAGATTTCCAACCAAAGGGTACTCATAACCTGTCCCTCAAAATTACAATTCTATGTAGCTACCATACCTGAACTCTTTCCATTTTTGAAAGATTTCGAATTCCATTGCTTCGGTTTGGTTACGAGTAAATCTGAATTCTGACACAAGTTCTGGAGTGTGTTCCGGAAGTTCACAGTCACCAAGTTCAGCTGCCAAAGTTGGAAATGCCAAAGAAAAAGATTATACCCATAGAATGTAACCAGCAACATCATCACCTTTTCCCAGGAAGTATCACCAGTAAGATTTTTCTACAGTGCCACCTTCATTTAACTATTTTTGGCCTAATCAAATCCAGAAAAATAAAATACTAGACAATGGAGGGGTGGAGGGGATGGGGATACAGAAACACTGATTCATGGAGAAATTACATTTACAACCCAATTTATGGAAGACTCTTTCCACTTGGCTGAAATCTTAGAGAATATACATGGGTTCCCCTTATTTTGACGGCTTTTTCTAGAATTGTCTCTGTGTGTTCAAATTACAATCTGAAAAACAACAGATAAAATAGATAACCTACAGATAACCTTGAGAAATAAATAAACCAGGGCTGTAATTAAGAGAGGGCAACTGGGGTTTTGTCCAAGAGGATCAGAGTTTAGAGTGCCGAGACATATGAATGAGCTAAATAATGAGTGTTGTGGTAGGTGGGTGGGTGGGAATTTGGTGGATCTGCTTCCCTCTTTGGGGTCTCTCATGCATATCAGTGCAAAAATAAAAAGGTTTCAGTTAAAACTTTTTAAATAAATAAAAAAGCTTTACAAAACAAGGGAACAGGAGGTTTAAATCTGACTGAGATGTGGGACACAAATCAAAGTGAATAGGGAAGAAAACACTCCAGATCAAACTGGGAACTTTTCAGAAGACCTTAATTCATTTCCAAACTAGACTGGGGGATCTCGGCACATCTTGACTCCACAACGAAAAGACCAAAGGGCAGATTACCTTATTCTCCTGAGGCTAATTATTATGATTAGATGCCAGAGCTTGGAAATTACATATTCACATTAACATATGAGCACTAGAATCATTACATTTTTTGATCAACACAGGAAGAAGGGTCTTTTCGGTTTGCTCTTTCGAAAGTAATATGTAATAGGATCTTGACTTGTTAAAAGAATTGGCTCTGTACCCCCCTCTGCGGGTGGCTACAAATGTTCTTGTTTGAATAAAACACAAAACAAAATGTTTTACAGTATTAATGAATATGGGAGGAAGGGGAACAAGAACAAAACCTCTGTGGATGTAAGGAGGTATTTCATATGGCTGTTTGGGTTAAATTGGCAAACGCACAATTAAGGTGCTATATTTTGAACCCAGTTGCTTGGCCAGCCCAGAGGTAGCTGCACACGGGGAACAAGTCCCTCCTACACCACATAAACAATCAGCCAGTATTTGGAATAGTCCCAGTTGGTGACAGACATACCTTGAAGGCACAAAGCTGCGAGTTCTACAGCTGTTTCGTAAGGGCATTTCAATCTTTAAAGAAAAACAGAGCATTTTGATCTGTAATAGTCTCTCATAAGGAAGACGCACTGCTGTCCTTCATAAAATGAATTTTATGGCTTATGCAGTTGTTAAACATTGTACATCGACTCTTTGTTCTAGCTGCTGTGAAGAAAATTTAAAAATAACACCAACCACATAAACAAAAAACTCACACTGCCTGGAAGACCTTTTATGCTGTACTTGGACTACAGCACAAAGATCGACAGAGGCGGGAATAATGGCTGCTTTATTAGTTCTACCCAAAACTGGATCCAGCAGTTCTTGCTTTCTTCAACTCTCACCTGACAGCACTCATTCCACTAGCCTGAAGCAAGGGGTGGAGGGTGGGAACCAGGACAACTCCAACACATCCACAGAGATGCCATGTGGTTCCTCTGCCTCTGCTTCCATTCCAGCCAACCATCACAAGAAAACTATTTACATTTAAAACTAGTGTCTTTATTACCCTACCCTGCTCACCTTTTTCTCTGTTTCTGCCATGTTATGTTATGTACAAGCCTGTGGGCAAATACTCCTATATTTTACTTCTCTGACTGTATATAAGACAGCCATGCTAGATAGATACGCATACTCGTCCATAGCAGATATAATCCATCCAGTTCTATCCATCGTTGTGATCTCTAGGTTATATTATTGCAATGCTCTCTATGTGGGGTTGCTCTTGACCCTTATTTGGAGACTTCAGCGGGTACAGAATGTAGCAGCCAGGCTGGTTCACTTGTATTGGTTGCCCGTTATGTCCTAAATAAGGTTCAAGGTCCTGGTTTTCACTTACAAAACACTCCATGGCTTGGGACCTGAGTGGAACAACAAAGGTCAACTGTGGCCTGACCCACCAGGATGTTGCAGGCGTTCTCACTCCAGGTGGCCACTCCCAGAGAGGCCTGGAAATCGATTACTCGAAACCAGGCCTTCTCTGTGGACACGCCTACACTTTGGAGCAAACTACTGAGTGAGATTTGCATAGCACAGTCCCTGCTGGCCTTTAAAAAAGCTCTCAAAACCTTGCTTTTTAGAGAGGTATTTGGTGACCATTAGTTCTTTCCCCCCTTCTCTTTGCCACCACCTTGACTGATATTTTAAATATATTGGTTGTTTTCTTAATTTTATTATTAGTTTTGTTTTTGTTTTGTGGATGTATTGATATCTGTGCCTGTTCTAAACCGTACAGAGTTCCTTTGAGAGATGGGCAGTATAGAAATATACTAAATAAATAAATAAATAAATAACCCTTGATTAATGAATCCATTCAGTCTCACATATATGGGATTTCTTTGCATGAACTAAGCATTCAGAACATTATAGAGCTAAGCATTCATCTTCTTGCCAGGAGCCCAAACACTCCACTAGGCATATCAGCAGTGCTCCTGTCCCTTTTACCTCAATTCCAAGTTCAACAATCTAGGAAATGACAACTGAAACTTCCCAGAAGGGAGAAGGGAGGGTTGTGTAAGTCTGAAATGTCACAGTTACACCTTCTCCTTCTTTGTACTCTCCATGGACAGCATAATAATGTGATAATAAAACTCAACTACTTAGTAGAAGGTTAGATGTGACATTAGTATTTTGGACAAAATGGCTCTGTCCAAAGGTACATCTGCACAGGTGATGAAATCTCATGGCATATGAATATAACAGCTTGAGACCAGGTAGCGGCAGGTCAAATATGGAGACGCTTAACAGAATGCTGCCAAGATAGTGGCTGCCCTGGTGGAATGGCTCTTCAGAAACTCTAGGAAAGGCAATAATGCTAAATAGTAGTATAAAATAACAGTCACCAGTGCTAAACACAGAGAGGGCAACAGCCGGAAGAAGGGGGGAAACACAGAGTCTGATGAAATGCAACCGTTCTCATTCCAAAAGTGTCAAGGAAATGCAGGTTCCAATATATGAGACAGTGATTGCAATAAATGTAGACCCATATCCTGAATGTAGTGCCAGATGAATACTATGGCTGTGGACAAATCTCTCAATCTGTTCCAGCTGCTGATTCCATGTTTTCAGATTCGGTTCCAGTTTAATCCAGTGTGATCCAAAATGACATCTTGATTTTCAAATCTCTAGAACTTCCATTCAGCTTAACAGAGTCACTCAAGCAGCTATACATTTGAGGGGAGGAATAGTATACCATCACAAAATGTAACAAGATGGCAGATCAGACAGATATAATGCACTATGCCACACTGCAGACACACAGCTCTTCAGACTTTGGGCGTAGACACCTAAAAAGTAATTTGCTTTCTTCTTTTTCTACTTTTTTAAAACAGCAAACAGACCCCCCCTCTCCCTTCATCATAATTTTCTCTGTATAAGTGACAATGAATCTGAAAAGGAAAGGCTGGCATGTTGGTCCTTTTGCTCACCGAGAACCTCTACACACCCAGTAACTGTCGTCATGTCAACACAAACAGCCCCATTTTTGACCTGGAATTTGCCCAAAGGCACTAACTGACATTACCTTAGAAACCCAATGCCTGGGTGCGCTGATAGCCTTCTCTTTACTGAACGCTACACATGGAGGACAATTTACTAGCTAGCATATCTTGCAAAGGGGCCTGTTGTGACAAAAATGGCATCCAGCGCCCTAAATCAAAGATGATTTTTGTAACTATTGGCTCAAATAGCTTTTTTTTTTGTCAGCTGGTATAAAACTACTATCAGGTCCTAGGTAGATACTGATGGAGTTGCTGCTTCATAGCCAGTTGAAATTACGCTAAGCCCTTTAAGAATTTTTGAACGAAAGAAAGGAAGGATTATCCTACAATTTGGAAAACAACAATATTTCATTGAGGTATAACCAAGGAGAGGAAAGTGATAGCCTGGGGTTCTGCAGAGATAGCAGGACCCTTGAAAAGTGGCTTTTGAGCTTGACGTGGAAACAATGAAAGTTTGCCTTGCAAGTCCTTCTCCTGCAGGGCTTTCACAAAGTCTTCAGCAGGTTCAATATTTATCTTTGGTGCAGTGGGGGGGGGGTGAGGAGGGAAATCTTCTTCAATCAGCAAAACAAAGGGTCCCCAGTTCCAGATGCCTAGTTTTACTCTTATGAGATTGAACACCTGCAGAAGATGAACATAATTCTTGGAAGCCATGTAGGAAAACAAGGAGAGCCATGGTTATCATGCCACCAAGGGGCAATGAGGATGCAATTAGCATTAGTCTGACAAATCTTCTCTAGTGTCCTCATTATGAGCCATATCTCTGGCCAGAAAACCAGTAATGGGACTAACAATGCATAAAAAATGGCCTCTGCCAGGGAACTGCAGGGTGGGTGACCTTAATCTGGACTATAGAGGAGGCACTGAGAGTTGCTACTTCCAAGTCCCTATTAGAGCTTCCACAATGTGAATCCAGGAGCCAAATATCAGCCATGTGATCCTGCTGGCATCCTGCCAAGAGTTTCTGGCGTTGAAGAGTCGATACCAGGAAGGTGCACTGCCAGTGGCCAAATGTTTCTCAAGGCACCGGTCCCAGGAATGTGTGCACTCGCTAAAGCCTCCTCTGAAACACAACACTCTGCAAAGAAAGGTTCCTAACAGATGATGATGCAGCAAGTCCTTAAACTAAAGCCTGTCATCTCTTTTGGGGACAGTGAAATACCTAGAAGGGAAGACTTTTATCTTGCCCTTTAGTGATAAAGTTTCTATGACTTCTTTTGAAGGCTAGGAGTCTTTCAGTGACATTCATTCATGCATTAATTCACTCTATTCTACCCCATTCCCCAGAAAACACCAAGGAAAAAGACTGGAATTTAATCTTTCATTCAGGAGTGACAGTGGAGACTGAATTTGCACTTGCTAGATACTTGGTCTGGCGGACTGGAAAATGCCCAAGAATGCTCATTTGTTGTCCTGCCAACCTATATGTCTCTATTTGAAATATCAATGCTACTGTTTTTGATCTTCTGAAATTTGATGAAGGCTCAATCTCCTTTCAGAAATACCACTGATGCTGGCCTCTTAATCAGAAATACTTTTAAAATGGCTGCAATATAAATAACTTTGCAAAGACAATTTCACAAAATGAGTCTCTTCATATTTGCAGATATATAATAGACAACAAAATGCTACAATCTGTGTACCCAAGTCCTAAGTCAGCAGCACCAATACAGAAGTTGCTTGAAGACCTTCAAAGTTCAAGTGTCATTTTGAATTAAAATTCAGACAAAAAGCCAAGGTATTGTCCTTAAGTGTGTTGGGTTATCCATAACATACAGCTCCACATGCAGAGGCCTCAAAACCTTAGACCAAGTTGGCAAGGGCCTTAGCAGTCTAAGCAGCAACAGCAGTTATGGCCTCTGTAGCTCTCCTGCTCTCTCTAATTAAAATTTCATACTCATAGGCCTGCTTTGCCCACCCCTTTCGGCTGAACCAATATTTAACAGAGGTTACACAGGCAAACACTTGGACTGTCTGTCTGAAAATGGCATCAGCCCTACAGACAGCACATTTCTTAGACATGGGCTTGAGGGGTGTAAGGCCAAGCAGAGAGAGAAACAGAGAGAACACGACACTGAACATTGTTGCAAGAACAAAGAAAGTAGGCAAAACTGATGGAAATAATGCTGACTTGCATTGTGTAGAGATGGAACCTCCACCCAAAAGACAACTGCTCAACGCTAGAATGTTCTGAATGCTCTGCACAGACACAAGACCCCATATATGTGAACCACAGAAACCATGAAGTGATTGTGTAATCAGTAACAATAGGTAATGTACTAACGTACATTAGTTGTCCATGTCAATACATTCTACATTCAATGTGCCTCTGATTTCACTTAGATTCCCTGCAGGCCTCTTCAACCAGATGTGCTATTCTTATTTCTCAAGTGTATAGAAGCTTATGCTCCAATACATTTGCTAAATATTAGTTCAAGTCCTACTGCCTAGTGTAGTAAGTCTTACTTGTTGGCCTATTGAATGAGATGAGATTTGGTGAGTCAAGTCCTTCATAAATTCCACTGATTCAACTGGCTTACTTTAAGCATAACTTACTATACTGAGCAACAATATTTCAACCTTTAAGATGTTATATAATTTGGTTGTTCAACAGAGATTCTTCCCCAACCATAAATTCACATATATTACAACTTTAGATAGATATCCAATAGTTATCTGGATTTTTCAGGCATTTTCAAAATGGCAGGTTAAGTGTTCATTACTAGTTGTCATTCAACATATGTTTACTTATTAAACTTGCTGACCATCACTTATTTTAGAGCATGATAGACTTGTGGGCTGGCGTGCTGTACAACAAGTAGGGTATGATAAGAATGAGTGGTTGTTAATGGGATGGTGTTGGGGGTAGGGAGGGAGGCTCAGCCATTTTCATTATACACATGTTGTACTTTGACAATAAAGGTTGTTGTTGTTGGTGGTGGTGGTGGTTTGCCTGGCTGTACAATTGTTTATTAGCTTAAACATTTTAGCCTAATTAAAAAAGGGGCCCCTACCCACCCAATTGTAACAAATTGACGCTCAGATCCTTCTATCATTTCGGTGCAGTATTATTTGAATATACAAAGGCATTTAGCAGACACATATGCACATACAAACACCAGAGACAAATTCCTCTGGTTTATCATTCCATTGACTTAAATTAATCATTTGCTGATTGCTGTTTGACAAAGACAGCGCTCTGGGCAACATTTAGAATTCTAATTTCTTTATCTTGACAGCTTTAAGTTTTTGATGAGCATAATTTGCTTTCAGCCCTTCTAGCACAAAATGAGATTCAGGTTCAACAATTATAAAAATGAAACTGGGACTTACTTTCCTGAAAGAATATCTTGCCTTAATTGTAATACAAAGAGGTACCTAGCAAATGGAGAAGAAGAGAAAAAAATGTCAATTTCCCCACCGGTTCTCCACTTTCTTTTCTGAAATGAACTCCTTTCATATCAGAACTATTAAAAAAGGTTTAAGCAGTGCTTCTCAGGAGAACAGCTCTCTATCAAGAAGTGTTTTTATTTAAAAATTAGTCTCAAAATCCATATGCCACATAATTTCTGGTTGCTTTTCATCTTCCTGGAAAGCTGGACATCATTAGAAATAACTTCTGCCCTTCCAGGCTTTTTTACTGCCCTAGTTATTCAAGACGTTCATTATATCAGTAATATGTTTACTCAAGAACTGAATCATATACATTTCTGTCCAGCAGTTAAATGCCCTGGTTAAACCTGCAGAAAATGAAAAGCAGCAAGTAGCCTTCACAGAAGAGTAGGGGTGCACTGAAAAATCAAATAAATTGTTCATTTTTGGTCATTAAAATTCACTTTGCTTTCATGTATTGTGATGAACCTAAAATCCCTGGCTCACAAATTGCTTTCCCCTTCTGCCTGGGCCCAGATATGTACATCAAATCTACAGAGGTAAACTGATGTACTTGTGTGCTTATCAATCAAGACCAGTTGATCTGATTGTAACATGGCTTTCTAAATGTATTTAGCATTTCTGAAGGTTTCCGTCCAACACTTTTGCTCCTGGCAGGCAACCCTTGTGAAATTCCAAGCAAGATGCTCAGTAAAAAAAGTAACCAGTTCTGACTGGTAGAATATGAAACAGGACCAACCTTTCTTTGTTAAACAGCATAATTTACCCCTTTAGACCTGATTAACAATGAAAGGAATATAAGCCAGGGAGCAAAGTCTACAAAAAATTTTCTACGTGCACATGCTATGTGCTATGTACTTTAGATATGAATGAAAATACAGTATTCGTGGTGGATTTAAACACAAACAATAAAAATACCACTAATGGCATGGGTAATATTAATAATTATTAATTAACAAATTAATCACAGTCTACAAGCAAAGCCAACTAATGTAACATTTGCTGTAAATGCAATACATTTTCACCACGTGTGAAATAATACACAGTAACTGTTTCCAGATATAGGTCATATAGATTCTACTACCAATAGAAAATAAAATGAAATAAAGTGCACCCTGATCTCATCTGCCTCTCAAGTGGAAATGGAGAGTCCCCCTTAACTTACTGGAACCTGGGATATATCCATATAGCCTTAGGCCGGGTGCTTTTATTTGGTTACGCTACAGCGTGAGGAAACTGACATTTCAGTATGATAAAACTTACTCTGACATGCCATCAAGTATTAAAAGACATCACATTTGGAAACTTTATTGCTATACCATGGTCAGGGAGAGAGGGGAGAAATGGAAAACATCATTTTTATTTTCCTCCCTTCTTAATTTCAGGGAAGGCACATTTTTAGAGTCTTCATAAGCATCAGCTCATCCCTTATCTCACCCCTGACAGGATATATAAAAATTGGAGAAAGGCTCAAGGAGGCCAATCAGTTCTTCACTCCACTCTCAGATACTTTGCTCAATATATAACAGACATATTTTACATTCTGTAGGCACCAAATGTATACGCTTTTGGTATTGCCCTGGTATATACTGTAACCTCTGTTCCATATACAAGGTTACCGTTAGGACAGAATATGGAAAACCAGAATGATTTCTTATTGACAAAGGTGTCAGGTAAGAGTGCACTAAAAGATTCCTGGGAAAGAAGCTCTCTGATATTCTCTTCCAGATAATATAATCCATGTCCACAGCATCTTCCACTTGTCCAGACAGTAGGCAAGGAAGCAGATGTATTTGCTACAGACCTAATCCTCACTACTGCTCATTGATGCCATTCCCTCCTCACCTGCTAGTGGCTCTTTATACAAGTGAATGAATCCTAACAGGGCTGGGTCGAGTGGAAGGCTGGGGACAGGGAGAGCCGCCCGAGTCCCAGTCCATTATGCTAGGGAACATCTTAAGTACCATAACAAGGGATGGGCCATCCGTCAATATCCTCTTGATGTTTAATCAAACAAGGCAAGCAGTGCCTTGGGAGAAGGAGAGGTATGGGGTATCAAAAATATCTAAAATAACACTTCTATTTTGAAAAGTTAAATTCTATCTAGCCAGGCTATAGTCAGTTTAGAACTAACAAACAAACCCCCCACAAACAACAAAGGAATGATAATTATTTCTCTTGTGTTGGGCCGGAATACAGGGAAGGTCAAGTTGTCTGATCCAAGGTAAGGATGACAACTCCAAGCTAGCATGATTTGGAAAGAGGCCTTTGGAAATGGCAAGTTAAAACCAATCAGTCAAGATAATTTTATTCTTTCAGACAGATGTGACTTATTGCACATCTAACACATACCAAACAAACCTATAAAAAGGGGACATAATGTCACGAATAATGTATACATGAGTACAGCAACAGAAATAAAAATTAGAATCAATTCTCTTGAAGGGACCTCAGGCAAGAACAGGCGTATGCCTCTAGCTTACATTAAAATCTCACAGTGTACATGGTGCCTGTCTTCCATAAGCAGCCTTAGAAAATTCTGTCCCCAAAGGCAGTGCAGTAAATCAAAACATGAAATACATAAGACAGCTGCATCACATATGGTTGGTATTATGTGCCCTGAAGTCACTTCCAGTTCATGGTGGCCCTAAGAGGATACTGGCCTCTCATAGACAGGGGGAAATAATGTGTGTCTTAAAGTTGCCACCCTTAGCTACTTGGCTGCCCTGATACTATCAGATGTTTAAAGACAAAGAAATTGAGTGTTGCACTTAATCCAGAGAAATGAGTCAAACAGTAGGATCTCCTAACCTTTGTCAGAAGAAAGTCAGTCCTGATGTTCTGAAGACATAATCACTTAAACAGAGGGATTTTGTAATGATCACTAAAGTTTCTATAAGCAGGATCCCTGGAGTTTAATTGCAGTTGTCAGCTTTATTAAGAACTTGAAAACACCAAAAAACAAGAGTGACAAGTTGATAGCAATCAGTTTAACATCTCTTTGAGCAAAAGATGTACACAACGCTGCTAAGGAACTCTAGAAAAGCAAGGCTGGTTTTTTACCCTCTGTCCCATCCCATTTCAGATGTTAGAGTAATTCAGATGACTTCCTACCTTGTGAATTCCTCATGGAGGTTGTTTGGTTCTGATGAATAGTATTTGATCCTAAAGTGAAACATATATGGTGGCTCACCTATATGAATAGATATTTACCAAGTTAAAGAAAGAAGCCATGCAGAAATCAGTCAGAAGACAACCCATATCATAAGGCTCTAAGAGGTTTTGTGACAGTTGAAACTTCTGGCAGGAGCAAGGCTGAGCATGATGTCACAGACAGACTCAGTGTAAGTGGAGGGTGTTTGTGGGTGTCATAATCAGGAACTGCTGAGGGAAAACAGCATTGCAGACCAGGCTGTAGACTGAGAAGAAAAGGCTGGGAACCAAATCAGATCTAACCATTCCAGCCAAATCTGGTTCATCAGTCACTGCCCTATTCTGTCTGTGGTGGGTCTGTGATGTTGACATCAAAACAGCACAAGGGTGAGAAGAGTAGACTTCTTCACCCAACAGGCCCAGAGCCCAAGTGTCTTTTCTGCCAGTCCAGTTCCTGTACAATACGGGTGCACAACCCACAGGCACTCCAGAACTGTTTGTGCAGTCAGTCTCCAAGGTTCTTGCCCCTATTGCTGGAACTGTGGGAATGGGGAAGCTAAAGCTAAAGCCACTCCCCACTCCCATCAAGTAATGTGAAACCAGCCAAGATGACAGCTTCTATAATACTTATGGTGCAGCAGAAGCAATGGTCCAAATGAGGGCACGGGGAGAGTATGCTTTAGCTCCCTGCCTTTTCACTGACCAATTAGAAGAAGCTAGGCACTGCCTGTCTGAAATATCCTTAGCTGCTAAAGCCTCCCACCACCATCATCTGTACCTCTGCTGCTTCTGTGTAGTTGTCAGTGTGATATCAAATGTACGTGCATGCATAGCATTGTATGCATGCACCTGTACACAGCATCATTCACATTGGATATTTTGTGTCCAAGTCTTGGGTGTGAAAAGCTATGTTCCCCACCAGTATATGCAACTGAGCTGGGCTGTCAATATCCTATCACCTTTATCCCTGAAAAAAGGGTTTGCAGAGGGAGAGGAAGTGACAACTCCCAAGAAGTAGCTATTGAAGGCAGCCTGGGACCATAAAGCAGGAAAGGAGAATGTATGAATCTGAACGTGTGGCCTGTTGGCTATAATCTGCAGAAGAACAAAAAGATGAAAAAGGAGGAGGAGGAGAACCTGACCTACTTTGGATAGTCAGAATCAAGAGTCAAGATAGGCTCAAAGGAGACCCCAGTATAGCAGTAAAATGCTATTTTATTGCCATCCTGGGGGATTTTGCCATGAATGTTAGATGAGGTGGACACCACCAGTGTGATTCATCAAGGAACCTTCTACATTCTAAAGCTAAAAAACACACTCATGACAACTTAACACTGAATAATTCAACCTTAGCAGTTGGGTATGCATTCTTTCTTTTAAGATTCAGTACATACCAATGAAGAACAGGTGTATTTTTTAAGAACAAGCAGAAGCACAGCATATATACCGCTAAATTTAGCTCAACCTTGCTTTGGTGTACAGTCATATTTATATGAATAACCTTGAATGTTGTTTTCAGTCCAAAGCAGAAAGCAGGTTGTACAAATTAAAAAAATACCACAGAACTCTTGGTAATGATCAAGTTTATGCCTGCTTCATTTCAACAATTCTTTCCTTATCTGGTGCTTCCAGACAGGGAGTGAGAACATTGAATCATATTGCCTAGCCTTGTTCTCAAGGAAAGGGACTATGTCAGACACAAAGACCATCCTCATTTAACTAAACAAATAAACAAAACCAAAAGAAAACAGAACCCTTTCTTGGAAAGGAGGAAAAAGTCATACTTACTTTTTATTTGCTTCTTAATGGGTTTTGAAAGGTCCAGCCAGTGCTAGGAAAAGAAAACACTTGTATTTTTTTAATGAAGTTTTACATGTGTCTTTTAAAGCAAGTACAGACTGCACTGCAACTCCTTTCAGCTGGCACGGCCTCTACGGTGAGGGAAGACGGGGGGGGGGGCTGCTTAATATCTAAAGGACCCTAACTGGTTTAGAAATGAAACAAAGTTATCTGTCTTTGCCTGAAGGCAATGTTCAATAAGCATTTACCCTGTTTCAAAAAGGCTTCTTCTGGCCTACGCTTCCGCTGCCAATTGGGACTTCAGTTCTCAATTCCTATTATGAGAGTGTTTTTGAGAAACAATCACCCTGAATTTTCCCCACGCTTCTGCCCTCTTTGATTACATTGCAAACAATATATCACGTTGTTCAGGGCCGAAAGAGATGCCCAAATTCCAGAGATGGAAGAGGTCTGTAGCATTGCTCTGGCATCTTTCTTGAGATGTACCATTTTGATTAGGTCAACTATGTGTCATGAAGAGAATCCTAGGTAACCCAACAGTAGGGAGGAAGCACCTCCTCCTGTAAAGCAGCACCAAGAATCATACAGTGCACACAGAAAACATAAACAAAATTAGCAGAGTTACACAACTGCCTGGAGTTCTCAGCTGGAAGATTAGGATGGTCTGGAGTAGTACTGAGAGAAACTAGGAATACATGCAAGCTTATTCCTGGAGGCAGAATGAAGTGCAGGTAGAATCTCTCACGTACTACAACACAGAAAATCTCAGAGAGCAAGAAGGTCTTGCATTATTCAGCAAGTTTTTCCAGAGCTTGTGGTGGACCACCATAACAAAATGGCAGCTGCCACTTTCCCTGCCTTAGAACTGTCTCTTGCCACCAGACTCAATGTGTTAAACCCCTAAAACCTAAGGGGTGAGGGAAGCACTAGATACCTTTCTCCCTTTAAAATAGCTTCCAACTCTCTTGCTCCCTAACTGGAGAGAAAACAGATTCTCTAGCTATGGAAATTTGCTAGAATCATAACATAACCTGAGTATCCTGGTAGCTGACAAGGTAGCACAAAAAGGCCTTTCCTTTTAAGGCAAAAATCATCCCAGTAAAAAAAAAAATTGAGACAGTTTATCTAAAAAGAACATACACCGGATCTTATTGTACTAAATACTATAAAGAGTTCTATCCTATAATAATATAATTCTAGGGATACAAAATTGGTTTTTTAAAAAAGCAAATGCCACTTTTACACAAAAATAATCTTAAATAGAAATAAAAATACAGTGGTACCTTGTATAAAGGAATTAATTCGTTCCAAATGAAATTATGTTAAGCAAATTTTCCTTTATACAAATTTCCCATAGGAATGCATTGAAAACAGAGTAATCCCTAATCGCGACCATTTTTATGTTGTACGGATTCGCCCCATAGCCTATTCTGTTAAGCAAATTTCCCCTATCTTCAGAATTTTTACGTTGTACAGATTTTGTTATACAAACTGTTTGTTATACAAGGGTTCACTGTATAACATAATGATCTCTAAGCTAAATATTGTTTTAGAATTATTTTACTTAACACTTCTGCAAACCTCACTGTTTATTTTACAAAAAAATCATTTATACTTTGCAGCAGAGTGAATAAGCAGACTGGATTGGATGATTCCTTTACTTGTAAAATATCTGAAATGAAAGCCACAAATAGAAGGTACAATCAATGCTCATTTAGTGAAAGGCAATTAATCATTGCTGAAACCATTAAACTAAGGGTATGGAAGGCATTCTAGAAAAACACAAACACAATGTAGAAAAGCACTGCAGTTCACTCTCTCTCTCTCTCTCTCTCTCACACACACACACACACATACACGGACACACACAGCTTAATATTGCTCCAACAATTATTGCAGGCTGAAATGGCAATTTGAAGAGTTTACTGAAGGATTCATGGACAGATTCGAAATTTGCATGCATTTTTATTTTTTTCTGTATTATATGACTCTTGTGAAAAGCCTTGTGTCATATTCACCATGAAAGGAATAAGTGCCTGTCTATACAAACACCTCAGTCACTGATTTCTATACTTAAGAAGTCTGTCTGTTGAATCATGTATTTCTGTCCTTGTTACTTGGAAAGGACCGAGAAGAATATTAGTTCTGTCTACCATAATAGCCCATATAGCCATTTTGTTCTACAAGACAGATTGGGAAAATTCTGCAGACAGAACAGCAAAGTAAGCCGCTCAAAAGTTTCAAAAACCATGAAAAGGCAGTACTGATAAAAAAGAAAGAGCAGGACTGTTTTGGAATGCCAGCTTGTATATACTGAATGGAACCATTCAGTGCTAGTATCATTCATTTCCTCCGGCTCTTGCTCAAGAAAGGTAGTCTTGTTCTGTGGCCTCATAGTGCAATGGTTAAATAGCTGTACTGCAGCTATAACTGTGCTCACAACCTAAGGTTCAGTCCCAGGTAGCAGCAGGCTCAGCCTTCTATCCTTCTGAGGTCAGGAAAATGAATACACATTGCGGTGGGGGCAATGTGTAGTCTGCATAAATAAATTGTAAACTGACCAGAGAGTGCTTTAAGTGCTATTGAGCAGTATATGTGCAGAGCACTTTGTTTTTGTGTTTTTGTTTTTGTTGTTTTGGATTTTTTTTGGGGGGGGGTTCAAACAAATTCACAACTAGGTAGCAAAACTGTGTGTTGATCACAATTCCCCAAGAGTTGCTCAACATTACTGCCCATGGCACTACCACATTTTTTCAAACAGCAAGATTTACTCTGCAGAAGAAAAAGTTGCCAGATTGATATATGAAACCTCATGTTTCACTGGTCCAAATAATCAACAACATAATTTGCTATGCCGCTAATAGCAGCAAAGATGCTGTGTAAAGCATAGAAAGGAAATGAAATTATAGCAAAACAGGAGATCATTGGGGCTTTTTTCTTCATGACCCATTGCTACCACATCTTTTGTCCACTGGAGATGGTGCAAGACAACCAGACAAATGAATCCTTGATGCAGAATTGTAAGCAGTCTGATCTGAATCAATGTCTCAGCTGAACAATTTGAATTCTGGCCAAAAATCAGGATGCACACAGGCACTCTGGGGAAGGTAGGTGGGAACCTTTCAATGAAGCAGAAATTACAAGGGTCACAAGCCCAAAGAAAGGGTGTCACCCAAAAGAAACAGAAATCATCTTTGACAGCTGCTTAGAATTTTTACATTGAGACTCTGAAGATTTCAGAAGGCAGTCAGCATTGGCAAGGCTGAATCTGCTAGACCTCACCTGAGAGGAAGCAATGTTTTGTTAATATCTTAGCACTTTCTGCCTTTACTAGAACAACTGATGAGTTATGTGCAGGTGCAAACACTCCATAAGAATGTGCAAATGTAAGAGGGTCTCTGTTGCTTGTTGTACTGTGAAAAGCTGTAATGCCAAGCTGTGTCACAAAGCATTTTCTGCAAGTTGATAAATTTCCATGCTGGAAAAATGCTGTGCTATTTATTTATTTATTTGGATGCAATGTTTATTAAAGAAATATTCATTTTCTTCATTTTATCCTAGCATTCCTCACAAGTCTCTTTGTATCCCCTTCAAGCCAACATGGCCAATTCCTTAGCCAGCAGATCCAATGGTTATAGTTCGTAGGAGTTGTAATCCCAAAATATATGGAAATCTACATTTCAGATCAGCATGATTAGCCTCAAAGATATTGCTTAAAGGGGATTGATGGAATTAATGTCACTAAAGTTAGATCTCTTTCTAGTCTGTCACAAAACTATACTGATAGCAACAGTCACTAGGAATACTGTACTTCTTCATCCCTATGCCTGAAAACAAGCTCTTTATATTCATGATCCCCCCCATGTGTAGTCACATATATGCATTTGCATTTGGTCATCTCAGAAAATGGCAGCTCTGGGACCAGTGCATAGAATAAGCATGTCTCACCAAGTTATGCAGTTTGATATACATGTAAATGAAAATTATGCTACCTATGAACTACCCATAGTGCTTAAACTACTCCTCTTGGTCTACAGTCCTACAGCTTACAAATTGCCTTCTCTGCCCCCTGACAGAGCCTCAGTGAGCTGAGTATTCAGTTTACAAAATTTGGGAGAATGGAAAGCTGAGCCAACCTCAAGCTAGCTACCTGACTGAACTCATGTCATGAGCAGAGTCTTGACTGCAGTAAAGCAGTTTAACCACTGCACTATATTCTGTGTAATCTATTGTTCTGATTAGGGCTGATGCCAAATCCTGAACTGTGAGAACATATTCAGAAAACAATGAATGGAAGTGGCTGATTCAACAAAGAGAGAAGGGTGGATAAGAACTGCTGGATTGCTCAGTAGGTTAGAAGTAATTTGGGGATAGGTAAGCAGCAAAAGCTTGCTGCATAAATAAGGTGGAGAAGCTTCACTCCACGTGCAAACCTCAATTCACGGTTCTTCATATCCATAAGTACATAAAGACTGAATCAAGGTGCCAAAACATGATCAAAACTAACCCAGTCCCTCAGTTTATAAAACAGCTGAATAAAGGCCTGAATTTGGCTGGAAAACAATGACTTGTCAGGGTTTGACCAAATTTCATAATAGGTCTCTGGAGTGGTCAATCTAATCAGTATCCTTCTGGATTAGTTGGCTATGAAGTATGTATTTAAGAGTATAGGATGCTGCTTTATTAATGAGCTATTTCCTAGTGATTCCCTGGCAGTCTCTGATCCACACACTAACCAGGGTCATCTCTGTTTGGCTTCCAAACTAGATATTATGGCTATACTGTATGTTCTTTTGTAAACTGCCCAGAATAGTGGCTCACCACTAGATGGACAGAATATAAGGACAATCACTCATTCACTCACCCACCCAATCTATTAAGGGGGTATGTTGCTAATAACAATTAGGAACTAATTGAATCAAAGTATTCCTTAATTCTTGCTCTGTGTGACAAACTGAGATCTCAAAGCCAAAGGAAAGTATAATGAGAAAACTCTCTTTAGCTGCTTTATGGATCCAAAAGGTAGAATAAAAATAAACTTATATCATTTCTAATATGAAGCAGGACTGGTATGTTTGGGGTGGTTATGGTGCTCCATTGGCAGGTCTTTGTGCTATTGAAGCTTTGGTCATGTAGGACCTTCCAGAAGGGCCATCTTAACCCGTGGCGAGCCCCCTAGCCTAGGCTTTCTTTCAAGTATTTCGGCTCCCCTCCGGCACTTCAGACTCTCACCCCCACTATAGCCGACAGCCTGACCCTGATCAATTGATGGGTCCCTAGTCTCTGCGGGGCTTAAGCCTAGTCAGCCTCATGAACAATACAGCCCAACTTTCAGGGAGCTTACAGCAACAATACACAGCAAAACAAGTACAGAACTGCATGAAAAGAAAATATTCATAAGCAGTTATTGGCAACATCCGTAGGTACATTTTAACAGCCACACTTTCACACTCTTGAGTAGTAAAAATGAAATTGGTTTCCAGCTGGGAGTGTTCTTCCTCCACCGGAAAGACCACAGCCCTACCCACGATCACACACACTGGAATCATAGTTAGAGAGGACACGTGGCCTCACCTCTTCCAGCAGTTTCTTTTTCCACCTGAACAGGGATGGATTTGAAAAGGGGAGACAGAAATGTGCAAGCCCTATAAGAAAGGGCCCTGCTTTTCCAAGGTTCATGCTCATGCATGGAACTTGCAGAAAAAAGACATTTATTTTTATTTTATTTATTTATATTTACAACTTATATGCCTCCCACTACCCAAAGGTCTAGTGTCACTAATGTTGATGAAGATTAAATCAAGAAACATGTTGCTGGATTCAACAGTTCTCTCCAGTTTTGGCATCTTGAAATAAATGCATATGCACAAGCACAAACACACACATGAACACACAGGCACATACATACACCCTTCCATGACATTTCTCATTTATTTGTCTTCCACTATTTGAGTAACTTGAAACTATCCCCAGCTATACATTTAAAAGGAAATGCATATGTAATAGCATCAAGTGCAATTCACAAATATTTTTCTCTATGACTATATAAATAATTTTAAAAATGTTTATGCAAATAAAATTTACTGTATGCTACATAATCTATGATTTGTGTTTGTTTCTTTTCAACACACACACACACATACACACACACACCTTTTAAAATTAAAATGTATTTATTAATTTAGAGGATGGGAAGATATATTCCACAGAAATTTTATCTCTGCACATGTCTTGACCTCAGAAAAGTGCCATGTTCCTATACCACACATGATCACCGCTCAACTAGAAGGAAGAAAATATATGCACTTTTAGTTGAGCGTTGGTCTCTCTTTCAATTGGGATATCAGCATAATTTTGAGAAGAAATCACTTGATAGAATGTAATCCTCTATGTAACTTAGTGGCAAGTAATTCTAATTGAATCACTGGCATTTACTTCTAAGTAGATATTCAGTAGGATTGCAATTAGTTTACTGATGCCAAAACACATTACAGTCCATAAGCTGATCACAATACCAGTGATCACCAAGCTAATCTGCAAGTCAATGATTTTTGAGTCGTATTTAATTCATTTGTCTTTGAGGAGTTAAGCTCTTTTGCAAATATGCATGAATAGGATATGCAACATTCCATAATGGTTCACTGCTTTTAAAGGCAGGAGGGAAGAATCTTGTCTTTATTTCACAATCTTTGTGCTGCTCCAAGCACCTTCAGGGCTCAATATAAATGTGGCAGCAAGTTCCCATCCTCTGTCCCAAGAAAGAGAATTTACTCTGCCACTGAGGACCTTGGAAAGTACTGTAATTAAATTGATATCTCATTTTTTCTGGGCTCCTTAACATGGTGTAGTTTCGGAATTGGGCAATCACATGTACAGTATCCATCCACTGCCTTCTTGGTTCTGTCTTTTTGAGCTACTGCGACAGAATGCTCCTGAGAAGCCAAGGACGTTCCTTACAAAGATCACAGTCGAACTGGATACTCATGCTGGAAAGGGTTGCTTATCAGCAGGTGTGAGGTCTCCACTCAAATGTGTGTCTCTCTGTGTTTTTCTTTTATACAAGTATTCAAAATACTTGGTTCAAGAGAATTACAATCATACCCATTCAGGTAAATATACATATTGTTTGCTTTGGACAGGCCAACCCACAGTGACCTGTGCTCTGCTTCTGGCGAATACTATGCAGGATCACCTTGAGGAATAAATAACAGGACCAAATGCTTAGTTTTCCGTATCCTGAGGCTCCAGCCACAAAACTGACAAGAGCAATTTACAACAAAACAGGCAATGTGTTAGGAAGAATAGAGAACACTACAGTGCTTCTCGAGTGTCATTGTAGTGGGGAAGTGAAGGACAAAACTGTCTTCATGAAGTTTTTCATGATGTGTCACTGTAGTAACAAAGATGCAGGCCAGTATTCAAAAGCATTCTTTCTAAGATATTAACAACAATGGCTCAGAAACTGCTCACATCTAAAAGCCATTGCAGGGAGGGGCCATAGATAGTTCTTATTCACCAGATAACTTTTCAATATCACTAGTTAACTTGAACAAACTAAGACAACATGTTTAATAATGGAACAGGCACATCACGGGATAATAATGGTGCAAATGCCATCTCCTTTACATTCTTACTTTATTTTAAATTTGGAAGTTGAGTCATGGCAACTGGACTTCTTTTTCTTGAGAGATAGAAACGTTTCTATGCTCATTCAAACAGCTTCATCAGCCTGAATACAACTAGTGCGAGACCTCCTATAGTCAACTTTGACCTCTTGTCAACCTGGCCTGAAATAGGCTCATAAGCTGAACAATGACCTGAATCAGCAGTACAGCTTCATTTGAAGGACAAAGGGCACTCATTCAAATATGAGGATGTACACATATTAGACAGACAAGACACCGTAGGTGGTTTGAGAGAGGAGTCAAGGAAGCCATTCATGTGAGCATTGAAACCCCCTCTCTCAACAGAGGTGGGGGCCTCAGACATAGTCTACCTGCTACTTATCAGGGTGTGCTTTCAACAATACCCAGACAAATCAAAAAGCCTTCACCACCAAGGCCATAGCTAACAACCCATACTTTATAGGTTTCAGCACCATAGACCACTGTTCACCTTAAGGCTATGGATACTATTGTCTACCTAACAAGCCTATTCAGGCCATTGTTCATCCTATGAGACTATTTCAGACCAGGGTGACAAGAGGTCAAAGCTGACTATAAGATGGAGAACTCACACTAGCTGTATTCAGACTGATGAAGCTGAATAGATGAACAGTGAAATGTTTCTATCTCTCAAGTAAAAGAAGTCCAGTTGCCATGACTCAACTTCCAGATAAACTCACCAGGATGACTGAGAATCTTCACAGATTTATTTTAAATAACTGAATTTAATGAAGCAGCTGTGACAATATAAGATAATATGGACAGTACAAAAATAAACCAAAATAAACTTGTTCCGCATAACCTTGTTCTGGAAGGTTATTATTGTTTGCTCTGAAGCAGACTCAGCTGCAAGTTTTATGTAGCTTTCAGACTGAAGACTTTCCTGCAGTGTAGTTGTTGCTGTTACATGCTATCGTCGGAATTGACTTATAGCGACTGTGACGTGGCTTTAAAGGTAAGTGAGGTATTTAAGGAGGAGTTTTATCAGTTCCACACCCCTTGAGAATTTCCATGGTTGAGAGGGGATTCAAACCATAATTGCCCAAGTCCTCTATTCACTACACCAAACTGGGAAACAGATGACAGCCGACTAGAAATTAAACTATTGAATTTTCTTTGCACAAGTGCCGAAAACAAAGATAAGCCTTCTAAGATATGCACAACTTAAAATCAATTGCTGAGACTCTATGAATCTAACAATAAAAAAGACTTCCATCTGACAAATGAGTTACTTCTCTAGTGGAGAGTAATATACCAGTAATTGGAAACCAATCAGGCAGGAGTCAAAACATTGTACACTTGGCAATTGCAAGATTTAATAGATCATGATGATTCTAGCTTAGCAACTCATCCAGAAACTCATTATAAAAAATAAGCATAATGGATTGTTCATATACTGTATTAGAAAATTACGGTCAAATGCCCATCTTCAGCACACAATGAGGAAAGGTCTATTCTTACATCGTATAAGTACGCTTTGAATTCAAGACTCAAATGTCATAATGCATGCTGAAATATAGCTAATTCCTCTTTCTTTTACTCTCTTTAGTTCTCAGTACAGTACAGATTTTTCAAGATTCAGTCACACAGTTATAGAAGCAGCAGCAGAAGCCATCAAGCCAATGTTGACTTCTGGTGACCTTTCGCAGGGTTATCTAAGTACATAGTCCCTAGATGTGGCATGCCATTGTCTTCTTCTGGGGGCACTCAGGGAGTGTGCTTGCCAAAGACTACCCAGGCTGTGTCTAATCCCAAAAGCTCTAGTGGCGAACCAAACTCCCAATCCCTGGCTCTGCAATAGGACCCCAAATTCACTGAGCTACAGCATATGCAAATAGTTTTAAGAAAGCAAGCAGTCCTGTTTTCCTCACACAATCTACAGCAGTGGTTCTCAACCTTGAGCAACCCAGGTGTAGCAGTACTGCAACTCCCAGAAGGCTTCACTACTAGCTCTGTCAGCTGGGGCTTCAGGGAGTTGCAGTCCAAGAACACCTGGGTTTCCCAAGGCTGGGAACCACTGATCTAGAGGAACTCCAAGGTTGGGCCCAAGTCTACCTGCCTAACTCAGAGAAAGGTAGAGAAGGAAGCCTGTCACAGCTGTACTCAGTTGTGGTGATACCAGGTGTTCAAAAACCTAGAGAAGACATAAGAGGGCAGGAGTGCACTTGTTTTTTCAGTCAGACTGGGATTTGAATGCACTGCTTATTCCACTCCCATGCACAGAGCTAACAAAGGAGACAGATGGTCTCAGGAAATACAAGGAATACCTCTAGACAACAGCCTGATGCCTGACAAAATCTGTCTTCAACCCCAATCCTGAGTGAAGATACAAGAGTAGTGGTTGAATCTGACTGACACATATATATTTATGAGGTCACAATATTTGTGACCTCATATAGACATATGTTGAAAGTTACAAATTCCATCAAAGAGAGGAGGCAGGTGAGACAGGAGAGGAAAGTAAGTAATGTTGCCTACTAACAGTCATTTCTGGGACCAGTTTGTAAATCTCCAACACATGTGCACCTAGAAGTTGAGTCATGGCAACTGGACTTCTTTTCTTGAGAAAGCAAAATGTTTCGCTACTCATCCAAGGAGCTTTGTCAGTCTGAGGAAAGTTAGTGGCAAGCCCTCAAATTTATAGTTCACATTGCCATGACTCAACTTCCAGATAAACTCACCTGGATGAATGAGAATCTTCACAGACAACACATATGCGCATATTTAAAAAAAGTAGTGACACCGGACAGTCTAACCTGTTTATTTCAGAGCAAGTCTTTGTGAATCACAATCCACTTCCTCAGACACATGGAATATCATAGTTAATTCAGATATTTATATACATAACAAACCATGAAATAACAACTTGGCATATCCTTTTGGAAACCACCGGTAGGTATATCTATAAGAATAAAGAACACAAAAAGTTGTGGCACCTTAAAAATTAACTGCTATATTTTAATATAAGCTTTCGTCCACCAAAGCTCACATTAAAATATATTAATTAGCCTTGAAGCTGCCACAATATTTGTGTCTTTTTTATTTTTTATTTTGCTAATGGAGACTAATAGAGCGATCACTTGTGAAAATACAATTAATTCATATCTTCTCACCCTTGTTCACTTTCAGTTTCCCCTTGCACAAACAATACATTTATTTTCTTCTAACTCTCCTGTTTTAAGCTATGCCTTAGTTTCTCCACATTTTCTGAAAGCATCTTTAGTAGAGCATATTTTGAAAAATAAGACAAAAATCCTTTTTTTTTTCAAATTATGAACACATTTGCTAGTCTGTGTAATTTGTACATCGGGCTTCACAAGGGGCTACCAAATTCCACCAAATCATTTGCAATATTACAGTTTGAGGAAAGGGAAATAAAGCAGCCCTTCCATACTCCACCTGACAGACTTTTAGCAAGAGAAAACAAGCAAGCTCTGCCCAGGAAATGGGGTGAGGTTGTTGGCACTATCAATCACTTTCCTTCCTGCATTCCTAGATGGAGAGTCCCTTGCAAACACACAAATACTAGCAAATTCCCCGTCTTCTTTCCACTCCTATTATTAGGTTGTTGTACTACTTAAACTAGGCTTCTTTTATCACACAGAATACCAGCAGACAAGAGTGCAACCTTGGCAATTAAAAGATCCAGTTATATATACCCAAAGCAAAATATCCCTTCAAAGAGAAGTTGTGAGATGTAACAGACTCATTCAATACACTTCAAGGAGAAAATGTTCTCTTGATATATGATGTCATCTTAGGGACTAAGAAGGCTCAGTTACTCATTATTTCTGAAGTCTACATCACATATGCAGCAATTTTACATTGGGACACATAATTTTAATTTATCTGGAATTGGTAGTAATTTTCAGGCTTAACAAAAGGTCATACTTTAACAGATCTCTGAGTCTGTCCTTTTGGGCAGTATAACTAGTGTACAATAAAAGTCTCAAACATACCATAATCTGGAATGTATCTATGAATTGGAGGCCGAAGTAATCTGTTTCCACAAGATCCAGATGATACACAATTTGATCAAACAGGTCTTGCCCTTTTGCATGTTTCTGTTAAAAAAAAGTGAGAAGAGACGACTGTTACATGTATCTATTTGCACTATGGAAACATGATGTCAGACTGGGCACGCCTGCACATTGATTTCCTAATACAGTGGACCCTTGTATAACAAACAGCTTGTATAACATAAAATCTGTACAACATAAAAAATTCTGGAGATAGGGGAAATTTCCTTAACATAATCACCTATGGGGAAAATCCATACAACATAAAAATGGGATTACTCCGTTTTCAATGCATTCCTATGGGAATTTGTATAAAGGAAAATTTGCTTAACATAATTTCATTTGGAACGAATTAATTCCTTTATACAAGGTACCACTGTAGATCTCTATATATGCTATATACTGTACATTTCAAACTTATTTTATACTGTCCTTTCCCCAAAGAAGTCAATACAAGGAGGAACAGTTGACCCCCTTCTCTACTCATGCTACCCAAATGGTAGGTTAAACAGACAGAAACTGGCTCAAGGTCATCCAGTTAACCTCTGGGTTAAGGAAGGAGATCACTTGGGATTATCTTTTTTCATATTATCAATCTAAATCTAATGTTCTTAAACCACAGCACCACAAAGACCCAGTTTCATATGCATTCTCAGCCAAATTCCTCCCAATGCCATGAAGCCATCAGTATTCAGTCATCATCAAAGTCCCGACCCAAGCCTGGAATCTTGAAAAACAAAACAAAACAAAACAGGCCAGTTATAAAATGTCTAGTTTGACATTATTTGTCTGGCCATGTCCCTGTTGTCTGGCAATAGAGAATTTCAACATTCTCAAAGTTTAACAAAAGGAGCAACTAGAATGTCTTTCACTGTCCATTAATATTATACAACAACCTTCAAAGTTGATTGTTTTACTAAGCATCTAAAACACTTGCAGTTTCTGACTTGCATGTCATCCTCTACTGTGAATACTCCTCTCCAAAATCAAAACAACTAATGGCCACTAAAATAAGTAAGAACAAAAAATTACTTTTGATAGGATACAATATGTGGTTGTTTGTACATGAACTACCTAAAAAAGGCTAAATACCTAATACTGTAGTTATAATTCCTTGGCAGAATAATGACTGTACTGTACAAAGTTGTATCACAAACAGTGCCAGAGCACGTTAATATGCAACAAAGGTAATAGGAAGCATCTTAAAAATTAATGAACACAATATGTTTAGTGCTTCTGAAGCTTTAGACTCAATGGGCATCAGCTCTTCCACTGCCAATTCATGGGAACAGACAGGATCTCCAGGAAAAGCAGAAAGCACACACTGGATTCCGTGCTACACTTCAAAAATGCTGGGAAATAATAATCACTTATTTTGTACATCAAGGAAGATGTCTGTCAATTTATCTGAAAGCTGATATTGCAAGTATATATGTACTGTATATGTGTGAACTTTCATGAGCAAGCATCTCAAGAATCAAAACAGTGTATTTCAACCTTTGGAGCAAAATCCTGTTGCGTAAGGTTATTTGGATATACCTTTGTGCAACTGTATTTTGCCCAGAGTCTCGTCTTCTGAAGAGTCATGTTTTGCAAAGGAACAAGCCTGCAAGATCCCACTTGGGATACTGTACAAGGCTGTAGTTTATTCTAGTTCCTTGTTTAATGTATAGCTGAAACAACAGAGTGAGGTTTGCATATCTCTGTATACAATGACAAACTTTGAGCACCTTGAATCACAACACAGTACCCACACCAGAGGACCAAGTGAAAAGATCTATTTTTGCACAACCAATATGCAGACACAATCCCTCTAGACCCACAAATGAGTACAGATAGATTTTACATTCCAAAATACGTTTTGTACTCCCTCCAAATCATACACCTCTGAGATTGGAGAAAACATTTCACAAGACGTGCTAGCATTAGGTGTCACATGAGGCTTCATTTTTGTTAAGACATCATGCCTTCAACACAATCATTGCCAATATACTATAAATAAGGGGAAATAATTTTGTCGGCCCTCCGGACATATGCCACCACTTAACTGGTGGGTTAGGTTGTACCCTTTGGGGTGATATATCACTTACATGATCTTCTGTTTTATGCAGTGTCAGGGAATTAGCCATAGTTCTTTTGCAGTCTTTTTGCAGGCTTGCATGTAACATGCTAGCAAACTGAATCTTATTTTATATATATATGTTTTTATATTTTGTAATGAAGCTCATTTTATTTTACCAAAGTGTGTGCCTAATTTAAACCAGCGCTTTAAGACCAGAATACTGGTTTGTGGAGGGAGAAGCAGAAGCTCTGATTCCATTCATCTACCTGGCTAAAAAGGTGGTAGCAAATGAGGGAGCCACTCTGCAATATCCTAGCTTTCTGCGAACTAGGCAATCTTTGGACCCTGGTTCTTGACATGCAGCACTTAAGAACACACACTTTTGACAGTATTTGGCACCATTAATATAAAGACCCAGCTAGGAGCACTGTTCCTTGGAATAAGCTTAAACCCCTGTAAATATTCTCCAGGAGACTGCTCTCCCCCTCCACCAAAGAACTCTAGCAATGTGACTGGCTCCAAATGTTGTTTCCAAACAACATTTGGAATTGGAATTGCATTGTCATCAATGTCATCAATGCAATGGTACAATGACTGAGGGGCAATAAAGAGAAATGACAAAATCTTCTGGATGCCAAGCATTGTTGACACTCAGGGACCTATTCCAGTGACTGGAAAATTATATGCCATGTTTATCTCGCTTCCCTGAGTCCTGCCTGTTAAAGCAGTTACAAACTAGTAGCCTTCCTGGAATGATAAACCCAAAAGCCTTGAAGAAGACCTCTGTACACTCCAATTTATCAAGGAAGATACAAACCTTTGTGAGGAAGCTCCTCTAAAGTAACAACAACATAATACTGTAGTAAGTTTTCTAATGAAAAATGGGTGGGGTGCAAAATGTAAACCAAACATGAGAGGAATGAGTACTACTGATGCCATCCATTGGATAACAAGGCTGTTTCCATGAAGTTTGTGGAGCATGTGGAACATCAACCTCTGTTCCATAAAACACTGAAGAAAATATGAAGGCCCACATGAGATAACTGGATTTTTCTGTCAACCTGAGAATCAGCACACACTGAACATGCCCTGTAGCTGTGTGGTCGCCCAAGATATCTATTGTTTTGACAGCTGTGTAGACTTCCAAAGCAGGTCTTCAAGGAGGCTACCAAGACTCAAGGTTCTCTGTTATCTTTCCACTGCTTGTAATCCACGAGGGAATAAATTGATTATGGGTTTGAGTAGGCGAGTGAAAACTTTGGAAGCTCATACCATGGTTTTGTTCAGTGCTGTTTGTGTTGAAACATGACATGGAAAATGTCATTGGGAAAGATGTGGTTAAATGAAGTGCACTATTAATATGAAGACAACTTGTTCAGATAATGGGGCAGACCTCAATGAAACTGGAAATGTTTTCGGCAAGAGCCTTCCAAACCACAGGGCCTTAAATCTGTGGGAAGGGAGCCTAGAACCAGCAAGTTAGGAAAGAGCACCAGGAACGAAGAAAGAGACAAAACAATAGAGATGGAATTCAAAAATTGCTAGGCATATAATGCAGTGGGGAAATGAGGGTGTTGCTACACCCATGTCTCTAATACCTCACAAAGCATGGAAAATAAAAAAGATGAACATGAAATCCTAATATCTCCCTGCCCCCTAGATATGCATAAAGCCTCAATTTCCCCTATAGATTGGTAAGTACAATGAAATATGCATCACCAAATCTTGGTAAGATGAGGTTTGCAATGATTCTGGATCAACATGCTGATCTGGCTTGCATCTCAGAAACCTGGTTGGATGAAACTAGGGGAGTTGGTCTTTCTAAGCTTTGTCCACCTTGGTTTGCTGTGCAGCAGCAAGCCGGACCTGGGGGGGGGGGCAGGAAGGAGATGTAACAATCTGCAGAAATTCAGTTGCCCTTATTAAGTGCCCTGCCACACAACTATAGGGTTTGAATGCATGAACTTGAGAGTGGGTGTCTGGGACAGAACAGAGATTATGTTGGTGTACTGCCCACCTCGCTGCACAATAGTCTCCCTGCCAATGCTGAATCAACTGGTCTCAGGTGTGGTTTTGCAATTCCCTTGGCTTGTTGTGCTGGAGGACCTCGACATCCATGTAGAGGTCAGTTTAACCGGAGAAGCTCAGGATTTCAAGTCTACCATAATGACCATGGGACTGTCCCAGATGGTATCTGGGCCCATTCATGTTGCAGGACATACTCTTGGTCTGGTTCACTCTACTGTTCTCTGCCACCATTGCATCTGACAAAGCTGTCCAGTGGAACTCTTTTGGGTGCTCAAGGGCTTGCTGCACTGAAGGCCACAACAGGATGCTGACCTTTGTTAAAGAAACCATCCTTAAATCCCACTTCTTTGCCTTAGCGCTTGCCCCACTTGGTGGTGGGATCCGCTATTCTTGTTCTGGCCTTCCACTTGGCACAGTCATGGGCTAGGTCTGGGGGAACCAGGGACAATTTCATGTTGTTGTCAAGGGTGTTCAACCAGTGCTGTTTTGATCATCCCCATGGTCAGGATCTGCTTACCTCCAGGATGAGACCCTTTCTGGCCAGTTTCCTCATCAGTATGCAATCATACTGTATTGGGATAATTATTGGCTAGTCTCCAATATTCTATTTTTGGGTAAGATCTTGGAGCATGATCTGGCATCTCTGCTTCAGAGATTCCTGGATGAAATGGATTATCTACATCCAGGATAACTGGCTCCATGCCTAGTTATTGAACAGACACAGCTTTCATTAGTGGATAATTTACACCACAAATTGGACAGGGTTAGTATGTCCCTGTTGGCTCTGCTGGACCTCTCATTGGTTGTCAATACTGTACCATCAACCATAGTATCCTTCTTTGGCACCTTTTTGGGGTAGGTCTTGGAGATACAGTGGTTTTATAGTGATTTCAATCCTTCCTGAGCAGTCAGACTCAAAAGGGGATATTGGGTGAATTTCAATCCCCTAGCTATTGGTCTGGGCTGCCCCTCCCCCATGTTATTCAACGTGTACATGAAAAGGCTGGGTGAGGTAGTCCAGAGTTTTGGGGTTCAGTACCATCAGTATTGCTGCTGACATCCAACTCTTATCTCTCCATTCCATCCAATGTTCCCTGCAAGCTGCCTGTGCACATGCACACAGAGCCCCATCAGGGTTGCACACCTGTAGTAGCAGTTGGTGCCCATTAAGTACAGGCTGAGACACCACCTCCATACATGTACAATGAGTGGGACTCCTGCACAGTGGGGCCTAGAATTAGAGGGAACATGTTGTATTCCATTTTATTCCAAAGAACTGTCATGTGCATAGACCAATGTCTGTTGTCACTGATGTTCTGGAATTGCAGGCAAAAAAAAAAAGGAGACAAAACATGTGGCACCTTAAAGATTAACTTTCATATTGTAATGTAACATTTCGTGGACACATCCACTTCTTCAGACATATAGCAGCAGAATGAGGTGTGTAATATAATATGTGATGAGATATACATTTCATACCAGATGTTCATTGGTGGATAGGAGAGGGGGAAGAGGAGGGAGAGATGATTAGTTGTAGAAGTTGTAGAAGTGTTCTGGATGAGGGCTAAAAATTTAAGATTAATCCAGACAAGGCAGCCATGCCCCTAGTCACTCACAAGGCAAATGAGGGAATAGGTGTTAAAACTAGACAAGAGACATACAATCAATCAAGACCATGACAAATAAAACATAATAAAGCAATGCAGTTAAAGTAAAATGGCCGCTGGAAGGTCTTAAATCATCCAGCAGAAAAAAAAAGGCTTAAGCTATTGAATATTATACTTCTTAGCATTTCAGAATTAGTTTCAGAAATAGTTTTTATTCAACTTTTTTCAACTTTCGCAAAGAAAAAAGGAAGGATTGATAAGGATGGATGAGCATAAGCAAAATCAAAATATATTATAAGCAGACCCAAATATGCTGACAGGGTAAAGGGTCGGGTTGACCCAGCAAAACTTGGCATAACAGCTGGGACTTGGCACAATATCTTAACAGCTCGTGGGTGCCAGTCTATGAAGATCAGCAAATATTTTGTGGTTAGTGTTGCGTTACGAATCACACAGGACACAGAGTTTCAGGGTGCAATATCTGGTGCTCAGGCAGATTCCCTTTTCGTCTCTCTGTCAGGGTTCCATTGATGTCTGTGTGATGTAGGAATGTGTGTAGGCATGCGTGCATGTGAGATTGTGTGATGATTCTCCTTCCCTGCTGCCTGAGCCCAGCCTTTTATTAAGAGAGAGTAAGCACAATAGAGACAGGGAGACGTTCCTCGGGGGGAGGAGAATGCAAGCCTTATCTGTGAGACCATAGTAAACAGATACACAATGGCACAGAGGAAATACATTCCATGGGTGGGGGGAAAAATGCTCCCTAGCTAGTGAGGCATTACTGATAAGGACAGAAAGGGGCTCTTGGTCTGTATCCTGATATCCTGTTTTCCTGGCCTCCTGTTTGCTCTGGCCTATGGCTTAGATCAGCATCAGCTTAGCTGCACCTGGGTGCCTGCTCGGCCCTGGGGATTTCTGGGAAATCCAGGTCCTCAGCTTCCTCTAGGTGCGCTTTGTGCTCTGCCCATTTCTTGGGGTACAGAGCTATCGGGGTATGAATATGAAATCCCCACAGGTTAGCTAGAATGGAGCCAAGCTAGGAAGTAAGAAGACAAAACTAAGGCCCATGTTGACACTAACTTATAGTGCCGAGATGTCATTTTGCTGAGAGCAACATATGGCGGCTAGCCAGTAATAAGGAACCAGCTTTGAACTAGGAAATAGGGTCAGGTCATTCTAGGCCTTGATGGCCAAATGGCTATAAGCCAAGAACATGAGCAAGCACATGTAGGCACGTGTAGGCGAACAAAATACGTCAGTCTTAGATCATGCTTACGATACAGAAAACTATATAACCATCATTAAAAGCCATTACTCCTTTGTCCAGGACAGCAGGGCCATCTGGCCTGTGCTATGCCTTGGATCCTTAAGCTAACCTATTTTCTGTACTGTATGTGTTCTGTGTTGTATCTCTATCTGTCTTTAATAAACCTTTTGCTATATAACTAACTCAGCGTGGCAATTTTGATGAACCACCAATGGTGCATTGGCAATTTAAAACAAACCACCACAATGACAATTTTTTAAGGTACAATTTGACTTTATCATAGGGATTCAGCTTTACTGGATGGAATTACACTCCCACTGTCAGGTCTGCAGCTTGGATGTATTCCTTGACTAAACCCTGCACTTTGATGCACAGGTTTTAGTGGTGGCTTGGAGTACATTTATGCAATTAAAGCTGGTGTGTCAACTGTGCCCATTCCATATGAGTCTTCTTGGCTTTTCAGATTTTCTGGGGAGACCCTTCTCTTGGTTCCATCGCCTTTCCAAGTTCATTTAGTGAGGTCAAAAGAGAAAGCCTTCTCAGAGGTTGCTCCCAGGCTTTAGAATGTATTGCCCAAAGAAGCCAGATCAGTCTCCGCCCTCTTGGATTTTCATCATCAGGCAAAGATCTTCTTCTTCAGACAGGCTTTTAAACAGTAAGTGCCTTGGGAAGGGTCTTTATTAACTTGAAGATTTTTAAATGCTGCAGGAGAGTCTTGAGAGTCCCCTGGACTGTAAGGAGATCAAACCTATCCATCCTGAAAGAAATCAACCCCGAATGTTGACTGGAAGGACAGGTTTTGAAGCTGAGGCTCCAGTACTTTGGCCACCTCATAAGGAGAGAGGAGTCCTTGGAAAAGTCCCTGATGTTGGGAAAGATTGAAGGCAAAAGGGAAAGGGGACGGCAGAGAATGAGATGGTTGGACGGTGTCATCAATGCAACCAATGTGGATTTGACCAAACTCCGGGAGGCAGTGGAAGATAGGAAGGCCGGGTGAGCTCTGGTCCATGGGGTCACAAAGAGTCGGACATGACTGAACGACTGAACAACAAAAACAAATGCTTTAAATTTGTTTTTAATCTTGGTTTTTAACCGTTATTAGTTGTTTAACTGTTTTTAATATCATATTTATATAGTATTTTCAAACTGTTTTATAATTTTATTAGTTGCAAACTGCCTTGGGTCCCTTATGGGGAGAAAGGTGGCATATAAAAACTGAACACTGTCATCCTGAGGTTGAGGCAGAGGGGATGAGGAACAAGAAGAATATTGCTATATTTAATGACTAAGAATGGAACAACAGATACATGTTTCATTCTTGTTGACAACTTCATCTTTTAAAAGCTTGAGGAAGTTAACAAGCAGATATGTTGACATGAACTCGGTAATAACAGAGAAAAGAACTGTAAAAATATCAGAAACTTTTTGGGGAAAGTAACCGTATCATCTTGGATTAATGACAGCAATGACTACAAAAACGATGCGTACTCAAACAAAGCGTAGTTGTGCAAGATCCCACAATTAGAAATTCAGTATGAATAAAATAAAAGTTGATGGGCAGGGGATGGGATCCTCCAAGCTGGAATACTGGGGGCACAGTTGCTGATTATTTCAGAGGACAACTGGGACACTTGAAGAAGTCAGTACAACTGCACAGCGAGTTGTCTGATTAGCAGAGACTGGAGAACATGCAGTGAAGATTAAAGGAGGGATATAGACATGACAATGAGTACAATACAATACAATACCAGAAATGTGTAATAATAGAAATCCAGCAAAGTTTCAGAATGAGCTAAGTTTCATAAATGAAAATACAAACAACATCAAAAAGGCTTCCTTAGCTCCAAGGTGGAAACGATGAAAGTGCTAGATCTATTGTTCAGAGAGAGTGCAGAATTTTGAACAAGGGAGAGAGAGAAAAGTACTACTGAGCTATTTTGAGCCAAAGAAGAATAAATAACATACAGATGGACTTCCAACCCAGAGTACCTAAGGAGACAGTCGGAGAATGCCTAGCTACTTTAAATTAGTTCAAGAACCAAGAGCCACATAAGTGGCACTTCAAATTCTTGAAGGAGTCTTGAAGGTGGATTTTATTTTAGACCTCTGTGCTCTGTGAGCATTTATGGAGAACAGGTGTGGTACTCATGACTGGAGATGGGTAAATGTCCCAGTTTTAAAGAAGAAGAAAGGTGAATCTAGGAAACAACACACCAACCAGCCTGATGTTAATACTGTACAATGAAAAATGTTAGAATGGATGATTAAGCATTCAGCTTATGAATACCAAAACTAAGACTGCGCTGACTACTAGGAGTAATTATCTGTTTAGCCTGAATACTAAACACTAGAATTGATGTTTTACAGACCTAGAACCTTTTATGACATATTATAACATGCTTTTTACATGAAGGTTCTTTGTGTGATTTTTAAGAAAACAAACTTGGTCTTTTTCAGTTCGTTTCTCTTTAACAATCTCTATTTTATTGCTTATTAAAATGCAAGCAACTGTGCCACAACTATCGTGTTGGAAGTCATCTTTTCTAAATGTCAAGGTCAAAAGTATGACATTCCAACAATAACATCAGAGCACTATAAGCCATTATAACACTCTTTGGTACTTTGAGTCTATGGTACCTTCAACACTAACATTTATTCCTGAAACAGTTAATTCTAGTGTGAAGTCAGATGATCTTTTCCAATCACCTCAAAGTTCATCTGGGTATCATTCACGTAACTAGCATTTCATTAACTTTCCAAAAGTCTTTATAAAATGAAATTCAAGGAATACAGTGAATTTACAATCAACAGTACTTTTCAGTTCTGCAGGGAATGTTATCTACGAGTTTTCTTTTTTAATATGTTATATGTATAAACAATAATCATTTTGTTTTTTTAAGAAGTTACCAGTATATGGCACACATAAACATGAAAAATTATACCTTTCCCATATTCCAATATCTGTTTCTTGAGAGGAAAAAAACCTTGCCTACTGCTTCATTCCGATTTATGCAGCACTTTGAAGTAACAATAAGCTGGACCACAGAACTCTGTTAACCTATTATTCCATATTAACAAATTATTGCAGTCAGTTTGCAATTGTAAAAGAGTAAGATTATTTCACAATGCAAGATGTAAGATTGTACTCCAGGCTCCCTCTAAGTTGCCGGGCTACACCCACCTCCAGAGCTCTCCGCGCAGGGGCTTTCCACCCCTGCACAGCCATTGCAACTGTGTTTCTTGTGCTTGCGTCAGAATCTGCAGGAGGGAAGTTGTTCGCGCATGTGTGCCTTACAGTGTGCATGTGCAAGTGGAAGAGAGGCCCACTCAGTGGGAACAAAAATTAGAGGGCAGATTGCTTGTACAGTAGTCCCCCGCCCATTCGCGATTCATATATTGCGGTCCCACCATATCGTGGGACCACAGTATATGAAAAAGCCCCCCTTGGGTAAGGGGGGATAGGCCTGTTTCAGGCCTCTTGTACTTACTCCAGGACTGGCGTTGCCCTTAACGGGCCTGCGAAGGCCTTCCCGGGACTTCTGGAGGCCCGAAAATGTCTTCCCTGTGAACCGGAAGTCACTTCCTGTTTACCGGAAGTCACTTTCGGTTCACATAAAATCATTTCTGAGGCCCCCGAGGGCCTTTCTAGGCATGTCGGAGGCCTCAGAAATGATTTTCTGTGATCCGGAAGTCACTAATGTTTCATGGGGAGGCCCAGGAAGACCCTTGCAGGCCCATTCAGGGCAGCGCCAGGCTGAGGGTAAGTACAAGGGCCCACAGCTAGGCCCCCAGGCCCGACCTGACCTGCACCCGCATATTGCGGATTTTCAATTATCGCAGGTCCGCTCAGGTCCCTAACACCTGCGATAGGTGGAGGGGCACTGTACTGTTGATGAACTTGAAGAAAGTAATTCTTTTGTCTATTTTTAAATTATTTATGTTCTGTGTCATCCTGATTTTACTAAAGCTGAAGTAAATAAGCACTATGTTCAATAACATAAAATAAAAGCTTCTTCACAATTTATAGTATTAGAAAACCAATAACTATTTGCTAAATTATATTGCAAATGATTCTGAAGTCACTGAAAGAAGCAGTAAGAGACATCTGACTCTCTCATGCTTCTAGATTATAGACACATGGACATCAAGTACAAGCTGTGTGTTTGCTGATCTGTGTTTCTCTTGGTGTATCTGAAATCTTCATCCTGGCATTTCAGGCACTAGGCATAAAAAGAATACCAAGAGTAGAGACTTCTGAATCTGATCAAATGTTTTTTTAGGCATTAAATTTCGTATCCATCTTACTCAGCATCTACTAATTCCTGTGTCGCATGTCAGTTTGCTCAAGTTTAATTAAACCTTGCAGAGCAAACTAAATGCCTTATTTCAATGCAACCTTTCAAGGACAACACACCCTAGCTGAACAAGCTATAACTGAACCGGCAAAACACAATGAAGACACCAACTATGAAGCTACCAGGAACTCCCCTTACTACTTGGAGTCAATATTTAAGCAATCAACTGCACAAGGGTATTAATGTGCCATTTCAGCTGTCTGTATGGTATTTCAACATACCAAACCAAGGAGGAGACATACAGATTCATACTCATTTTTCCATGTTAGTCTCTGATAGCTAGGTACTTGTCACTGTTATAAAGTAAGGAGGCATAAGTCTGTCTCTTGCTTGTTTGTTGGTCTGTCACTGAACACTACAGAGCTTCTGTTTCTTGTAAAGGATAAGAGCAAATCCCCTTATTCTGTCCAGCACTGAAGGACTTAGCTTTCTCCTGTACAGAGATTTCATTACCAACCATACAGCACAATCTAGACACATTACAAATTCCTTGAATGAATTCTCAAAGGTTAAAAAGCCTTCAATCTAAACAAGAAGCTATGTTTGGAGATGGACCTCAGAAAGTATGGAAATTTGGACCATAGGTCAGCTACTCCTTGTAAACTCAAAACCTTAACACATTGAAGGTCCTTGTTATACTTCAACTTTACAAGCCCAGTCGAACCAATCCTTATTTGGGGGAAGGGATTCTCATTGCTTTTGATATGATGTATTTCTGGCAAGTGCAAATTACAGTATAGGGTTGTAGTTGTCAACATGCTGTAACTTGAATATAGGATGGCACTTTCGGGTGCAAACACTAGCTCCTACTTTCTCTTCTACCAGTTTCTTCCCCTTATTATTGAAACATTCACACAAATCAGAGGTTCGGTGGCATGTTCAGCAAGGCAGATTAAAATGATGCTAAATATGTTTCTTGCTTTTCTTATAAACCCTTGCTGATAAACACACATTCTCTACATCTGAAACAATGGCATTAGTCAGCTATTAAGTTGTGATGACATAAAATCCGACTAAGGCACACCTATTTTATTCAAGTTGTAATGTATGTTCAAGTAGAATTTCCCCATATTCAGAATTTGACTGAAGAAGGCTTCATGGTCTGAATTTCCTTACTTTTTGAAGTATAGCACCATAACTTCAAACATGAAACCCTTTATTTTAAACTTTTAGTTTTCCTTTAAGGAATCAACTATTGAAGCACTTCTCTTGTGCTTATTTAGGTGGACAAGTCATCTTCTTGTCCAAGAAAACTCACATTAAAATATAGTCATTAGTCTTTGAGGTGCCACAATGTTTTTCACTTCTTTATTTTTTATTTTCATTTTGTTTTTACCTGACATGCCAGCACAGACTAACAGGCAGGTCCTGCACATTACAAGATGTTTTTCAGAAGTCTTCCCTTCTCTCAACAACACTGTATGATACAATACTTATTTGAAGTATTCTTTTATAAAATTAATTCCAGGCTTGACAGTCTGCATTGCAGAGGCAGTGTCACAGTAAGTTAGTTCTTGCATTGACTCATTCATTCATCTCATTTGCACTCCACTTTCCTCCCAATAAAAGAATTCAGGGGTGCATCACATATTTTTGAAAAACAACTCAACAACTGGCATTATTAAAAACTGATGAACAATTATACATATTAAATCAACAACTCAGTACATATATTTAAAAGGGCATTTAAAAGGTTATACCTAGGATATTTCCCTCCCTTGATAAACCCCTCCTTGGGAGCTAACTACTTGCAAAAACAAGACCAACCTAGACTAGCTTGGGGAGGTGTTCCACAACCAGGAGCAGCTGAAAAAAAAGGCCCCTTCTAATGTCTTCACCAGCTTCATGTGCGAGGATGATGAGACTCAGTGAAAGGCCTTCTCAGAAGACCTGTAAACCTGGAGAAGTTCATGTAGGGAGATTTGGTCTTTCAGACAAGCTGGACCCACATGACTGATAGTTTCATTGGTTGGGTCTGTGGCTGTAAATAAAAATTGTGTTGTACTGTATTGTGATAGTTTCACATGTCACAACTTGAAATCTGGAAAAGAGTGGCAGCTAGTGAAGTTGTCACAACAAGGCATCTTGACTCTCCCTGGAACCAGCTCCAGATAGCCGTTCTGGCCACAACAAACGCAGCCATAGGTAGAGGCCATTGCAACAATCCAAATGGGATATAACATAGGCATGTGCCACTGTGACCAGATGGCCATTTTCAGGAATAGGGACAGTTGTTTGATTAGCTTTAAGTGTGCAAAGGCATTCCTGGCCACTGCAGAGGTCTGTCTAGTGCAGTGTTGGCGAACCTATGGCATGGATGCCAAAGGTGGCACTTGGAGCCCGTTCTGTGGGCATTCGACATTGCCCCTTCACAGCCACCTGTACTGTATTCAGGTTAAATGTATTGTGTATTGGCACATTGCAAAAAATTAGTGGGTTTTGAATTGCAGTTTGGGCACTCGGTCTCTAAAAGGTTCGCCATCACTTGTCTAGTGTATATCCTCTTGCAGCACCTTGTGCACTAGCTACTGCTTGAGTTACTGAGAGCCACTCTGTTCTCCCAAGAGTAACCAGATATAGAATGCAACACAAAAACTTCTCCTGAAACAAACAAAAAAAGGCTCCATAATAAAAGGGTATCATCTAGGTATTAATGGTTTGTGATTATGATCCCGTCCCTTTTTCTTTTCTTTTCTGGCAGGTCCTGCCCAAATTGTTCCAGGGGTTGCTTAGTGCCCAGAAGCTGCCAGAGATCGACATAAACTATTGTTAAATTGAGAGAGAGCATTTTAATGAGAATATCCTCCAAGGTTAGCTGAGCTGTATCACCTTGAATACATGAATAAAATGAAAATGAGAAGTAGAGAAGGAGCTACAAATATGCAAAGAGTATGCAAAAGAGTTATGAATAGCAGTTCACAAGGCAACGAAGCCATGGTATTAGACTCAGGAATCTGAAAAACAGGGATTACAATAAAAGAGAGAAGGAGTATATGCAGATGCACCCATGCGTATTATACCACATTCATAAGCAAACAACATAGTTTGCACAATTCATTGAACTGGTGGTCATGAGGCCTCAACGGTTTTATTTTCATATGCGGATTATTGTTGTAAGCCTCCTTGGGTCCCTTCGGGGAGAAAAGCGGCATAAAAATAAAGTTTGTTGTTGTTGTTGTTGTTGTTGTTGTTGTTGTTGTTGTTGTTGTTGTTAAATGATGGCAGGAAAGGGATATCTCGTCCACTTTCCTCCATATATTGTATGCTTATGTGTTACCCTTCCTTGCAGCTATAAGCAGCTCCAGAACACCGGGTGAAATCCAACAGCATATTGCAACTAGAGTAAGTCCTTTTGTATCAATGGAACTTACAGAAACTCCATTAATTCAATCATTCTATTCTCACTGCCACTTACTACTGGATTTCAGCCAATGACACATACATATAACAGAACATCCAGGAAGGAAATAACACTGTATTTCAAATAGTAAAAATACCTTGAGATAAAAGTGAATTAAATTTTCAATTTCTAAGAAGCTTGTCTTGCCATTTTTAGTTGATTACCAAAATGTTTTAAAGTTGCTGTTTAGGCTAACACAAAGATACATTAAAAGCAAAAATACTGTCTGTATATCCTGGCCTATTAGCACCTATAACTGTTACAACCAATGAACAAGCCACAAACACCAAGGGGGAACTTAAATGACACAGACATCTAGAAATCAATCTAAAAGGCACTGATTTGTATCAGTGATATCTTTGACAATGGTTTGCCAATGGTTCATTGGCTCAGGAAACCTCAGTCTGCAGTCCAGTTTTTCTACAGGAAGAAATGCTGTCAGCTTCACTGGGATTATGATCCCGTTTAGGAGATGGCTGGCAACAAGCGCAGAAAGAGGCCCCAGGACATACGGAAAGGAAGGACAGACACAGAAACAAGGAAGCAGAATCAATGGTGAACAATAGTAGGCAGCAGATGAAGAAGAACCTGAAAGCAGAGCTGGTGGAGAATGAAGTTTGGAAGTATAGAGAAGTAGGAAAAGAAGGAAGCATCCCTGATATTAAAAGTGTAAATGGAGTCGTCTATGCTTGTCAAACTTGAATATGTTCTTAAACTTGAATATGTCTTAATTGTACTGGACTGTACACTGTCCGTCGTTATTGTAAGCCGCCTTTGGTCTTTTTCCAAGGAGAATGGTGGGGTAGAAGTACTCTAAATCAGGCATGTCCAAACTTTGCCCCCCCCAGATGTTTTGGACCACAACTCCCACAGTCCTTTGCCATTGGCAATCTAAGCTTAGAATTATGGGAGCTGTGGTCCAAAACATCAGGAGGGCTGAAGTTTGGACATGCCTGCTCTAAATAAATAAATAAATAAATAAATAAATAAATAAATAAATAAATAAATAAATAAAAGCATGGCTAAAGATGTGGAGGCAACAAACAAGATTAAAGATACTAAGAAGCCGGAGCTTGAGGGACTAATGGTTGACAGAGATTCCAAGAATATGCAATTAAGAAAAAAAAACCCGACTGGGTCAATATCCTAACCATATCAGAAACAAGAGAGGACTGCAACTACTGATAGAAACTAAGCAGAGAAACAAGGGAGGGTGCCAGAACTTTCTGTATCTAATGGGTGGAGTTAACCAATACATTTGGCACCAAATTTTATTTTGTTATAGGTCAGTGAACTATAAGCATGGGTTAAATTTTCAAATCTGATTTCTAAGGCATATTCCTCTGAAGCGATTTCATTTTGAAGAGCAAGGAAAAACAAGCTCAACTTTAAATCCGTTTTCCCCTTAGCATCTTTGTGCCTAAATTGTGGCAGAAGGTAATTATGACACAATGGCTTCTACAGTCACCTGGCAACCATTCAGAGCCAATGAGTAAACAGAAACTGGCGGTGTGAGGAAGGAAGATGATAAGGGGGAATTAATTTCCAGTAGATTTTTGTCTGCAAGCTTTTAGTATCATTTTCTTAGATAATCTGCACAATATAGCTCATAAACTCCTGCACCCTCAATCTCTATGGAAAGAAATCAGTAACACATTAAACAAGTTGTGCTCACATCACATTTTTAAAAATGTATAATTATATATTTTTTAAAAATCAGAAATCCAAGTTGGGTGATACCTCCATGTCACTTCAAAGGTCTTTTAATAGCCTCACCTTTTAAAAGGTGAGATTTCAAGTCCTTCAGAATTATTTAATAGCCCGGATGTTCCAGAATATGGGCTTGGGAAAAGGAACAAAAGAGCTAAAAGACCATTCCAACTAGATATTTTTGAACCTTTACACTTGGGTCTGTAATCAGATTTTCCTGTTTCTTACCTGTCCCAGGTTCTGCAACAGCCAGGCTGATGAGGGCTTCTGAAAGATTTGAGAGCTTGCTTTTTTCAATGATGCTTTACGGTCTAACAAAGACATTGCCCAACTATAATGTTTTCATTTTACTGCTCTGCCAGGTTTCTGTTCTTCATAAAATAAACCTAAAGGGGGCTTAGGAAAGCACCTAATGATTTCTAAATATTAGAAAGCTGAAAAAGCCTCCGTAGTCTCATAAAATGAAATACCTGACCCTTTGTGGAATACACTGATATTATTTTTTGTAAAAAAGAACTTATATTTATTATAACTTACTTGTTTACAAACTTATTTACAAAGTGGTGACTTATCTTTTGGGAAATCCAGTACTGCATAATAGATCATATACTGTCCTGAGCCTCATGGCGCAGTGGTCAAAATGCTGTATTGCAGCCCAAACTTGGGTCACAACCCAGGTTCAATCCCAAGTAGCTGACTCAAGGGTGACTCAGCTTTCTATGTTTCTGAGGCTGGTAAAATGAGTACCCAGCTTGGAGGGGAGGGAGGGAAATGTGTGTAGACTACATAATAAATTTGTAAAGCACCCAGAGAGTACTTTAAGCATTATGGGGCAGTATATAAGAAGCATTCTTTACTGAGCACTAAACCCAAGGATTCTGTTCTTCCTCTGCTGAAAGAAGACTCCTCCTTTCAGAGGAAGGGAATTTCTGGATCCAACCCAAATTTATTATAGGTTTGATCTGGAAAACAATTAGGTGGAAATCATCACAAAGCTTAGGATGCTTCTGGAAATCTATTTTCTAAGCACACCTGCATGACCTCGTGCTCCGTTACTATATACTGTATTTTTCGCTCTATAAGATGCACCTGACCAAATGACACACCTAGTTTTTAGAGGAGGAAAACAAAAAATATATTTAGTCTAAGGCAGGCCTGCCCAAAGTCCGGCCCGGGAGCCAAATCCGGCCCGTCAGGCCATTCTGAGTGGCCCGCGGCTGGCTGGCCTGCCCCTCCCTCCCCCTCCTTCACCCCATGTTTTTTTAAACAGGCTCCCTGTGCTTCCTTTGGTCCCCACCTTCCTTCCTTCCTCCCTTCCTTGTTCCCCACCTCCCTTCCTTCCTCTCTTGGTTTCCCCCTCCCTCCCTTGGTCCCTGCCTTCCTTCCTGCAGGTGGGGTTGCAAGGGGTCAGTGGGTTGGGCTTATGGCTCAGTGGGTGGGGCTTATGGGCGAGTGGGTGGGGCTTGCAGTGGGGTGGCAGGGTCGGGGAGCAACTGGCCCCTGACACATTCTCAGCCACCAAATCTGGCCCTCCTTATAAAATGTTTGGGCACCCCTGGTCTAAGGCTTCATGGTGTGGGAATCCAGGCTGCAAAGGGGGAGGCTTGCAAATGAGGTGATTGAAACTGCGGAATCCAAGCTGCAAAAGGGGAGGCTTGCAAATGAGGTGATAGGGGCTGTGGAATCCAAGCTGCAAAAGGGGAGGGCAGAGGTTCCCTGGAGGAGACCTCTATCTTTGACTGGGGAATCTTGGCTGCAGAAGAGGAGGGAGATCAGAAAGTTATAGAAAAGAGCTGAGTGAATTCAGAAGATTGTTGGAGAGTGGTTGTTACCAGGTTTATGAAGAGGTCTGTTTATAATACCTGTAGTTGAAGTGTGTGTGTAAAAAAAGATTGAGAATATGCAACTTGATTATGCTGACACTTTAAATACTGAAGAAATATATTTAGATCTTACTGCTATTTTAATCTTTATCATTCATATCCAAAAACCATCCATATTTCTAAATAAAAATCCTGTTTGTTTGTTTGATGCAATCTCTCATTATTTGCTTTATGCAGAACTAAGAATAAGAAACCCAGACCACTAAAAAATGAAAATACACCCACATCATATAAAGGTGCATTCTACTAATAGGAACATAGAGTTTTATTAAGATTATGAAACTCTTTCTCAGAACAACTGGTTCTTCTAAGATACCATCTTGGAATGAAGGAGGCGCTGGCTGGGACAATTAAAAAGGAGCAAGACCTGAAGACTTGGGAGGGGTTTGCAGGATGATTGTTCTTGAAGTTTAACACTTTCCCTGGTGGCGCTAGGGAGTGATGTCTAACATTTTAAGAGCTTAAAGGTGTGAAAAAGTGCCTGGGTGGTGTCTGCAACTACCTGAGTTTGTGCGCCCCAGCTAGTGTGAAAATTAGAGGAAAGATCATCACCTTCTCCAGTAAGTGTATTATATCTTTCACTCTGCATTCAGACAAGATAATATTGGCCATGATGATTACCAGTTGGAATTATAGCATCTTCAAATCACTAATGTGCAATCCACGATCATATCCTTATGGATCCAAATGCTTCATCAATATCTGTAACTGGTACTAGAACTGCCAGGATTTATATTTAAGAGAATGTTCCCTCAGGTCATGCAACCTGAGGGAGCAATTTATATATTTTAGAACAATTACCCAGGATGCCATCCACAATATGGAGATAAAACAACAACTGACCTACATACCAATGGAAGAAACCACAAGTCTACAAAACAACTGAAACAGACAAATAAATCTAGATGAACCAGCAGCCATGCACTTTATTTGAGAACATCACAGCTACTTTTTGAAATAGAAACACCGTCAGATCTAAGAAGGATAGAAAATAAGAGGATTTCCTGCCCTTATACATTCATAAGAACATAAGAAGAGCCATGCTGGATCAGGCCAAAGGCCCATCTAGTCCAGCTTCCTATATCTCACAGCGGCCCCACCAAATGCATCTGCGAGCATATGAGACTAGATATCTGTCTCTTGGTATCACTGCCCTGCATCATTCAATGCCATAAATCACATGGCTGTCTGCTGGGAGATGACACCTGGAATCAGGTATTCATGCTGGAAGATTCCAACTTCCTCCGTATTCCGTAACTACCATCTTCAATACATCACACAGTACTCTGATATAGAGGCAATGAAAAAGGCAGAAACTGGAATGTCTTACTATAGCATATTGGCTTCACTGATAATGTAAACTACAAACTCGTAAATACATGTGTGTACCGGAAAATATACTTAGCAATAGCAATAAAAATATTACCCCATAACATGGTTAAATATACTGTATATACAAAGCATTCCCTTGATAGTTTGGTCAAATTCCACCTAGTCCAGCATTCATGGTTGGATCCGAACATAGTCATACTCAGAGTAATGCCACTTAAATCAGTTGGTTCGACTACTCAGGCCAACATGTAGTACTGATCTGAATACTGTAGGCCTATTCTAAGTACAGCTAACTTCGGATCTACATTTGAGGGGAAAAGATCAAAGTTGAAAGCAAACAGTGGCCAGCCCAAAGACTCTGGGGGATTCTAAGGACACAAATGTGATACCCTTCCTGCCCTTATCTCTAGAATCATTGGGAATATGAAGGCTATATCTACTCAGGTGGTGGCTGTTTTTGGTAACTAGTCTCATTCTTTTTTAATCCTATCAGTACATTGTAAGACAAAGGTTTATACAGCATCTTTCATAGAGACCAGAAGCTATATGGCGTAGCAGAAACTTAAGAGGAGCACAAATGCCCTTTAGCAATTCAATCTTTTTTTTTAAAAAAAACATGAGTCACTGTTGTAAAGCAATTACTCAACATTTACATTTGCCACATTTCTTCTGCAAAGAAAAACTTGTCACAGCTTTTCAGTCATCCTTCATTATATAAAGTGTGGAGCTATTTTCACACCTAAATGTGATCTGACCTTCTATCTAAGGAGCAAATTATTCTTCTGTCAAAACCACAAGAAAAGCAAATCAGCTATTCCCCATTATAAGCAGTGACAATGTTTAAAAAATCCAGATATTTTTATATTTTGGATCTCTTTTTGGTGTAATGTACAGGAAACAACTCAAACTGGGTGCTTGGTGCATCTGACAGCTTATGACAGCATCTATCAACATGGTGCCACAGGTGCTGCATGGACCGTTCCCTCTCCACTTCCAGGCCAGCTGGGCCACTTCTCTCTCATCACACGTCACTGGGGTCCTTCTGCTCCATCAATGCACCAGTCCGGGCAGGAGATCAGCCAGCCTTTCCCCACCTCCTCAGGCAGCCAACCACTGATCGGCCGCACAGAAAAGAATCCCCACCCCACCTACTAAATGGAGTAGCTGACTGCCAGAGGAGGCAGAAGCGGGCAGCCCAAGCTGCTGCTCAGAATGCCACACTGATGAACCAGAAGGATCCTGGCAACGTATGATGACAGGTAAGTTGCCCAGCCCAGGGAGGAAATGGTCTGCACCTGTGGCAATGCTAGAGTTGGCCACATGAAGTGCCCACCTCCAGAAACAATATATGCAATATACAAGCCATACTTACTGTATATACCTAAGCACAAAAAATACAGGCTTCATGACTAAGTACCTGTCAGTATGTAACATGCAGACGTCACATGTGTAATTTTTTTGTTGTTTTTAGAATGTTGCAGTCTACCAAACAGAGTCAGATTTAAATTGGCTCATGGGTCATAATCATTTATATACCCTATGAATTGACCTAGTCAAAGGCAACACTTCTATTTTTCAGACAAGCAATATTGCAAACAATTAGCACCAGGTGAATGATAGCAGAGGGTTTTCCCTTGTTCTTGTTAAAACTATAAGCTTTTTGGAACTCTCCTTCAAGTTATCCAGCATCCTCAGATTCTCTCAGAAGATCCCAAATTGCACTCTGCCTGCCACCTTTCTCTTCTTTTTCTATAAAATGGAAAGGAAACAGAGTCCATTGTTCTTCATATAAAATAGTCACATGCCCTGCTAGAGGTTATTAACTCACGATTTATGTTGGAATGGAACTCAAGAAAGCAGACACACAACTGTACCAAGCAGCTTGTGAATTGCCTCCTTTGTGCATTTTTATTCTAGCCTGCCTTTCCAATATTAACATAATCCTACCATGTGTTAATGCTTAACATTCCATCTGGCAAATACCAACTGTCACTAAGGCAATATCAGTTTAACCAAGACTTCAAGAGCTATTTATTGTCACCATTGCATGACGACCTCCTTTGCTAGCAGGTCCAAAACTGAACACTTCCTTCACATAGTAAGAAAGGAAACATGACTTGATTAAAATTATATAGCCACTAGCTGTCACCCCGAGGCTGCTGCCAAGGGAGATGAGGTGGGGAAAGGAGTCATTTCACTAACTCTGCTGGAAGACCCCTTGCCACCCTCACCAACTTTCCTATCTGTCCTTTTCCTTTTTGAGTTGCTGGCCCTCAGATTGTGTGTGCAGACTGCAGTATCCTTTACTGACCATAGGCAAGTCCTGGTAAGACATTTTGGCTGAGGAGGGCAACAGGAATTCTTCAAATAAATGAAGCAGTTTCTGAAAGTTTGCTGAGTCTGTATCGGCAATTAAAATAAATATTGTATAAGACAATAAGATAGGGCATGGAAGGAAACATATTTATTGAAGTATAAAGTTCAGTCACCTGAAATTGTGTAGCCATTCTGACACAGAGAATGCTGATAAGAGCAGAGCTAGGCATGTAATAAGGGAGTTGTGCAACTCCCGAGCCAGCTTGCAAGAGAGTCCAAGGAGAAGCACGCCCCTGCAAACCTGGCAGAATCAAACAGGCAGAGCCACAAACGGGATGCATAGCCAATTAGCCATCTAGTCTAGTCATCAAGTGCCAAGATTGACTGTAAGGATCCCCTGAACAGCATAGAGCAGATAAAAGAAACACTGGCAAGAAGACCTCCTGGGGAACCCAGTTCTACTTTCTAACTGGTCAGGCAGACCTTTTTGTTGGCCACGTTTACAGCCAGGGTTCTGGTGAAAAAATGGGATAGAGGCCAATCGATTGAGAAATGCGGCAGATCATGGGTCATTATTTTATTTTATTTGTCTATTTATTTGTAACATTTATAGCTCACCATATATTTCAGGATCTCAAGGCAGGCTGCAAAACAGCATAAAACAATTTTGAAACACAAGATCGTCTTTAATATCTTTGCAGTGATCAATGACATCTGACATCAAGTTGTCATCCTTCTAAGAGAACAGAAGTCACTTAAAACAGCTTCCCCCAAAACCCTTCATGCACTAATAAGGCAATGACTATCTAGGGAGATCACCACAATTGTACTCAGACCAAGGCCTTTTGAGGCAAGAAATACAAACAGCTCCCAAGGATGCTGTATGTGCCACAGAGGCAGTGCCCCTTTTGGCATAACCACTTCAGTGCACCTGGCCATCAAGAACCCTTTGAGAGGCAGTTGGCTCGGCTCTGACCAATACTGAACGCCCCCCCCCCAATTTGATTAGAGATCACCTGGAAGGAAGTTGGGAATATTTGGGGGGGGGGAAGAACTGCACCCATTTGCTCTCAAGGGAAGTTCCCATACAGAACAGGATGACATGTGCATTAAAAATAAAGACTTATGATAGAATAATGATGACGACGACGATAAGATGATGAGACATTACAATAGATACTGTGAAGTTTCACGTGCCTTTTCATTTAAAAATAAATAAATTAAGAAATGCCAGTACCTTGTAAAAAAAAATCTCTGCAGGCCGTGGTGCCCATTTTAAGGAGATCGCACCTGCTGAGTTTCATGAGAGCAGAACAAGGAGTTTTCTTTCCACAAGAGCAGTCCTTAGAGTCTGTGGGCTTTAAAACAAAAGATGCCCTATATTCTTTGAAGACGATTTTAATGAAAACAATATGCAGCCACAGCCAGTGTTATCACTAAGACAGAGTGAATAAATACTGTGTGTGACATAATGAGCTCTGTGCCCTCTAAGCTACTGTACTGCTCTGATGTAATGGAAGATGCTCTCTCTCTCTCTCTCTCTCTCTCTCTCTCTCTCTCTCAGTATTTATTTATTTATTTATTTGTTTGTTATATTTATATCCCGCTTATCTACTGGGTACTCTAAGCGGCTTACAAAAAGGCGACAAAGCCAGCAAAATACAATAAATAATCAGACAGACAAACCTATAAACACCCTAAACACTGTTAAAACCAAATAACACCTTGGCTAAAATACAAGTATTAAAATACAGATCTAAAAGGTCAATCTCTTGATGACTTAACAGACAGAGGGAGTGTGGGCAATGAAGCTGGGGACAGGAAAAAGAATCCTAGATGCATTGCTGATGATTGACATTAGTGTGTTGAAAATTGTTGATTTAAATATCCCAATTAGAGGTCTCGGCTTTGCTTATCTTAACTGCACACCCTGCCTGGAGACAACTGCCAACCAAAATATCCACAGGCAGAGTTGCTTAGCTTATTACCTATCCTTGAACATGGGCTGACAAAAATCTCCTACGCAGAAGGTGGGGTTCACGTACTCCACTTTGTATTTAGGTGGGCATCTAAAGAGATATTCCTGGTGGGAATGCTGCATTCCATGGGTAATGTGACCAAACCTCAAACCCAGCCAAAGTGACAACGTGGGACCTCAATTATCAGCCAACTTCACACTCACTATGGTGTGGCTCAAAAAACGAAGGGAAAATATCTCAACATTTTTAAAAAATAAATGCACATGCTGTTGTTCATCAAAAGGCAAAGGACAGCTGAGGTTCAACTAACTACTGGTTCTTATGAAGGGCAAGGGAGCCAAAATATAATTCCATGTTCAGAGGCAATCTGGCAGGAGATTGTGGATGGAAATATCCAAGTGGAAGAGTAGTACATTTCATCATGAAGAAGAATACTGACTAGATTGTACACTACCCATCACTTGCATAAGTGGGCATCAAATACCATAGAAGAACAGCAGCGATGAAAGCGTAGAAGAAGAGATCAATCTTGTGTCCACAAGGGTAGGGGGCCTTTTGCTTTCATGATGAAGAGCTGAAGAGGTAATGGTAGCCCATTTAGTTAAGGGAAGCTGCAATTTCTTAAAAAAAAAATAAACCTTTATTTTGACAATCCTTTCCCATTACCAACAAAAAGGAAAAGAAAAGACAAAAGAAACCTTAATATAACACAGTAACCTACATTGTAATATTACATATTATTTATTAATACTTAATTAGGAAGATGCAAATTAAAAAATCTTATCATTATAAATCTTAAAATGATCAGTTATATAATCATGGTTTTTAAAAAGAACACAAAATCTGACTTTTTAAAATTTAAATTGCATTTTTATTTAAATCTGGTTTCGCATAATGAAATGCTTTTTGAGGAGAAAAAGTTATCTAGTTTTCTATTTAAGATGCATTAAAGCCAAAATGGGTTTCATCATAAAATAAGGATTAATTTTTATCTATGTAAAGGAGACCCATATTCATGCTGTGTTTAGACATTGTAATAAATAAATTCCATTCATTCATTCATCTGGGTTCTAATGTCATGCTCTCCCAGAGGTTTTTCTAAGATAATTTTGTATAATTTTTCTATTTAGAAAGTCACAGATGCTTGGTTTGGCAGTTCATAAAAAAGTATTCCTCTCCCCTGCCCCCTGCAGAGATAACATGGAGCTTTCAGCAAAAATATATATTTTTAAATAAACATAGGCCGTTACTTCACGAGCCGCTCGCTTCGCGGCAAGCCGTCATTTCTGTGCGAACCGATCGCTTCAGTCCACACGCTCCTCCTTTTTGGCTGCGACGTCACCCCGACCACGCCCCCTTTAGCGTGCTCCAACCGGGGTGAGTGATGCCCCTGGCGGAGGACTGGAATCTTTTCGATTCGCATCTCGCTTCGCTCCCAACGTCACGTGTGGTCTCGGTTTTTGGCTTTTATTTCAAGTTTTTTAAAAAAATATTCAAACAGGGATATCGATGCATCGCTATATTGTTTCATCGCTTTGCGCTGTTACTTCCTCGTGCGAGTAGCGGCGGCGGCGGTGGCGGTGGCGGCGCCCAGCCAGAGCAGGGCACCCGGGGCAGGCAGCGTGCAAGCGGCAGAGGGCGGGCGGCTGTGCCATGCGGGGCTCCCCCCGAGTAACGGCGGCGGTGGCGGGGGGGGCTGCCAATGATGCCAGGAAACAATGGACAAAACAATATAAATTAGGAGCGGAAAACACAGGATCGTACAGTAACCACGCTCTGTCGTGAATGACAGCCAAGCATTGATGCATCGATACGCCGAGTAAATTTTTTTAAAAAAATAAAAGGAGAGTGGAACCGGACGTTGCAAATCAGCTTTCTAATGCGAAGGGAGCACGTGAGGTAGTTATCGATTCGGTCCCAAAAATGCCCCGCGTGAGTACAGAGAAACGGGGGTGGGAGCGAAGGGAGACCACGTGACCACCACGTGACCACCTCCGAATTCAAATCGAAGGCAAGGTCGATTCGAAGCGAGGCACCTCGTGAAGTAACGGCCATACAGAGCTGAGGAAAAGACTTCAGTCCTATTGTTCCTTTGCAAGTGGGTGTTTAAACAAAAACAAAAAATCTATATGATAAATATAATACTAGTGCTTTAATGAAATAAAATGTTAGCCATTATTGCTATGGTTAATGGTTATTTTTCCTCCTTCCAATAAAGTACAACAGAAAAAGTCAAGTGACTGCTTTTTAAACCAGAGATAGATAATTAGGAAAACATTGTGAGGGAAAGCTATTTCAAGTGCTAACTGCCCAAAGAGTCATACATTTTCAAATGTAACTGTAAAACTAATTTAACACGTTACTTTTCTAAAATTGAAATCTTTATCCAGATTATATATACAGTATATATGTTAAGCTTATAACAACCAGCAAGGATTAGGCTTTATGTAGAAAGCCATGATTGGAATCGAGTCTTGCTTACTGGGTGTCTTAAAGCGTTTTGATTTAAATCAAATCTACTCTAGTTATAGAAATCTTGCCTTTAGAACTAATGACCCAAAATATGACAATGACAATCTACTTGATCTGATTTATAAATGTGCCAAACTTCAAACTGATTGGATGAACCTGAAGTTAGACAATTCTAAAACAGTTACATGTACTCTACTTTTTCTTACTTGAAAAGAGGTACAGTATATTCCCTATTTGTATCAAAATATAGCAACACTGATATACTTTGTTGAGGCTTGTAGAAGTAACCAATTTTTTCATGAGTTTGGTGAATTTCTGAGTATTAGTTCAAACATTTTTCCAACCCCACTCAAGTCCACGGCTGCAATTGCAGGCAAAGTGTTGTGCTGCTCAGTTTCATTCTGAAGCCAGGATCCTATTGCATTACAATTTTGCACAAGGGTGGATCAGCCACCAGCACAGTGAATGGTGGTATATCCAGAGACCAAGGGACATCGACTTGAATACTGGCCCTCCAAATGAGGTTCCCCCAATAGCTACTGGTCTTAATGTTCTAGGCAAAGTACTGCCTCTTAGCAACCATTCCAGGAAAGTAACAAATTTCTTTCCCCAGCTAATAATCAAAGTCAAACAAAATCAGGGCTAGTGGGGATTGACATTGCCCTTACATGTACAGCTATACACTCTAAACTATAAAGCACACAGAAGACAAACTGACCAACAATTGCAAGCAGCAATCAATAAAACCTGCATTAAAACGTAATGAATTAAATTGAAAAATAAAGATTTTTTTAATGAAAAGAACAGTGACAATAAAATGACAAGAATTGAACAAGGAGGAAAGCACTGGCAGAATCCGGAAAAAGTTAAAAAGAAATACTGTATACAAATTATTTGCGGCATTGCTATCACATGTGTGAATAACCTGCAAAACAGCATGTAATGTTACTTTTTGGGTAATATTTAGAATCCTTTCCCAAAAGCACATGCTCTTATGATTAGAAAACTGACGAGTCAGGGGCTGGACTCCACTTTCTCAATGCCCTGTAGCTAAAGCAAAAGCAAAGTGTGCTGCTTATATACCACCCCACAGTGCTTAAAGCACTCTCTGGGGAGTTTACAAGTAATTATGAAGGCTACGCACTGCCCCACCCCTAGCAAGCTGGGTACTCATTTTACCAACCTCAGAAGGATGGAAGGCTAAGTGAACTTTGAGCCTGCTACCTGGAATTGAACCCCAGGTCATGAGCACAGTTATACCTGCAGTACAGCAGTTCAACCACCGAGCCACGAGGCTACTGGTCTGTTTAGTTCAACTACTGGATTTAACTACTGGGCTGCTTTCCTAGGAAGAAAATCTAAAGCAAACATGACCTGCCACCATTCCCCAAGTTGTCTTCCTGTGACCTTCAGAAATGCCAGATCACACACAAAACTTTAAACAGGCTTGATCTGTTTTAATCACTCATGGGAAGAGAGAGACTTCTTCTGTTAATGCAGCCTAAAATAGCATTGGCCTTTTGTGCAGCCACATCAAACTGTTAGCTCATATTCAGCTTGTGATCTACGACAATTCCAAAACTGTTCTCATTTGTACTATTACTAAGCAAAGCATCTCCCATCTCGTAACTGTGCATTTAGGATTTTTCTCTAGTTATAGAACTTTGCACTTATATCTGCTAAATTTCATTCTGCTCAAGCCTATCAACAAGATACTAAGTTGTTTTTTCAAACAACCAAGCAAGCAAGCAGCCAAGTCCTAACCATTTTCAGAATAAGCACCTTGTGTGAAAGAAAAGGATTTGTACAACCCTTGTTTCCCAGGGCTATGTGAAAGCAGCAGAAGTGTTTTCTCTCCACTGGTATTATTGTTTGGCTTAATGCTTTCAAAAAGATTTGCAGCTTTTATATCACCGATGAAAGCCCGGAGGAAGGAGAAAAAGCCCACATATAAATCTGCCACCTGAATTGATCTGCACAACACTTTTCCAACCGTCCAACTGTTATTACCCACAGACATTCAATCTGTTCTTCCGACGGCTGGATCTGCTTGCTTATCCATTTTAGCTACTGGAAACATTGAAGCAGGTTTATTATTTCACATACATAAAATGTGTTTATATCAAACAAGCTTAACAAATAAATTGTATGTTTTCAGAAATAATAAATGGACCAGAAGCTAGTGGATTTGGCACAGTGAGCAGGTGCATTACCCTATTTCTGTCCATATCCCCGAAATGTCTTTATGCTAGAGCTTAGAGAATAATCTGAAGTTGTTGAGTTGTGGTTGTTTTATTTTTCTTTTGGGGTTATTGTGTGTGTGCATGACGTAAGAGTCCAAGACTGAAAAGAAGTGGAGGTGAGGAACAAAGTCACAATTCTCATGCATGGATAGCATTCAGAGAATATTACAGCTGCATCCCCGTTGCTGAAGTCTAGCTATTGAGAAATTCAAAAAACAAACTACTTCTTCAGTGATGAAAATTCCTGAACGCTCCTGTTTTAGTTGGTATGGCTTTCACTCACAGGCGTAACATCCTTCATTATATTGCATCCTGCAAATGTCTCCCCCCCCCCCAATACTGTTCCACTGTGCAGCAGTAAATGCAGAAATGCAGGTGCTCATCATAAAAGGAAGCACACCATTCCTGCAGTCAGCCAGATTGCTCCATACCAATAATGAAAATAAGGTCTTTTGTAATTCCATCTAATGGCATTAAATTGTTCACTTGACATCAAAGCATCCTCAGATACAGTGGAACCTTGACTTGCGTCATTAATCCGTTCCGGAAGTCTAGACATAAGTCAAACATGACTTACGTCAAATGAACTTTTCCCATAGAAAGTAATGGGAAAGTGGATTAATCCGTTCCAGATGATGAAAAAGACCCCCGAAACAGCAATTTAACACAAATTTGACTGGGATAGGAGATTCCTTCCGGAGATGTAAATGAAATGTCTCTTCAAAGACAGGAGGCGGCGGTGCAATTATAGTCCACAAGTTATACGCCTCCACTTTTTAATGTTCATAGCAACAATGTCTAACATTTAAGTTTTACTGATTTTTAACCTGACGTTCCAAGTTCTGAACAACTCTATGCTTACCATTAGAGTCCCGCAACTGTAGAGCTCCCCAATTAAAATGCTTCCATTGTAGACCAGAATTCTGCAGCCAGGTTTTTTACAAGACTGAGCTGACTGTCTAACCAGCAAGGCCAGCCCCAAGCTCCCAGCCCTTCTTCTCCGGCAGCAGCGGCGGCTTCGGTGAGGCCGAGGACCAGCTCCAGGTGCTCGGAGCTGGCCTCACCGAAGCCGACCGCTGCCAGAAGAGAGGAAGAAGGAAGGAGCAGTTTGGAGGCGGCATCCGCGATGCTGGGTTGTGGCTGTCATCTGATTCCGGTGCCTTGCGCCGGGGCTCTGTGCTGTAAGTCAAAGCCTGCGACTCAAGTCAAACAGGCCCCTTTTTGCTGCCAGTCAAATATGCTGCAAGTCAAGCAGCATGTAAGTCAAGGTTCCACTGTACTTTGAACTAAGAAGGGGATAGCTTGCTACAGTATACTGTTCCTTGGATAATCCATTTCTCTTCCATCCATCCTATGGGTTGGAGTTAAACTTGGCAAAAATTGGGAAGAAGATGATACCATAGTCCCTGCCACTCAGAAAGTCCTGAGGCTTTGTTCCTGGGGGCACTAGCTTCACTACACCACCGCTGTTTCAGCTGAAAGCGATACAGTTTGTAATGTTAAACAGAAGCAGCAAAAGAGGCTTCAGCCAAACATCTTCGGTAGTTACCATATAAACTTGGCCATATGGGAGATGTACAGGAATAAGGTGATGGGAGGTTCCATTAGAAACCTCAAAATTCTATTGGACACTGAAATGGCACTCCTTGAGCTACTATATGCCAACCTTGCCATCAAGGTTCAACTAGATCAGTGCTCCCCAACCTTTTTGACCCCACGGACCGGAAAATATTTGATGATTTTTCCGTGGCCTGGGGGCGGGGGATGGGGGGGGAGGAGGGGGTGCGGGGGACTTGGAGTGTGTGCCTTGCCGCTCCCCCCCGCGCGCACGGGTGGGGTGGGGGGGAGCCCGGGGCTCCTGGGCAGGCGGGCCCTGCCTCCGCCTCCTCTCGGCGGCCGCGGCGTCCACGGCAGCCGCTCGGGTTCGGCCGCCGCTGCCGCCGCCGCCAGCAGCGGCCTTTGGGCGGGCGAGCGGGAGGGGGAGGGGAGGGAGGTCGGTGGGGGGTGGCGCGCGCGTGCATGCGCGCGCACGCTCACACACACACACACACACACACACACACACACACAGAGCCGCCACCAAGACTTGCCCCCCCTCCCGCCAGGTCT
>JAHTLZ010000023.1:4678453-4698880 GCA_023846285.1 Phrynocephalus versicolor | reverse complement strand
ACTACTACTACTACTACTACTACTACTACTACTACTACTACTACTACTACTACTACTACTACTACTACTACTTCATCTTCTTCATCATCATCATCATCATCAACAACAACAATTACTACTACTACTACTACTTCATCATCATCATCAACAACAACTACTACTACTATGGCGATGACAACATCGACTACAAGAGGGCCATGGGCCAGCAAGGGGGGGGGGCTGTGTGAGCATGTAAGAGAAGGGAAGGGAAGGAAGAGAGGGGAGTTGGGGATAAAGAGAATGAATCAACCAAGAGTTAAAGGAGAGCCCAGCCGTTGGATCTCCCATGGCCAAGCAGGAGACACAGAGGGGGAGGAGAAAGGTTGGGGAAAAGGAAAAGCCAAAACAAAACAAAAGCATATGCACACACTTAGCCTTGCAGTGCCCACCCTCCTCCTGAATATCCCTCTGGGGCACTTGCCTCCTGCTCTCAGGAGAGAGGAACTTCCTTGCTTTCCCCCATCCCATCCCTACCACCACCATCAAAACCAGGCTGCAGAAACATTTAAAGTGAGAAGTGCTTTGGCTCAATGCCCCCAACACTCTGATCCACTTTTCAGAGAGCGATCTGGGCAGGATCTCTATCGTGTTTAAAACAAGAGAAGCATGGATCTCTTTCTGAAAAGTGGATTCACTGGAAGAAATTTAGGAGAATTAAGCAAAAGGACCTCTCACTTTAAATGTTTCTACAGCCTAGATGTAGGAAGCAAGGAAGTTCCTCCATTTGGAGAGCAGGAAGCAATCTGGTTTGGCTTAATTCTCTTACTTTCTCCCAGTCTATCCACTTTTCAGAAAGAGATCTCGGCAAGTTTCAGCATTATTTGCCTTCTGTGCTTCTCTTGTTTTAAACACCCAGATCACTCTCTGAATGGTGGATCGGAGTGCTGGGAGAATTAAGCAAAAGGATCTCTCACTATTTGTTTCTGCAGCCTGATTTTTTTTTTGGGGGGGGGGGCAAGAAAGTTCCTCTGTCTGGAGAGAGCAGGAGGCAGGTGCCACAGAGGGAGAGGCAGGAGGCAGGTGGGCTCAGCAAGACTGCATGTGTGTATGTTTTTTGTTTTGATTTTGCTTTTCCCTTTTGATATTCCCAAAGCATTCAGTACAGCAGAAAAGAAGCCGTTTGAAATCAAATGTGCCAAACGTTTTGACAAAGAGAGCAAATGTAGATCCTCTGGCAAGCTGGATCTAGAAGAGCTTATATGGATGCCCTGTACCTCTATATCTCAGCAGCTAATGAATACAGCCAAGTCTTATTCACCTTATCTAGCTTCCAGGAAGCAAAGAAGGAATCACTTTGGGTATACCCTACCTCAGGCATGTCCGAACTTCAGCCCTCCAGATGTTTTGGACCACAACTCCCACAGTCGTTTGCCATTGGAAATAAAGGCCTGGAATTCTGGGAGTTGTGGTCCAAATCATCTGGAGGGCTGAAGTTTGGACATGCCTGCCCTACCTGGTGATAAGCTCCTTACCTTTTGCCTGGCAGTCAGCAAAGAGGTTTGCCGGGGGGGCATGTAAAGGAAGACTTTTGAAAGTGAGACAGTGGCTGAAATCCTGTTGCATAATTTACTACAGCATAATATACTGTACTGTAGAGTAAGCCCACTGAATCAGTGGGGATTTGGGGAGTCAACTCCTCCATATGTTCCACTGATTAAAACTGGACTTCTTGTTGTTGTATCATTACAGTCGTGATCGACCCTTTGTGACTCCATGTCCATGGAGTTTTCTTGGCAGGTAGACTGGAGTGGCTTGCCAGTTCCTATTCCAGGCACCTACAACACCTGGTATTCCCTGGTGGACTCCCATCCAAGTACTAGCCAGGGCCCACCCTGCTTAGCTTCCGAGATCAGGCGAGTTCGGATGTGCTCAGGGCATCTAGGCAGCTTCTCAAACTGGACTATAGTACCCTAATTGTAAATTACTTTAGTTTAATAAGCCCCACTGAGAGGAGGTCCACTTGAATCAACAGACAGAGGAGAGGAGGAGTTGACTTATCAAATCCCTTTTGATCCAACGGGCTTACTTTTAGTCACTGCTCCAAATGATATTCATAGCCTCCTTTGCAAAGTCCTTGATGCATCTCAGTAGCAGGGCTCTTTTGGCCCACTTCCTCTGGCCGGAAACACCAACAGCAGGCATTGATGTGACACTTTAAATACATTCCCAGTATTTGATATACCTCACCATCACAATCTTCAAAACACCCCTGTAAGGTAGGTCAACTTCACTGCAGACAGAAAAAGGACTAATGCAGAGAGATTGGCCAAAGGCTATACGCAATCCAATCCTACACAATGATCACTAGAGAGCAAGCACCGCCATTCAATGACACTCACTCTCATTAGCTGTATAAAACTGTTCTCTAAAGGACTTTATGGCAGACAAGAGGCAAATTTTGAACTGGGCATTTTCTGGCTCGCCGCTCAATTCTCTTAGCCCTCGTGATACATTCACTCTCTCAAAACTGCCTCCCAGAGGGCATATGCTGCTCACTCAGATGCTGAGCCAAAGGAGATGAGTTATATTCCACAGCATTTCTCCCCTAATTCTCACTGCTTTATAGAACAGTCAACATTTCTCAGCTGGTTGTATGGTATCAGGTCAACCGGAACTAATGACTGCATTTACACCCTTCACCCCTTAGGCAGCCACCCTAAAGCAACCTACCTAACTAATGACCTAACATTCCGGCCTGTGTCTCTTGCAAGTCAATACAAGACCCCTGGGGAGTTCTAGGTTTAAGACGCTAGAATAGTGCATTACTCAATTAAGAAGCAAGGGGAACCTTTCCCAAAAGGACATGTTGCAAAGGCTCAAAACTAGAGGGGAGAGTGCAAACCATTAAATGATTGAGACTATGATGTGGAAAGTCTTTTGAACAAACTTGCTTTTGGGTATATGCCTTACAGATTCACAGTCCGTCCACATAAAAATATAATCCTTGTTCTTTCCCCCCCGACATGTGAACTGTCTTCTTTGCAAAGGTATAATTTAGAGTAAGGGAGTGCCATATTGTTGCTGATCTTGTTAAACTGGACATCAGGAACACTTGCCAAACTACAGAAATTCACACAAGAGTTCTAAAAGTACTTTCTCCCCACCCAAGTTCAAAGTAACCACTTTGGGGGGGGGAACAAAACAGTAAGAAACCCTAAAGCAAAAGCTGCCAAAAATGCAAATTGAATGGGTCTTGTAAATAGCTGACCCAAGTCAAGACAAAAATCTTATTACTTAGACCCATGAACATGAACCCCACAGCCATAACTTTTAGTGGCATGCTGGCAACAATTAAGAAATCAAGACTTGCGAGCTCCTGCTGACCTGTCAAATGACAAGGGAAACATGGTGTCAACTCTGTAAGTGGTGGCACGTCCCCACCGAGAGCTGCACTGGTGGACCAGCATATATAAGCAACAGGATCCCAACCAAAGGTTTCAAAATCAATTTTTGACCCTTGTCTCTTCTTTAGACCTGTATCCTATCCCTTCTTCCCTTGGACAAATGGAGTCCCCGAGCCCTCTTTTTCTGTGTCCTCATTTCTTCCACCTCCTTTCAAATGGTCCATCCAAGGGCTCTTCCACTTTACAGAACCACGGACCAAACATCCATTGCCGAGCTTGCCCTTTTGTTACCCTGCAGGAGCTCAGCCAGCCATCAAATCCCTTCAAGAGCTGTTACAAAACAGATTCTGAAGCAGGCTGAATAGTCAGATTTAAATGGAAGAACCTTGCCCCGGGTCTTTTGCTAGATATTACACTTCTTAATCTTAAAGCAAAAATAAAAACAAACAAAAACACCAAACCGAATTAGGCAGACAATTTGAGTGAGCCATTTGCCTCACAAGTTGCAAAGTCTCAAATTAAAAAAAAAAAGACAAAAGTACATCATCACATTTAGCATGAAATTAGGATATACTGAGCTCATAAATACACGAAAAACTCATCTGTATAATACTTGCTCTGAATAAAATATGTCTCAAGGCACAATGTGAGCAGCTACTTTCGATCTTAAAAATAAACCTCTCCCTGGCTTGGCAGCAGAATGTCCAAAATACCACCTGATCTTCTATGAACAAGCCCATTCATGAAGATCTTAAAGCAACAGGAAATCCTCAGAGGTCAGTCAGACAGCTGGTGGCCTGTGAGAGGTCAGCTGGAACTTAATCACCCCAAATGTGGGCCCTCCTCACAAACATACAGGCAGCAGCTACTTTGCAATATGCAGTTTTGTTAGCTCCTCACTTAACAACCTACCTGTTTAATGACCACTCAGGCTTACAACCAGCAGCAGTGGCCAAAGCCCCTGCTGATACTGAATTGCTACCTCAAGAAGAACTTGCTGCTCCAGTAGAGAGGGCCTGGGCCAAAGCTTCCAGGTGGCTTCTACTTCCTGGCACCTACCTTGTCAGCAGCTTAGAAAGGAGGAAGCAGGACTACAGAAACCCCCCCCCCACACACACACATAACTTTCTTCCTCCCCTGCTGCTTCCAAGGGATGGGTGTTGCTGAGAGTATCAGAAGGCCTCCACCAGGGAGGATAATGACTCAAGAGGGGTGGAGCATCTGTCAGGTCCATCCCCCTGTATTTACCCTCCTTTTTCTTCTGCTTCTCCTGTAGCCTGAAGAGCCTTCCTGCTCTGGTCTGCCTGCAAGGAGGGCAGCCTCAACACACCACAAGCCATGCACCTTAAGCTCCTGACTTAGCAACACATTCACTTAATGACCTAGTTGTAGGAATGGAACTTTGACATGAAGTGAGAGGAGTGCCTGTAACAGAAGACAAAATGAAACTTATTGTCTGCTGCTTCCAGATATTTTGACTTGATTGCCATTTTTCTCCTTTACTCCCTTTTTTGTCTTTTTACTAGTTTTAACTGTGTGTTTAAATTTGTGATGCAATACTCTGACTTTTGTTCAACTACCATGGAACCTTGACTATATAACTGCACTTTTAAAAGTAGAGAACCAAATGACACTACAAGTCCCGAATCCAATAACCTCCCATCTGCTTTCTACTGACCAACCTGCATGCAATTATGGCATTTAGGAATTCAGCTGACAAGTTCATTCTAGTAAATTATTGGTCCCGCAGTTATGCCCTTTGGGCATTCTGCCCTGCTTCAAGAGAACGGTTTGGCTTCTGGGGACCAGATCTAAGCATGCCAGAACATTTAAGATAACTGACCCAGGCTTCACAACATAAATACCACGACGCTTGCCATACCAGCATCAACATTATGTGTAATTTATTATATTTAACACGATGATTCCGTACACACCTTAGTCCTATTTATTTGGTCATTACTTGTATTTATGGATGAAAGCTCTGTGCACAATCTGGCTCCACCCCCTTCACCTGTGACCTTCCCGTGTTGACAAGGCACATCTGCCTTCAGCCAGAACTGTAACTCCATTCAGGGATGTGCATTTGCAGCGTTCCATGTGATCAGAAGCCCTGGATGTGATTTCTGCTGGAAATCTTACCCACTAATATGGGGTGTGTATCTGCTCTGCTAAATGTTTACCAAAATTGAAAAAAGAAGGAACCAAATAGGAGTTTGATTAGATGTGTTTATATATAATCAGCAACCTACCTATTAGTCTGTTGGAGTAACTTTTGCGACAGTGTGGTCTTGTTTATTTGAACTATGCCAACGACACTTTTAAAAAATCACATAGGCTGCAGACTTATGTCCTCTTATGAGGACTTATTTCCACAAAGCTCAATGGTTGTAAGTTAACAGACATAATAGCATAAATTAATTAATTATGCTATTAATTTTCCAAACTTCACACTGCTAAATGCCAGGACAATTAATCATCCAGCATCTACCTCTTTGGAAACAAGTCATCAGATTTTCTATAAATTTCTACAGAATTCTAGTGCTTTTTGTAAATAATACACACACACACAAAACCACCATCTTACTTATGGTGCAATTTCAACAAGTATCTCTACTTTAACATTGCACTGAACTGCTTGTGTGTGAGAGAGATGTTTCTTTTTAACGACAGTAGTAAATTAAGGAAGGTCATTTTAGCCTATTGATGTTTATGGCTTCATGTTTATTTTAAATCTCCATCTGAATTTGAAACACACACACAAACCAACACCAATACTTTCCTATAGTAGCAACAGATCAAGACACTTTCACTGGCAACACAAGAGACACAAACATGCCACTGCAGAAAGGCAACTGACATCTGGGGCTCTAGGCATGTGCCCAGCAGCACAGGAGGCAGCCAGCCCAGTGCCACAGAGGATGTGTTCAGTAGTCCAGAGGAACCCAACCGAGATCTCCCTGCCTTGCTTACAGCCTCTTCCCCTGGTGCAAATGACAGGGGCAGGCATGCCTGTGAGCTGGCTGTTGCAAAGCTCAGATTACACTTGATCCCAGGCCCAGATAAGCCTCGCCCTGACCAAAAGGATCGCCACAACTTTCGACTGGATTCCACCTGCAGCGAGAGCGTCAATAGGGCGATAAAACACGCTTGCCCTTCAGAGGCGCGATCGTGACCAGAAAACACAAACAAGACAGGGCTCTTTCCTCATTCAGCAGATCTCCGGGGTCCAACCCACCCCAGGCAAACGAAATCCAAACATGGAGATATATATATATATATATATCTACAGCATATATTTAGACACCGATATGCATGCACACGCCGCGCGCCGGTCTACCAGAGGCGGAAACAACAACGAAGCAAATAAAAAACCCCGGCAGGTTGGTTTTTCCTTGCAAATGACGCCACAGGTACGCCGTGACCAGCCCCTTTGGGACAGGAAGGGAAAATGAGTAGCACAGACATAAGCGAAGTCTGCTCGCTCCTGAATACGGTATCTGAAACAATGGTTAGAACGAACACTCACAAAAACGCACGCACGCACACTCACTCACTCACTCACTCACTCACTCACACACTCACACACACACACACACACACACACACACACACACACACACACGCACGCACACACAAGTGCTAGCCCTGCAGGAGCGGCAAAACGAGAGGTGGGGGAGGAAGCTGAGATCCGGATGGGATCCGAGGTGAGGAGCCACCCTTGCGAGGGGAGCGCCAGACGACGCCCAGCTCGCTGGTCCCGAGGAGGGGCCACGTCCACCTGCCGGGCGCCTTCCGTGGGGCGGATGGCCGTCACCCAGCCACGCCGGTCAGGAGCCCGGGGGGAGAGCGCCCATTGCCCGGGCAGACGCGATCTATGGGCATTCGCGCCTCGGCCCGGTCAAGGGGGCAGCTCGTGCCAGTGCCCCCCCCCAAGGGAAGGGAAGGGAAGGGGGTCAAGGGCGCAACGGCCGGGTGGGAGCGAAGTGGAGGCGGAAAGCGGGCGCTTCACAGGTGCGTGCGTGTGTGTGCGCGCGCGCTGATGGGCGTGTGCCTTTCTCGCGAAGGAGACTCCGGAAATTGGCTTTCCGGGAGGGGGACCAAGTGGCCCCGGCGCCTCCTCCGTCCGTCCCCCCCCCCGCCCGCCCGCCCCTTCCCTCGCTCCACTCACGGGCAACTCCACCGTGACTTCGGTCCCGTCGAGCAGCTGCACCCGGCACTGCAGCGCCGCTCGGCCGCCCGCCACCGCCAGCGCCGCCGCCTGGATGGGATGAGGCGCGCCCGCGGCCGGGGTCGCCGCGCCGGCTCCTGCTGCCCCTCTCAGCGGCCCGTCGCGTTGGTCGCCTTCGCCGCCTGGCCCGTAGCGCTGCATCGACCTCCGGCCAAAGGTCCTGCGCAGGAACCGCAGCATCCTTCCCGCGCGAGGCTGGGGGCGGGAAAGGGGGCGGGAAAGGGGGGGCGTCCTGGCCACCCGCTCAGAGCGCGCCCCCCCCCGCCCCCGCCAGGCGGGGCCGGCCGCCCCCCCCCCCCCGGAGTCCTCGTGGGCACCGCTCGCCGGCGGAGGAGGAGGAGGGCTCGTCACGGCGCGGCCGAGGCAGCAGGCAGGCAGCAGGCAGAGCGCGGCGCGACTCCTCTCGGGGCGGCCCTCCCTCGGCGGCTCCGCCTTCCTTCCTTCCGGCCTCCGCCTGCCTTCGCCGCCGCCGCCTCCCCGCCCTCCGCCCCCCACCCGGGAGGGCGGCACAGACCCACCCGGGAGGGACAACCTGTAGCGGGCGGGCGGGTCTCCTTCTTTGGCCGGGGAGGCGGGCCGAGGAGGAGGCCACCTGGGCGGCGGCGCGTCCTTCCTTCCCCACCAGCAGCAGCAGCAGCAGCAGGAGGGGCGCCTCCTTTCGCCCTCCGGCCGCGCCGCGCTTTTGTCCCCGGGCTGCCTTTGGGGGGGGAGAAGGAGGGGGGAGGGCTGCGCCGAGGGCTGCGCCGGCTTTTCCCACCTGGGCAAAGCGTCCCCCCTCCTCGCCCCCGCCCCCGGTCCCCGGAGAGGCGGCGCAGGAGGTGGCAGCGGCGGCCGGAGCGCGGGAGGAGCCGCCGCTTCGCCTTCCCCGGGCGCTGGTCTGGCGCCCTCTGTTGCGCTGAGGCGCCGTGGGATCACCCGAACAGATCCGTTTTCTCGATCCACCGAAACTCGCCTGGTTCTTCTCCGGGCAACGCGATCGCTCGATCATTTCTTCGGGGAAGTTCCTTTCGGGAGAAATCTAGCAAGACCCGGGGGCGGGGGGCGGGGAGGGATATGGGGTGCGGGGGGAGGGCGGCAAACCCAAAGGGAAAGACCAGGAGAACTTGGGGAGAGAGGCGTGGTTGCGGACCCCCCCCCCAATACCGGCTTGGCAAAGAAGTAACTGGAACCGCGAAACAGCCTCCGCAGGTGTGGCAGTTTTATTGTGTCAGTAATTACCTACAGCAAACAATGTAGTTGGTAACTTCCTGCATTAATTAGACTTAATGCTTCAGAGAGGGAGTCAGCGATTCTTGTGCCTCATCGACGGAATTAGCCCTCGGCCTCCTCCTCTCGTGTCCGTCGTCCTACCTTTGCAAAGAGGAATTAAGTGCCGAGGAGGCCGAGAGATCCTTCCAAACTAGTAGCGCCCGAAGGCTTCTGTCGGTCCCTCCGGGGCCTCTTGAGGTCCGCCTTGGCCAGCAGCCCGGGGGCCTCGGTCGGTGTGCCAGAAGCTTCGCAGAGTGGAGGAAGATCCGGGACAGAGGACGAGATGCTAGATCCGACCTGGGTTTAGGGCTGCACAGAACAACAACTGTAGCGGAAGTGGGGGGAGAGGAGGACAGATGCCCCTGAATTCGTGAAATATTGCCGCGGGATTATTTTCGCTTTGGTCTTGCTTTGTTTTGGGCTGCCGGTTAGTATCCTTTGTGAGGAAGAGCAATTCAGTTTCATTGCTGCTCAGGCAAGGGAGAATTCAGCAATTCCTCGGAGCAACCTTAGATTCCCCCCCCCCAATTGTTTGCAACAGGCAGGGTTCTCGCTTGCTCACAGATTTAAGCAGATAAAGTACAAGCAATAGTGTTTTCCATGCTGCCTTGTGGCAACAAAGAAATACAGGTATTGGGGGACTTCTTAAAAGGAGTAAAGAGACAGGAAATGGACTGCTAGCCATGCCTTTTCAACTTGAGGTGGTTTGACATCTTCACCACTTAGATCTGTTTTCTGGAAACTGGGGTGGGGGGTGAGGGTGGGAGGGAGCTTGTGTAAAGAAGACAGGATGGCAGACCTGCAAACTTTGCAGTAAAGCCCAGAACCAGATAACTGTCCATTCCTGTCTAGCCAAGAAAGCTGAGAGCCACCTGAAGAGCCCATTGGCCAACAGGAGCTGTGCTGGATCCAAATCCCCCCCCCGCCCCCAACACACACACACTTTAAGGATAGTGGAAATTCTAGTGTCGCCTTGCTGATTTTTGGGCTTCCATAGTAGGTCATGTCTCTGGGCTGGAGAGAGTTTGGATTTGGTGTAACTGAGCTGTAATGCTGTTCCCCTTCACCACCACCACTCCCCCACACCCGACTTTTTATTGGGTTTTTTGATGCTTGATCTTAGCTAGCACAGCACTTGGTCTCTCTTGAAACCAGCCTGCACAAGGGCCGTTGTGCCAGCACAAATGGCGTCTGCCCATTCCAGACGCTCTGCAGGACATTCTGCGAGTTAGAATTGGACGACAATTGTGTAATTTCTAAATACTTTTTCCAGCTGATATTTATGGCTAGAGAACAAATGAGGGGTTGTATATTGTGGTTTATGAGGATTGCTGCCCTGCAGACTTTTCTGCTGACTCCTTTCTAAAAGTATATGTTTCAGTTAATGCCAGCTGTAACATTTTTACTAGGAAAAACATTGGGGGGGGATGCCAACCATTGGTGGTGAGACGGCATATGAAGAGCAGCGCGCCAACAGTACACAGCAGAACGCATTAAGCTTTGGCTTGTATCCATCTGTCGTTGCTCCTGTACTTCCCTAGCTTTTCTCCCCTTGCTTGAAACTGTAAACGTAAAAGGGTATTCTCCAAGTTAGTATTAAAAATAAACACTGTAATAGCCAACAATTCTGTAGTCAAGGCTTTCCTCATAATCTGTTCTCTCTATAGATGAGGATCTCTCAAAGGAATCATTTGTCTTGTCAAGGCTGACAAGGGTTCTTTTTGAATTCAGTGATTATGAACATATCAATGAGGGGAAAATGCAAAACTTTATTAGAGATACAAGAGGCAGGGAAGGAAAAAGCATGTACATTAGAGAGCAATAAAATGGAGAGGACCCTCTTGGAGGGGGCGCCTTAAGATCAGCAGTGGACAAGTTTTGGAAATCAATGGTGCAGCATCCTCCAGAGACTAAGCTGAGGCTTGGTCCTAATATGCTTTTCAGATCATGCACCTGCTCATTAAGTGCATCTTTGTATGTCCAGCTTGTCAGTTATTTACATTTCACTAATTGGCAAAAGGATAACAGAGCATCTCATTAATGGGCAAACTGATAAGAAAACCAGACATCAAAGCATAACACCTGCTAGGACTGTCTGACCTAAGGACAGCTTATCGCGTTTCAAATGTCTCACCCAGAACATCTGGAATAAACAACCTGCCACATTCTTCAGTGACTTGCATCATTCAAACAGGTAAGATTAGTCTCTGCCATTTTACAGCAGCTGGAGTCTCTCCAAGTAACCTTTAGCAACCCCTGATTCCTTGTGAGCATCCAACAGACTAAGCATTTGGGCACAGAAAGGAATATTGGTGCAGCTTATATGAGGCCTCCTCTTCATTTTGCCCACATGAACTTTACAGCCTACTTTCTGGTGAATACTGTTATAATAAGTTGAATGCATGTTACCATTTTGTGTAAATGTTTGCTTTAATTCATTGCTGTTCCCATTAATATGTCAAGTTCTCATATGGGAAAAGAACAATCAATGTGCTGTTCAAATAAATCATTCTCTCTGTAAATCTCTCTCTCTCTCTCTCTCTCTCTGAGATAATCCATAAAATATTAATATACTGCTCCCGATAGCAACCCTAAACAGGGTTTGGTTTCTCTCTCTTTTTAAAGGATTGGAAATCTCTTTGGAAAGGTGTCCTCCTAGATCAAGGGAATAATGACACTGCCATAATGTACAGGAGAAGGCTCACTGGGACATTCTAGCCCCACATAAGCCCCACAGATAGGATCCATTCTACCGATGAAGCTGTTTGGATGAACAGCGAAACGTTTCTATCTCTCAAAAAAGAAGTCCAGTAGCCATGACTCAACTTCCAGATAAACTCACCTGGATGACTGAGAATCTTCACAGATCCATTATACACTATTTTAATATAAAGATTTTAAAACAATATTAAATCTCAATTAGGGTGGTTAAAATACAATTTCGATTATGTATTTATTTACAGACATTTTTAGCCGCCCCACTACCAAATGGTCTCTGAGCGGCAAGTAGCGCCCATAATACATAAGAAGGAAATGAGCATCAACCAGTTAGGACCAGTGACCTAAATGATGAGCGCTTAAGCATACAAACATAGAGCTTTATGCTATTAATCAGACAGTCTTGCTAAAAAACAGATGATCCACCAAAGAACCCTGAGTCAGATGCTAGGAAATGTTTAAAGCAAACTGCTGGAAGAGTGGATCAGACGATGAAATCATTGTTCTTATATAAAATAAATAGATGCTAAATGTTCAAGAAATATATGTCTTTTCAGTTGTTTTGATAACTCTTAATGTGTTGATTTCTCTGGGAGCCCTACATCAAAAGCCAGTCCAGCTAACTTTTATGGAATCTGGCTGAAATTTTTCAGCATTAAGACATTTCTAGCCAAGCACAATAAAGTAAATTGTAATAGGAAAAGTACATAGTCCCAAAAATTCTTCCTGGGAAGATGCACATGCTGCAGAAAGCAGTCAGCATCTTTTATTTTTCAGATCTGGCATTTCGGGGAAAGACTTGATGGTGGTAGGTTTTATCTGCTCAGGATAGATGAGCAACTGGGGACACCAGCATGGCAGCAGTGGCAGCAGAAGAGAGGAAAAGGAAAAGGGAGAAGGCAGGAGAGAACAAGAACGGTGCGGGGGGGGGGGGACAATAGCAACACTTCACCTGCAGATCAAATTTATTTTTTTATTTTATGCAGTACACCAGCAGTGGTCTACTACTACTACTACTACTACTCTCTCTCTCTCTCTCTCTCTGCAAGAGAGAGAAAAAAATTTATATACACAAAGGTGCTAGAAAATGTGGCTTTAAACTAAAGCCTTGCATAAATCAACAAGACTGCATTGAAGGAGAGCCATCATGGGTGCAAGAGAAAACCCCACCCCACCCCTCACCTCGCTTTGGAATAACCACAGAAAGCCACATGACTTCCAGGGCCATTATAGCAGTTACAGTGATGACCTTGCATAACAAAAGTTGCCATTGGATGAAGCACTCAGCTTCTAATGTATAGGTCAAGGCAGGTTTTATTCACTGCAGGTTTCCATGAGAGTAAACATGTCCTTGGACCTGTGTTTCTGGAACCAGTGATAGAATGCACAGCATTTATTCTCTGAATTCTCAACTTTCTGATAGTCATCAGGTCCTGCAGCAGCAAGATATGGCATGTATATTTAGAGCAAAGCTCAAATACAAAGCTTTATTTGCTGAGCTTTCTACCCAAGTCAGTTTTACTTTTAAAAAGGTCAGCTTTGAGTCTACTGGAAGTCCTCTTGGAATTCTGATCTAAGAGCTGAACTAGACACTAGAGACTCAAGGTTGCACAGCAGAGATGCCTTGAGTGCTACAAGACAAGTCATTGTCATGATTCATGAGCTTTCCTCACTTTCCATGTTGTTCAAGTCTTCTGTGTTTGTGGTAGGTCACAGGGAGCTCTGAGAAATTTCTTTGGATAATAATGTGGTACAGTAACCCCCACCGATCGCGGGGGTTAGGGACCCACCCCACCCGCGATGCACGAAAATCTGATATGCGGAAGTGGGTGGGGGGCGATTGTGCGGCGCGCCGGCGGCAGCAGGAGGATCTTACCTCCCACCACTGCCTCCGCGCGGCCCCGAGGCTTCTCGGGGGTGTGTGGGAGGGCCACGCGGAGTGACCAGATCGCCCGCTGCCGCCTGCCCACACACCCCGGAGGCTTTCAGGGGCGCGTGGGAGGGCGGCACGGAGCGACCGGATCTCCCCTCCCTGTCGCCCTCCCACGCACCCTGGAGATTTCTCGGAGGTTGGGGGGGCGGCACGGAGCAACCTGGCCGGCCGGCCGCCACCCCCCTATGGTTCCCGCAATGTAGTGGGATCGCAATACCGGAACCGCGAAATGGCGGGGGGTCACTGTATCACTTTCTAAATGTCAATGTGCTCATCTCATTTAGTTTTGACTCTAAATGGCTGAAGCAAAGGGCCATGAGGCAAGGTTTAGAAATCATGCCTTGGATGAAGAACACCGAGTGTCAATTTTTTTTAAAAAAAAGGTGTCTAATATTTTTATTTGTATTTAAATGTATTTGTATATATGTATTTGTATTTCAATGTTTTATTGTTTTAAATGTTCATTGACATTTTAGGCAAAAATCAAAGAAAAACAAAACAAAACAAAAGACACAAACATGTGGCATCTTAAAGACTAACTTTCATATTTTAATGTGACGTTTCATGCACATGTGCACTTCTTCAGACATATATAGCAGCAGAATGAGGTGTAAGATATAATATGAGCTGAGATATACATTTCATAGCAGATCTTCATGGGTTGTGGCCTAGATATCATAGGCTGTAGCAAATAGAGGTGGTGAGGTGTATAGGGGAGGGGAGGGAGGGGGGGAGAAGAGGATACAGTTAATTAGTAGAACTGGTGAGAACATTAAATGGTGAGTTAGAGCTGTATAATTTTATGGTTTTATGGCTCACGCCAGCCTATGTTATTTTTAAAGTGTGGGAAGTAAATTCCTCAAGTGACAGAAACCAGATCAGAGGGGTATTGGATAAGACAGGGTGGTGAGGGGCAGAGAGAGAATGGAAATTTTTAAGTTAGAGTCCATGAAAAGAATGATAATGTAGAGTTTTTACCTTACAGTCCATGAGAAAGCAATCTGGTAATATTACATTTGATAATGACTCAAGAACCCCCGACTAATGTTCAGTCCCTTAATGTGTGTGTCCATCATGGATATAAATCTTATTTCAGCTGCTTCCCTTTGTATTCTTGATCTGTAATGATTCTGTTCCAAAACGGTGACCTTCAGGTCCTTCAAGGAGTGTCCAGGTAAACTGAAGTGATTTGAGACAGGTTTCTGTGTATCGTGGTTTCTTATGTCAAACTTGTGTCCATTGATGCGTTTTCTTAGAGATTGTCCTGTTTGTCCAATGTAGAGTGCAAATGGGCATTGCTGGCGAAAGATGGCATAGATCACATTAGTTGAAGAGCAGGTGAAGTTGCCCTTGATACTCTATTCAACATTGTTGGGTCCTGTGATTGTTTTGCCTGAGTACATGTGTGGGCAGAGTTGGCATCGGTGTTTGTGGCAAGGTTTAGTTTCATTGTCCATGTTGCTGTTTTCTAATCTTGTGTGCATTAGTATTTGTTTGAGGTTGGGAGGTTGTAGGCAAGTACAGGTCTCCCGCCAAGAGCTTTGGAGAGTGTTGTGTTCTTGTCAAGAGGCTGGAGATAGTTCATGATGCGTGTGAGTGGTTTTACTTGTGGACTGTAAGTGACAACCAATGGTGTTCTATCATTTGGTCCTTTGGATCTGTCTTGTAGTAGGTTGTCTCTGGGTATGCGTCTTGCTTTGTTGATTTGTTCCTTAATCATGCGAGGTGGGTATTGTAGTCTGAGGAAAGCATTTTGTAGATCCCTGAGTTTGGCGTCTCTATCCTGTGGGTCAGAGCAGATGCGGTTGTATCTAAGAGCTTGGCTATATACAATTGATTTTGTTGTGTGTTCAGGATGGAAGCTTGAAGAATGCAGATAGGTGTATCGGTCAGTTGGTTTTCGGTACAGTGTGGTACTAAGATGCCCATGTTGTAGTTTCACAGTGGTGTCCAGAAAGTTCACCTGTTGTGTGGATTGTTCCAGGGTGAGGTTGATGTTTGGGTGAAAACTATTGAAGTCCTGGTGGAATTTGTTAAGGGATTCCTCTCCATGGGTCCAGACCAGAAAAATGTCATCAATGTATCTCAAATAGAGAAGTGGTTTCTGGGTGCAGTGGTTAAGAAAGCATTGCTCCAGGTCAGCCATGAATATGTTCATGTATTGTGGGGCCATGTGAGTGCCCATTGCAGTTCTATTGATCTGGAGGTAGTTTTTATTGTCAAAAGAGAAATAGTTATGTGTGAGCACAAAGTCACAGAGGGTGGTGATTATGTTGGATTCTTCCTTGTTTCGGATGGTGTTTGTGATAGTTTGTAGTCCATCTTTGTGTGGTATGCTGGTATCGAGAGCTTCTACATCCATTGTAGCTAGGATGGTGTTATCTGGAATGTTCTGTGTAGACTGAAGTTTCCTTAGGAAGTCTGTGGTGTCCCTTACATAACTGGGTGCATTGGTAGTATAGGGTTTGAGAACATTGTCCACGGATCCAGATATTCCCACTGTGGGCCTTTTCACATGACCCCTAAACTCTGCGGCAAATGGCTCCCATATCCGGAACTTAAAATTGTTTCCCCACCAGCTCCGGAGTTTACAAAAAATTAAGTGCGACCACGCCCACCTAAGCGTGTCCCAGCGCACTTTTCAAGTACCTGCTCTCTGGGGGTGAAAAGTTCCTGATGCAGATGTAACGTAGTGAGTACCGGGCTCTCCTGGCTTCTGTTTGTTGTTGTTTTTTTGCCCCCCCGCTCCTTTAAGAGATACTTAAGGGACTGGAAACAGAGCAAGACAGCAGAAGGAGGTGAGCCTGCATTCTTTTCTTTGTTTTTTTCTCCCTCCCCTCACGCAGCCAGCAGCCAGGAGTGCGGAGGGGGTGGGAACACAGGAACAGCGACAAACCCCCAAGATCTCTGGTCCGAATTTAAGTGGCCAGCGGATCTTAGGGGTCATGTGAAAAGGCTCTCAGATGGTGATGATGCTTAATGCAATTGGTCGAAGGTAGAAGTTTGCTAGTTGAGGTTCTTGTGGTGTATCCTGCAGGATTTGTTCACATACATTTCCAGGGAGGTCTTTCATGAGTTTCTGTAATTCCTTTTGGTATTTGGTGGTTGGATCTGTAGTTAGTGGTTGGTAGAATTTGGTGTTAGATAGTTGTCTTTGGACTTCCTGTGTGTAGCTTGATTTGTCCATGATGACCACAGCACCACCCTTGTCAGCTTCTTTGATCACTATGTTGGGATTGCTCCTGAAGCTGTGTATAGCATCACGTTCAGTTTTTGTGAGGTTATATGTTGTGTGGTTCCTTGTTGATGATCTCAGTCCTGGCCCAGTGGCGGAAACATTCAATGTATAAATAATAAATACTGTACAGAATATGTTTCACTCCTCAGAACACAATTGGCTGTCAGATATGGCAAGTAAGGATGGGATACATGCTTACAAGTTGAATTCTGTTTCCCTTGGATTTTCTTGGGTTCAGTAGTCTAATTTAGCTGCCATCAACATCACTCCCAATATTTCTTTACTTGTTGTGACTCTTCAGTCATTGAGAAGCCATAGTGTACTGGATCTGACCTGGAGATTATATAGGAGATGTTTAGCTACTTTCTTTCCAACTGTGCTGTTGAATAAACTAGGCCCAGAAGAAAATCATCTGAGAGCAAATATGGAAACACCAGCAATTTGATCCTGTCTGGGCAGAAGCAGGTGGGGAAATAATGTGGGTCGAGCACTGTAATAGCACCAGAGCACAGAATAATTCCTTCTGTTCTTTACTTGTGTCTGGCATGATCAGGGCTTCAGCTCTGCACTGACAGCAAGATATAATACACACTGGAAAAGGAGATAATTATTGTTCCCTCAGTAAGGAAACTGCTCTCAATCAAAGTGTATCTGTCGAGGGCCATATACAGATAAAAGCAGGCTTGACTCTCAGTGGCTGAGATCACCAGAAGAAGGCAAGAGATTTATTTGGCTACTCTAACAGTGTCCAGGAGGAGTAAAACCCTTTTCTTACTTCTACATCAATCTTCTTTGCTCTTATATGTTACCTCCAGTGGAACCATTGCATTTCCAGGCACTAGCCATAGGCTACCTTGTCCTTTTTTATCCTTGTTGGGTTGTTCCAGATCCTTTGCAAAGAGGTATCCAACATCTCCTTTTGGGACTGTGGGCCCTACTGGTTTCCACAGAGTGCTCTCTGCCATGCACAAGGCAAGCTGGGGTTTATGGGAAGATCGACAGCTAGTGACCTGTGTTCTATCAGATGTCGACTGGATGTGGTCCAATATAGCAATAAGGACAAAGTACACCCTCCATCCATGGTGCAGGTGCAATCCATTTTTATTGTGTCCTAGGAATACCTGTAGTGTACAAGAAAATGTGCCATGTATGAGCTACTTGTTAGAACTGTGCTTGTTTTGTATCTGTTAAATAAAATAGACATGCCACTCAGCCACAGATGGTGTTAATGGTAAAGCAAGCCTCATTGTGGAATTGTCAAAACCGTTACTTTTGAGAGGGTATACATTTCACAGGTAAAGGGGGAAAATAGCCACAGACAAAATAGATGATACAACTGAGATCTATTTTTTATCTGCCACATCCAAAACAAAATAATATCACAGTGTCTTCTCGTCGTTCCTGCTTCTTCTTTGCAACTGCCCGACTGGCAAATACAAGTTACAATAGATACAGAGTTCATTTGATATTCTGTGATTGCTGGAAGTTTAATAGGCACTTTTTAACTTGATTTTTTTTAGTAAAAGCAAAGAGCCCTGGGGAAGAAGCAAAGAACAGTGACTGAGAAATTAAACACTGATCAAAATTAGGACAACCAAGGAGAAATACCAGTTTAGAACAGGATCCCGTGTCTGTTGAAAAAATGGGTTAGGTCAAGGATATAAAAAATAAAGCTTATAGGCATAGATTAGAAAGGGGGTGTCATAAAAATAGTTTGCTAAAAAGGAAAATGCACAATAAGAGGAAGTGACTGTTCTGTCATCTTACAGAATTCCTCACAAAATGGCATCCCAATGTCTAATTTAGCTGGTGTAAAATGCATCCCACTGTTATTTGTTTGGTACATTGTTCTGCCTTTCCTCCAATGAGCTTTCAGTGGCATACCTGGCTCTCCTCCTCCCCATGTTCTCCTCAGGCTGAGAAGAACAGCGACTGGACCAACATCACTCAGTGGGTTCTGAGGCTCAGTGAGGAATTTGAACCAGCATCTTCCAAGCCCCAGACCAACACACTAATTTCTCCATTTTACTGGTTGTAGATCAGCTGCCCAGTCCTACAAACATGTATTCACATTTAATCCCCCTTATTTCAATCTGGATGGTCAGATGTGACCTGCGGGCATTTCTCCCACTCTCCCTCCATCCCATTCTCCCTTGTAACTTTTTTTTTTTTTTAAGATTGGCAAGCTTTGGTTAGTTTTCACACTTCAAACCATGATTTCTGTTTCTGATTTTTTGGGGGATGTAGTAGACTAAGGTGCAACTAACACCGCGGGAAAAATACAAATAGAACCTCTGTGAAGTTATCTCCGGGGCAAACTGCTGTTTCCTTAACAACAGAAAGGTGAGGCATACTTTCATTTTGAATTAATGCAGGCGGCAACATTCTTACTTTTCATGTGCCAGAGTTAAGAATGAATAAGTAGAAGCCATTCACTGTTGGGATGGGAGGAGGTTAGATGACTCCTTCCCACTCACAGTTTTAAAATAGAAGGGATGTCATGGGTCATCTTAAATCACTGTGGTGAGCATGGCAGCTGCCACCCCCGTCTTTGCTTGTGGCGTGCATGAAAAAGGGTTCCTTGCATACACTGACATATAGGTCTAGAGCTCCCCCACCTAGAAGAGTCCAAAATAAACATGTCACTGATAGGATTGTGACCACTGGGTGTGATGGGGAACAGGTAGCCTTGGGAACCCCCCCACCCCCAAATCAATGCACAAGTCACATTGTCTGGTGTGCTTCATATGACACATTTAAGGCTAGGAGTCCTAAAGGGCAGCAAAACTAGGTCTTCTCTAAATGATCATTTTGTCGCATCTTGGCAGCAGAAATGGTAGAGTGAACCACTCTCAGCAGAGGCTTCAAGAATGAAGAAACAACCAAGCAATGAATCATGCAGAGCCACAATGGACTGTCTCTTTCATGGACATATCCTTAAGGACACACAGGAACCATTAATTAAGGCACAATATCAGGTTTTTAGGTTTTGTTGGGCTGGGCCTGGGGTTTGGTAGCATCCTACCTCAGAATTACTGTTATGCATATTGAAGTCTAGTTCCTTTTGACGACATATTTACTGAACATGGAAGTGTTCCCCTCCTGAGAGGGTAAGCATTGCTTACTTATTATTTAAATATGTCAATAAGAAACACACAGGGAAATGACTTCTTCAGATGTACTCACTTCATTGACAGGTGTGCAGCAAATGGCTTGGTTTGAATGTGAATGAGGCCCTGATAGTATCTGACAGAATGGCTCCTCACAAGAAGAACTTCCAGGATCACTTGCTCAAGCCAGGTTGGCCACCAGCAGGTGCCGACCCGAGGGAGGCCTGGAAGATGACAACAAGGAACTGGGCCTTCTCGGTGGTTGCACCTCACTTATGGAACCAGGTTCCTCAAGAGATTCGCCTAGTACCCTCGCTACAAGCCTTTAAGAAGTTACTGAAAACCTGGCTTTATAGGTTGGCCTTCCCCGATCATTCAGATCCAACTTCCTTATATAAATAGGACACTACTCTTCCTGTCTGCATTACGATAATTTTTACCAGCTTTTTATTTGTATTTTATTTTGCAATGTTGAATGGTTTTGATTTATTTGTGTTTACTTGTCATTATTATTATTATTATTATTATTATTATTATTATTATTATTATTATTATTATTATTATTA
>JAHTLZ010000023.1:4552680-4678443 GCA_023846285.1 Phrynocephalus versicolor | reverse complement strand
TATTATTATTATTATTATTATTATTATTATTATTATTATTATTATTAGTCATGTTGGTTTGATTGACTAATTTGTTTATTTGCTATTTTAAGTTGTTTAATGTGTTTTATTGTATTTTGTTTATGTTTGTAAACTGCCCAGGGTAGCTTTTTTGCTAGATGGTTGCGGTATATAAATCAAATCAATAAATAAATGGAAACTTGAGATAAGTTCAATGTTTAATTGGGCTTCTTGAGGGGACCCAGTCATGCCAGTCATCCTCCCCATCCATTCTCTTTTCTTGTCCTCCTTTTCTTTGTTTACATTCTCTGCTCAAAACAGCACCAAACTTAACATTGATTGGTGAGCAGCGGTCAGCTCCAGTACCATAAAGGTTTCTTGGATAGAAGAGGCTCATACAACTTCCTCCTCCTTTCCCAATGCTTCATTAAAAGGTGAAAGAGGGCAACCAGAATCTTGCTATGGTGGCACATCCATCTGCTCAGGAGCACAGGAGCTGAAGTGCATATGTTTCCAGGCCCCTGCTCTTTTCCACCGGGAATGGGATTATACTGCACCTCCCATGACCTTGACCAGCGTCAAAATGTTTGTTGCTTTCACTTTTGAAAGAAACCAAGGAAGGGGCAGAGGCTAGGTAGGTCTCCTGCATCGATGAAGCTGGTTTGCTACCAGGGCTGTTGCTGTCTAGCTTGTTCGTTGGAATAGTACATGAGGAGATGGAGGGAAGAGGCAATGGCTGTTAAATTAAACTATTGTTCCAGTTAAATTATTGTCGTTTCTGCTCTGATTCTTCTCACAGTCATCAAGAAGAAAGTGTTAAGACTTTTAAGCATCCCTGCTACTTTTCCCTGGTGTCCCTCTTTTGGATAAGTGTGAGAAGCAACTGTGCAAACGGCAGCAGGCACACTGGAACATAGGGGACCTTATTTCGGAGTCGATATTTCTGTCTGCAGTTACTGACAAACCTACAGCTTATGCTCAAAAATATTCCAGACCAGGGTTATGCGGAGAAAATGCCACTTGATTGTTCAGTGACACAGTGCTCCTCTTTGGAATGGACTTCAGGAGGGACTCGTGGGACAAGACAGCTAGAATCTCAGCACCCTGGAGAGTGTCGGCTGCATTGGTCAACCCAATATAAAGTAGAGCTTAATTGTTGCTTTTGCAACTCTTGTCCTGATTGCCCTTCTGAGACTTCCCTCTCTTTCCTAAGGAGTGTGCCTTATACTGACATCCATGGCGAAAGTGAAACATGACAAAACCAAGAAAAAGGGGGCTTCAGTGAACACAAGGACACTAATGAGAATATTAGCTCAAAATTGTAAAAACCTATCACAGCATTCTTAAATAGATGCAAAGTTTTGTAACAAGGTGATTTATTAAGAAACTGCAGAGATATATGTTGATACAGCATTATATATCACAACATTATATTGTGATAGTGATCCAGGTTTATATCACAAAGACATATTATTATTTTCCCCAATCACTTTGGTGATCTTGTTATTCCAATCCACTAACTACACATTTTCAAAACGCATACACACATAGTGCAAGCCTACACTGTACTCTAACCACAAATGTTTTAGCAGGGTCTGGAAGCAGGGGGACTGTCATATACTTAATTCTCTTTCTACAGATTTGCTACAATGAGCTGTTACAATCCTTTCTCTGCTGAAACTGGAAAAACAAAGTAGAAACTTGGCCTGTTTGTATGGCTCTGATATTTAGTCACCACAAATGTACATAGTTGCCCTTAATGAAGCTCCTCAATTTTGGGGGAGGGGAAGAGATTAGGTTTAAATCCATGTTTAAATTTAAGTATGCAAAACATCTACGTACTGGAGAAAAGTCTTATGTCTGGGTTTTGCAATTTTACTTTTATTCCAAAGGCCAGGTCCTTAGTGGAAGTTCTTGCAAACAAGAATATGCTAGAGAGCTCCCTGACCTTTTATTTCATATTGCTGGAATGTTTGCTCATTTGCTACTTCAGTCACCTTAGGGACTGTCCCACATATATTTTTTGGCATTGACACCTGGTTGCATGAGTGTACTGCCCAGGTTGAAGATCGCAGTACTGTATATTGTATACTGTATTGTCTACTGCACTTGTACAAGACTGACATGTTGCAGTGTATCAGCAGTTTGTATAGTGAGCATAATGCACACATTGTGCGTGCATATATGTGTGCATGTGTGTGTTTGTGCATGCCTCCCACCTTCCATATGCTCCTTGAGCCCTGATACCTTTTGGAGAGCGAACTGAACTGTTCCCAATTAATCCCCCCCCAAAAAAAAAATAGACACTGCATTTCATATGGAACAAGGGGGTATTTTTCTTTCTTTCTTGAGGATCACATTGTTGTGGGTAAGGTTGGGTCAGATCCAAAAGCAGGCAAGGATACACATCCTCGCACTGACAACTTTCACTTCTCTTGGATATATCTGGCACTGCTCAGTTATAGCAGTTTGATTCCACTATAATTGCTATGGCTGTATCTTAGAGAATCATGCAATCTGTCACAGAATTTTCTGCTGCAATTCACAGGAGGGTACTGAAAGCCCACTTTGCAGAGAATTCTAAGTATTTCACAAAACTACAGATCCCAGAATTCATAAGATGAATGCATGGCAGTTAAGGAGGACTCAAACTTTTACACCTGAGCAATGTAAGGTCAATTCCCTATTTATTTATTTAGTTATTTATTTATTTATGCATTTCTAGACTGCCTGATTTTCCAGAAGGGACTCTGGGTGGTTCACATGAAAGCCAGATAAATAATCAACAATTAAGAACAAACAAATCAATAAGCAACACACACATAAGACTAAAGACAACATGGCTTTCAAAGACCCAGGAAGAGGCAAAAACTGAAGGGTGGCGTGGAAAGAGATACAACAAGAGGGGGGGGGCAAGGCAACACAACATTACATTACTGATTGCTGAATGCTTCCCTAAAAAGCCAGGTCTTTAAAGCTTTTTAAAGGCTGTTAGGGGCTCAGTTTGGCGCATTTCACAAGGTAGTTTGTTCCGCATCGTGGGAACAGCCACTGAGAAAGCCCAATTACGGGTGTCAGCCTTATGGGAGTGGCCATGCCAAGTGAAAGAGCCAAAGATGATCTGGTGGGTCAGGCCAAAGCTGGCCTTTGGGAGATCCACTCTGCCAGATACTCAGGCCCCAAGCCATGGAGGGTTTTGTAAACGAAAAGCAGCACCTTATCCGGGAGGCAACGGGTAGCCAGTGCAGGTAGGCCAGAGTTGGCACATTGTGGTCAAAGTGGCTCGCACCAACCACCAATCTGGCTGCCACATTCTGCACCTGCTTCAGTTGCCAGACAAGTGTCAAGGGAAACTCCATGTAAAGAGTGTTGCAGTAATCCAATCCTCAAGATGATCAGTGCTTGCACAACTGCCCGCAGGGAGCTGCCATCAAGGTATGGATAAATCTGGGTGATAAGCATAAGTTGGTCAAAGCCTGACTTGGACACGGCAGCCACCTGGGACCCCAGGGACAATGCCGGGTCAAGGACAACACCCAGATTCCTCACTTTTTCAACCAGCTGGAGGCCAGACCCACCCCACCCCCCGACTGGGAAGAGGACCACCGTCCCCCCCCCAAAAAAAGCAGAACCTCTTCTCAGGGTTGAGTTTGAGCCAGTTAGACCTGGTCCATTCCAACACAGCATCCAGGCAGCGATCAAGGGTCTGGACCACCTCCATTGCAGAGGTAGAAAAGGAGATATAGAGCTATGTGTCATCAGCATACTGATGACAGCAGGCTCCATATCTTCAGATGACCTCGGCCAGTGGCCTTATATAAATATTAAAAAGCATGGAGGAGATTGTGGATCCCTGAGGCACCCGACAAGAGAGTGACCAAGGAGATGACAATTCTCAACCCAGGCTTACTTGCTGGGTGCAGTCACTGAGCAAGGAATGAAGCCAACACAAGGCTAGACCTCCAATCCCAACTTCAGAGAGCCTGCCCAGGAGGGTACCATAGTTGACAGTATCAAAGGCTGCTGACAAATTGAGAAGGACTAACAAGGTAGCACAGCCCCTGTTGACCCCCCTCAAGAGGTCATCCTGTAATGTGACCAGGGCAGTCTCAGTCCCATGACACGGCCTGAATCTGGATTGAAAGTGATTCAGGGCATGATCTTCCTCCAGGAACGACTGGAGCCGCTCAACGGCGATCTGCTCCACCACCTTACCCATCAAGGGAACATTGGCAATCGGGTGATAATAACCCATATCATCTAATTCAGGCCAGGTTTCTTGTGAATGGGGTTGACCACCATCTCCTTCAACCGGCTGGGGAAAATCCCATCCCTGAAGGAGGCAGCGGCGATGATAGCAGCCCACTGTGGCATGCTCCCTCCGGCGGTCTAAATAAGCCATGATGGGCAAGGGTTGAACAGGGAAAACACTGGCCTGCAGTGGACCAATGCCCTGGAGGCATCAGCTGAATTCACAAGCCCAAATTCAGCAAAATGAGGAGACCGGGGGAGTGCAGCACCGGCCATGGTCGGGGACAGATCAGTGCAACCGGAGTCCAGATTGGCACGGATGGCCTCAATTTTAGACTTTTAAAAGGCTGTGAAAGACTCTCTAGTGAAATCACTAGGAGGAGGCCCAGGCAGACCAGGATTGGTGAGATCTTGAACCACCGAGAACAACTCCACCTGGTGGTTTGAGGCCCCATCAATTCTCAGAGAGGGGAAAGATTGTTTAGTGTCCCTGATTGCTCACACATAACGTCTGGTCATCACACAGACTGCAGCCTGATTAAATTCCATCCAATATTTCCTCCATCTGCCCCCAAGCCTTCTTTCTTGCTTCATTGCCTGCAAGTCCACTGTAAACCACAGCAAAGAACGGGCTTGGCAGCAGATAAGGTGCTTGGGGGTGATCCGGTCGACAGCCCCGGTGGCAGCCACATACCACCTATCAACCAGGGACTCAGCTGGGTCATCAGCCAGTCCATCCAGAAAGCACCCAAAGGCATGAAAAAAAATCAACAAGGGTCCAGAAGCCTATGGGGGCGGCCCCAGGTGGAAGGGCCAGGCTCCCTGTGGGGAGTGGTGGCGATTGCCAGAGAAAAGGTCAGTAAATTGTGATTTGACCATGAGACGGGCTGAGAATACAAATTCCCAACCCTCAGATTACAGTCCGCAGATGTGGAGGAAAATACCAGGTCCTAGGTATGCCCAGCCCTATGGGTGGAACCAATGATATGCTGGGATAGGTTCCCTTCTTCCTTCCCACCAGTTAATTTCAGGAAGGAGATACCCCCTTCAGAAAGGTCTGAAGTGATGACTTGTAGAAGACTTTTGAAATTAGGAGATGGGCTACATGAGATCCAACCAAGGACCATATGGGGCCTAGAGCCCCTGACACTGCCATGAATGTACACACCAGAGGCAATTCTACCTTCGCCATATCACCTCCAGCTCAATGAATAGCAACAGTGGAGTAGTGTTCTTTACCAGAGTAATTCCAGCAAAGATTTCAGCCATTATGATCAGGAGATTATGTGGACTATGCTTCAACCTCTACGTTCCCATTGAGAACAAAAGGAAACACAACTGTATAGCAATGGTTTGTGATTATGCTTTGAAAGCCATACAAAGCCACTGGATTAACCAAGCATTAGTGGGAGCCCTTGGCATGGTTTTACCTGGTCAAAAATGTGCTGCTTAGTGCCTGCTGTGATTTAATAGGTAGACTGATAGATCTGGAGAGTAGGGAGGTACATTCCGATTTGAAAATACTCAGATTTCAGTGAGTAATGCCATATTCAGTTTCAAATACTGTATGCTTGAATTTAAATGTGATAGTTTCTAATCTTCTTTTTCTTCGTTTCTGTCCCACTTGCTGGCACGGTCCGCTAACAACTTTCCAAATATGTATAGTTCTGAATTGATGCAATAATAATTTATAATATTCAGAGGCACGTTTATCCTATAAATTAGAGAGCAACCAACTAAGTTTCTGCTTCCTAGAGAAATAAGTGAATGTAAAATCTTTTTCTTAGGGATCCTTAAGTGTAGGAAACTCATGGCGCAGTGGTTAAATGCCTGTCCTGCAGCTAAAACTGTGCTCACGACCTGGGGTTCAATCCCAGGAAATAGGGTCATGGTTGACTCAGCCTTCCATCCTTCCAAGGTCGGTAAAATTAGTACCCAGCTTACTGGCGGCGGCGGGGGGGGGGGGCAATGTGTAGCCTGCATAATTAATTTGTAAACCACCCAGAGAGTGCTTGAAGCTCTATGGGGTGGTGAGAAATGGAACTTAAAGCCACCCCAGCACCAAGGGTAGTGGGATGGGGGCAGATAACTCATCATCTCCTGATAGAAATTGCCATGGGTTTCTCAAGGGAGAGGGCAAAACCTGTGATGTCTGTCTGCATCAATGAAATCTAGAAGCAAGCAAGGACACCTGAAGTTATTTTTTTCCACATTGGTTCTTCCAATTGAAAGACAAGCATAACTGCTTATTAAACCCCTGAGCATTTGCTCTTATGATATGATCTGGTGGAAGCCTGCACTTGCAGCAGTTTCTTTTATAGCTTTTTCCAAATCCTCAACTTACAGTTATGTACTTTCCATCTCATTGTACTATATATTGAAAGCTGGGTGTGGCAGAAGGAGGGGGCACCCACTGCAGCAGGTTCTAATGAGAGACTTGGGAGAGGGACAGGAAAAAGACAGCCTCCAACTGTTATTGTTAAACACCCCCGCCCCAAGAAATCCTGCCACCCAGCTACCTTCTTCAGCAGGCGGCAGTACAGGATACGTGTGTCTCTGCCAAGGAGGTGGCAGGGAAGCTTCTGGTTTGAGGTGGAACAGATTGGAGTGAAGTTGAGACATGTTCCCTTGACATCTTTGTGCAATATGGCTAGGGTTAGGGGGCCAAAAAGGCAGCAAAGAAGGTGCTTTTCTCCCAAGCATCGTTTGTGCCAGAGAAGGACAAGAATGCCGCCAGCACTCAGACGGAGACTGTCAGAGGGGGCAGCAGCAGTGTTGCTTCCTTGTGTGATTGGGAAAGGGGTTTATGATGAGCACCAGGCACCGCCTTCCATATCCACCCCATGCAGCTCCATCATATTCAAGGAAGGATTGACACAGAGCCTACATTGTCATATATTTTTTCCTCTGCATAAGATCTCTATGGCTGGTGGGAACTCCCCTTGAGGTACAAACACATCTAGTGTGGTTAAGAAGACTGAGGGGACTCGGGTGGGCACTCTTTCAGAAGCATGTGACCCTGAAATCTCTCTATCCAGTTGCACCTTGTTCACCCATTGCCAAAACTAATAGTGATGACAATTAGCAATCCCTGTTAGGAATTTAGTCAAAAATGGGTGCTCCCAGAAAGTCAGTATTCTGGAACCATTTGCAGCAATGCACAGCGGATACTCTCATGGCTGAGTGCATGCACTGAAAGAAAGTGCTCAAGGACAGGCAGGTCTTGGGCCACCTCTCCAAGGGTAGCATGCTGAGCAATCTAAAGACTCAGCACTGCTGCCGGCAAATGAAGCGGGTATTGTGGAGGAAAATGGGTTGCTTCTTGTGAAGGGTAAGTGCTTGAAGCCATCAAAGGGCAGAGGGCAAGAAGCCCAGGGAAGCAGAGAGGTTGATGGACAAATAGTAAGCAATGGGAGGCAACAAAAGGCAGACCCACATCTCAATAATAAGTCCCAGGCTACCCTGGAGGAGCTTATAGGGTTACTGGAAAAGAACTTCTGTAAACCTAAAAATGCCAGGATTTCTTGTCATCTAAGCCTAAGGGAGATGATAGCTCTGAATGGCCAGTCATTCTCTCTTGTGGGGAACACTGGTTCCTTTAGGTTTGTGGCAGAACTGGCACCCTATTACTAATTATCATCCTGAACAATCCTTAGCCACAGGTAGGTGCCTGGTTTATATTTAGGTATCAGGTGATGGGTGCAGCAGCAATTGGCTGGGGCACAGATGATATACTTAACAAGTGACTTCTGGAGATGACAGAATGCAAAACATGCTTGCTGATCTCTCCCTCACAGGACATTTATAGGAGGTGGAGGCATCAGATAGAAGGGCAGGATACGGATGGACCCCGTTGAATGTGGCCATGATGGAAGAACACACGGCTCACAACATTTAAGAGCCTCTGAAAGACAGGCTACAGTAGTAGAGACTGGAGAGTAACTACTGGAAGGCAAGGTCTGTATGTCACAGACTCTCCCTCTCTCTCCCTCTCTCTCTCTCTCTGTGTGTGTGTGTGTGTGGTAGCAAAAAGACTGTCTGGAAAGATGAAAGAGGTGTGCTGAATGGGCTACACCAGTGATGGCAAACGTTTTAGAGATCGAGTGCCCAAACTGTGATTCAAAACCCACTAATTTCCCACAAAGTGCCAATATAGCAATTTAACCTGAATACAGGTGGCTGTGAAGGGGCAATGTCGGGTGCCCGCAGAAAGGGCTCCGAGTGCCATCTTTGGCCACCTGTGCCACAGGTTCGCTAACACTGGGCTACACTCTCCACCTAGGGGTCTGAGGTGCTTTGCAGGGTATGGAAGACATTTGCATATCTTATAGAATGGAGGGGGGCAGCAAGGTGGCAGGGCATTTTCTCACAGTGAACAGCGAAGTGTTGCAGCAGAGGCAAGAAAAACTGGGCTTGCCCCTACACCACCTAATCCAGGACGTGCCAACCTGATGGCGCGCCAATTCTGACCAGCGTGAAAGAGTCCTGGAGTAGGGAAGCGATCTCTGTGGTTTGGCCCTGGAGAGTTTCATTGGTGAGGCTGCACCCGTGGGCGGAGCAGAGCAGGACACTATGGTTCAAGCAGTCTGTCCTAAAGCTTTGAGAGTGCAGCAAAGGCCCTGAGTGTGATCCCAATGTTCCAGGGCTTGTTTTGCATGAGGACAGGCATAATAAGGAGACAATATAGGTGGATGGCAGATTCCATAAAGGGAGGACAGCATTTTTTTCCAGCCTGAAGTTGTGACCCAGGCTAAGAAGCTGAAGGACATGCTCTGGTGCAGGTTTACTTCCTTGTGGAAAGTTCCTTCTGGGAACCTTCATGGTTCCCCTCAAATTAAACAGTGGGCAATAGATATTAAACCGCAGCAAGTGGAGAGTCCAGCTGCACTGGGGGGGGGTCACATAGAGGAGGAAGAAACTAGCAATGTCCTTAGCAGCCCAAACTGCAGTGCTAGTAATTGAATTCTGGCGTCCACGTCCTTCACCCCTGCAACAAACACAGGGCAAGCTTTCTGGGATACTGTCTTGACATGCATGCAGGGCCGGCGCGTCCATTAAGCTGGCCAGCCTGCTGCCCCCCGCTGCCCATTCCCCTGCCGCCCCTCCCTGTCCGCCCGCTGCCCCTCGTGCCCATCACTGCCCCCCCGTGCCTGTCGCCGTCCCCTGCCATCCCCTGCCCCCTGCCGCCCCGCCCCCCGCTGCCACCCCACCCCCGCCCATCGCCTAGGGCGCAAAAAAACCTAGCCGCCGGCCCTGCATGCATGGGAGGGGCCGGTCCTGCAGAGACATAATGTCAAAGGAAGGACGTGGCTGAGGCAGAAGGAGAGGTAGAGGCACACATGCAGGAGTCCTGCAAGCCGAATGGGCTTGCATACTGCTGCTTACTGGGCTGAAAAGAAGTTTGTTTGGGAAGGTCTGGCCACGGTGGAAGTAAGGCTGCTCACCAACTAAGTCTGCCTGATAAGTGAATGTTCTCTCAGGCAGGGGACATTGTCAGTCCACACCACCACTCACAGTTGGAACCTGGATCTGTATAAAAACGATTTCTCCTTAAGGTCAACCTACCATTGCCCAGCTTCTCTGAAGTCCCCGTTAAGTAAAAGTGAAGGGCACACTCACAGTACTAGGTGTGCCATGTTTCGGTCTCCTGTTCTGACTTTTCCCACTCTTCCAAGACTGTGCTCACTTACTCAGGTGTGCCATGTCCTATGCTGTTGGCACAGTTCCACCAGCCGCAGGATATCTGCTGCACTGGCCATGGTGCACAGGGTATTTGCTCACTCCCCTGCCATTATCTATCTTCTCTTTCCCCAATGCTGCTGACATTTCCTGCCAGGGTTCAATCAGTATGCCCCTTACAGTCATTTCCTAACACCTTTCTTGTTTGGCACAGCCACTGGGAAACTGTCAGAGGACATTGGGAAATCCGTTAAAAATGTTTCACCTGCTTACATTTTTTAAAAAGGAAAAGAATGACTCTGTAGTATTTGTATCAACTGTAACAGGATTCCAGGCATTCAGAAATTATGAATTATACCAGTTCCAAACGCAAAGGACTGGAATTCTGAATTCCAGATCTGAATTGCAAATCTAAATTTTGGTCCTAGTGCACCAGAGAGATCCAAGTTTTATTTATTATTTAGGATGAAGGTATGGATCTTCACATTTATTTCCTGTTTTTCTCCAGTTGTGGCTTTCTTTGTCTGGTTCAGGTTTCAAATCCTCACTTAGCCATGAAGTTTACATGGTGAGACTGGGTCAGTCGGCACCTCAGATTCAATTTGAAATGTGAGGAAAGCCAAAACAGAGGAAAAATACATATGTATTAGAGGCTTGAGCCACTACAAATCCAGCTAAGATGATTCAATGCCTGATTTATCTGCAGTAAGCTGTCATAATAGGATTTCAGAAGATAGACAGCAAAGTCTGGAAGATTTAGCACCACTGGCATCATACGATGATGCCACTGTTTTGATATTAGAACAAACCATCCTTTGCATCATGGCAACTATGTACATTTATATGATTAAGCACTAATCTGATTTAAGCTTACCAAACAACTCGAAAGTGCATTTCAAAGCAATCGTGTGCCTGGCTGATGAGGCTTACTGAGCATCTGCTGCATGGAATTGAAAATACATACTGAAAATTATCCATACTGTATTTAGTTTCCGATTATTGCCGTAAATGTGGCCCCTCATTACAATTATTGGAAAAAAATACTTGTGGTACATAGTTTTGGATGTAATTGGTGCATTCAGCCAAAGGAAAATGTGTTTTGTTGGGAATATTAAATAGAGCAAAGGAAAACAAGTTAGTATTTTCACGAATAATGAACATAACTCCCGGCTCAAAGAGGAACACATTGGTCTATTGAAAAACAAACACTAGACTGATATCTAGGAGAAGAAAAATTGAACGGGCTGCAATTTTGTTTTAAACTTACTTAGTACTCCCTTTTCATAAAAATACAAAAGCCACTTCAAGAAATGAGCAATGTAATGGGATAACATTCCCTGACTGTGCCAGGCTGTAACAGAAAGGACAATCTTACAGATAAATCAGATTTTGCTATTTAAGTGATTATGGCCCACCTCCTAAATTTAGGTCATGAGAATTACATACACATCAATGGTCTCTGCTTACCATTGGTTGGCTACAGAGTTATTTATTGCTCTGCCCAAATTAAAAACCCATTCTCACTTCCACCCCAGGGTCCCCAGAGGCGTAGCTAGGGATTGGAGTGCCCGGGGACAAAGTCGGTTTTTGCACACCATCCTCCCCCCACCCCAACTGTGTCTCACCCATCCAGCAAGGGGGGGCAGATCATGGAGAAACAAGGGGGAAAGAAGAGTCTCTCCTTCTCATGGCAGGGGATGAGAAGGGGATGAGAGTTGGCCAGGGGATGCTATTGAAAAGGGTCAGTTGTGATTCTGGGGAGTGGTAAAATTGAACGAACTATCAAACTTTCTATGCTGCTTTATAACAGCTAGTTTAGGGCAGCCTATTCCTAGAGTCTCACATTAATTTGACCAGGAGAGAAAGTAACTCCCCACTTAGCCTTCTGCTGTTTTACTATTTTTCCTAACTAGCTCAAGGCTTAACATGCCAAAATCGAAATTTCCTGGAGGGATATCTTCCTATGCCTGAGGCCAGCCAATGGCCTTTTAGCCATCAAGTATCTTCCAAGTATCCATTTATATGGTAAGATCTTGCAATTATCTCTTCCCAGACTTCCACTCTCTCCTAAGTAGCTGGGTTAACTTTACTGAATATTCATTTTCTTTTTTTATAACACTTAAGAGGATGTCCCTAGATTTAACCTTTTGTAAAACCAGAGTTTGGCTGCTTAGGGATTGTGCTGATTCCTTGAAAGCAGATCTTGGTGTGTTACTTTCAAGAAGCAGGGCCAAACAAGGAGAAGCTGAGAGGGAATTCAGATCCTGAACATAAAGAGAAAGAATAGCACACAGAATCCACACAGCTCCAACACCTCTTCCTATTGACCTACTAAAATCAGTAAGCTCACAAAAAAGGACACAATATCTCTGGACCAATCCAAAATTAGTTGGGAACAACCTAGTTGGAATTCCATTTCCATTCACATGTCTCTTGGGATTTTAATATTGGCAAGATTTCAACTTCCAAACAAGTGTTCCTCACATGTTCCATAAGATAATGGTGGTAATTTTCTCTAATAACTGCATAGGAAGCAGGACCCACACACCTACTAACAGCAGCAATATTATAGTGACAGTGGTCACTAGGAGAGATTCATGTGGAACAAATCATTTTGTATCCCATCATGTAAGAGCCAGTGTTTATAATTTAAACACAAAACCAAATACATTATAGCCAAGCAGTATCCTTCATTAACCTACAAGTATGATTTAGGTTAGCGAAATTAAAAGCAGTCTCAAACAAAAAAAAATTATCTGAAGTAATTTAGAAGATTAAACATGATGTTTGTTGCTTTGAGAGGCACAAAAACCTCCAGCAAAACAACTGTTGTATTAACAGCCAAAAACAGAACCTCCAGACAACTGTGCATTACTGGTTAAGGCACACTATGATCTCCTTCAGATAACATCTGTCTCATGAGACCGGGGAAACATATCGTGCCAGATGTCAAATCCTGATCTGGGATGAACTATGGCATATAGGGCAGTTTTGAAAAGAATAATCTGCATAAGTCACAAGAGTAAGGGCACCTTTATATTTTCACATTATTGTGACCTGTGATCACATGTCCTTCTAATTAACAATTAACCCTCTCTTTGGATGCTTAACTTTACTGTTCAATCTCTTAAATCTTAGGTTTTATGTCATCACAAGGTGAGGAATTTGAGGATGGGAAGAGATCAAATGTGTAGCCTGCATTATCCTTTGGGAAGTTTGGCCTCTCTGCCGCTGCATCATTCGTGTCTCAATAAACAGTTGAATTCATTTCATTTCTTGGTTCGCTCATCCTAAAGAAAGTCTTATACTTTCCCACCACTGTCCTGCTATTGTAAAAATGCAAATCTGAACCTAAATTAGACTAATACAATCCTATGACAACAGGCAATTCTGCAATAAATGGGAACTGAGAGCAATTTCTGATGATCAAAACATGACATAAGAACATAGGCAGCAATTTTATTTTATTTATTTATTTATTAATCTTGTATCCCGGCCATCTTCCCACTGGGAACTCTGGGCGGCTTACAACAATAAAAACAGGTAATAAAAAAAAACACAAACAAAAGGCAAGACCCAAGCAAAGTTAATGCAGGGGGGACAAGATGGCGGCAAGACCCATGCATAATAGAGCAAGGGGGGGAATTCCCACATTGCAAGAGAAAAGGTGGGTAGCATCATGAGATAGCATACTTTATTTCAATAAACATGATACTATCATAAAACATTTTTAACTGAGGCCGATCTCAAGGTCTGGAGATTTCCCGATATCATACAGAGCAAAATCCCTTGACATTCTGATCTCAGACTTGTTTTCAGCTGACTACTTATCTGATTATCCAGATCAGCACACTCATTCCCTACTGATGGGTCAGCTACACAGTAACATTTGTTTGGCATCTTCCAGGTTTATGCAAACCATATGAGTGTGCATCAATGCACATAGGCATGAATCGTGGCATATAGGACAATTTTAAAAAAAGAATCCTCAGCATTAGTCACTAGAGTAAGACATTTCAAAAACAAGTGATGTCAGAAGAAGAAGATGAAACATGGGCGGCAGAGAGTCATTCTGAAGCATTTCGGCACATAATTTTCAATGCTCTTCAAACAAAGTTTTGAGCAAGATGACATAACAAATCATCTTCAGATTTAAAGCAGTAGCTCCTTTTGAAATATTACGAAATGGCGTGCCAGCCTTGTCATTGGAACAAGGCCTCCTCGGAGCTCTGTAAATATGGAAAACATGACTACTAGTTGCTAAAAAGACGCTTTCTCTTGTTACTGAAACTTAACATGCTTAATTACCTGCTCTGTATCTTCCTCAGAGGACAGTTTAAGGATTAAACTGTATGAGATGCTATCTTTACAATCTGACAAAACACTTTTTTTTTGCCCAAATTACACAGTTCCTTCAAAGGGGTTCCTGGATGGAACTGATGCTCTTGATCTGTTCCAGTCGGGGTTCAGGCCACACCTTGGTATGGAATTGGCATCGGGCACCCTGCATGATGACCTTTTGAGGGAGGGTGACAGGGCAAATTGTCCTTGTTGGCTCTCACTGACCTTTCAGCAGACTTTGACACTGTTGACCACGGTATCCTCCTGGGGAGGCTCTCTGAGCTGGGGATTGGAGGCACTGCTTTGCAATGGTAACACTCCTTCTTGGGGGACCGCCCCCAGAGAGTACAGCTGGGGGAAGATGACCTCTACCCCTTGGTCCCTCAATTGTGGGGTGCCACAGGGGTTGGTCATTTCCCCTACACTCTGTAATATCTACATGAGACTGCTGGGGGAGGTATGGGGTTTCGTGCCACCAGTATGCTGATAACACCCAGCTCTGCATCTCCTCCCCCCCTCCCACCTACAGTGGATGCCATTTCATCCATGGATCATTGCCTGGACACTGTTCTGGAATGGATGAGAGCGAACAGACTGAGGTTGAACCCAGGCAATATGGAAGTCCTCCAGGTGGGGGTGCCAGGTGTTGGCAGGTTGGGAAACTCAGTTTGGGGGGATCAACTCTCCCTGTGCAGGACGAGGTACACAGTCTTGGCATAATATTGGACCTGGTGCTTATTACGGAAGGCCAAGTGGCATCAGTGGTCTGCTCTGCACATTACCGTCTATGGTGGATCATACAGCTGCACACCTTCCTGGATCCAGGCACTCTCACTATGTTGGGCCATGCACTGGTAGTCTCGAGATTAGACTACTGTAGTGTTCTCTACGTGGGGCTGCCTTGGACGTTAATGCGGAGGCTCCAGCTAGTGCAGAATACTGTGGCCAGACTGGTAAGGGGTACAAAAAGATAAATTACCCCTACACTGGCCACACTGCACTGGGTGCTGATCCTTTACTGCATTGACTTCAAGGTTCTAATGTTGACACACAAAGCCCTAAACGCTTTTGGACTGCTATCTGTCAGAATGGCTCCTACCCTAGAATACTGCCCATAACACTTCTTCTATGCAAGCAGGTCATCTGAGGATTCAGACTCTGAAGGAAGCCTGTAAAGCAGCAATGAGGAATTGGGCTTTCTTAGTGGCAGTGCCTCAAATAATGAATCAGCTCCCCTCGGAGATCTGCTAGGCTCCCATGCTGTTAGTTTACAATATATGCCTGAAGACCTAGCTATAGCTTTCCCTGGTTACTACTAGCTGATCTGTTGACACTGCTATCCATTCTCCGTCTGTTCCTAGCCTATTTTTGGTCTTGTCTTTTATGATTGATGTTGATGATTTTATTTTATTTGTATGTTTTATTTTATCTCCTTTTCCAAGGAGAAAGACAGGGTAAGATACTCTAAAATAAATAAAAAACAAATAAATATGTATCATTTGTTGCGTTATTTTATCCAATTGTTTACATTGACCCCCCCACCTATCACAGGGGTTAGGTACCCAACCCAACCTACAATAATTGAAAATCCGCGATATACGAATGCAGGCTGGGTCGGGCCTGGGGAGCCTAGCTGGGGGCTCCTGTACTTAACCCCAGCCTGGGGTTAAGTGGCCTGTGGAGGCCCCAAAACAGCCTCCCTGTGAACCGGAAGTCACTTCTGTGTTGCCAAAAATCACTTCTGAGGCCTCTGACAGGCCTATAAAATCACTTCCAGTTTGCCAGGAAGCCCTTTTGGGGCCTCCAGAACGCCCAGGAAGGCCCTTGCAGGGGCAGTGCCAGTCCTGGGGTAAGTTACAGGAGGCCTGAAACAAGCCTTTGCCCCTTACCCCAGGGGGCTTTTTTCATATACTGCAGCCCCGCAATATAGCGGGACCACTGTATATGAACCACGAAAAGCTGGGGGACTACTGTATTACATATGGTTTGTTTTTGTTGAATCATTGTAAACTGCCCAGAGTGGCAGTGGTGCCATATGGGTGGTATATAAAGATAATAAATAAATAAATAAAGCTGCATGCTTGAGCCAGCAGATTTGTACATATACACCAAGCTTGCCTCCTGAAACTATTCACAGAATAAAAGCAAATTAATTTCCAACAGGGAATTAATAAATTTTAATGACATACTCTTCCCCCCCCCCCCATGTAGTTTGGCCTCTCTAAAAATCTGAGAAAGGACCATGTCAGTGTACCTTTTAGATTATAAAACCATTCGCATAGAGATGTCTTCCAAGTGTCTTTATGCATTATGTTCTTTGTGGCACAGTGGTTAAATGCCTGTCCTGCAGGTAAACTGTGCTCATGACCTGGGGTTCAGTCCCAGGTAGCTGGCTCATGGTTGACCCAGCCTTCCATCCTTCCGAGGTCGGTAAAATGAGTACTCAGCTTGCTGGGGGGGGGCAATGTGTAGCTTGCACTTGAAGTGGTATGGGGTGGTATATAAGCAAGACCACTTTGCTTTTTTTGCTTTATGTTGATTTATCTGGTTATAATTTGTTACAGTATGTTGTTTATATTTTCATTATTTAACTCTTGTTATTGTTGGGATTTATCTTGTAAATTGCCCAGAGTAGTCCTAGGGCTAGATGGGCGGTATAAAAGTCAAAGAAATAAGTAAATGATGGATTAAATGTATGAGATTATTTTGTTGATCGTAAGCTACCTCAAGTATGTTTTAACATGTTGCTGAGACTCAATACAATTAACTGGGTAAAGTATTTCAGTTGACTGGGTAATTAAATTCTGCAACACTGAAAAAAGGAGAGAGGGAAAAGAGGCAAATGATGATCAAAGACTATGTCCTAAGGCTGATCCTTTAAATGAAAACAGCTTTGTGTTTTCAGAAAAGGAAGCCTGCTGTTACAACCTTATCCCAGTATACTTCACTAAGTATAATCATACGCCTACACATTTATTGGTAATTCATGCTAATCTCAAATTTAAGATCATGAGGCCTCAAAGCTACAAGTACTTCTGGCCAAAGTTATACTTCCTCGCACCCAATCACCAATTTAAAAAAAAAATATCTCTAACCTGATAAAGAATGAAGAGAATTAGAAAGCCTTTAAATATTAGTGGAATCTTAGCTAGTTCAATTGAGGGCATTGTCTATGGATTCTGATTTTGTTTCATTTTGGATCAGTTAAGTCTAATAACCGTTTGTCCTAGATTGGTTAATTCTAATAACAGGCACAATTCTATTGCACTGATTACCTGTATTTTAAAACTTTAAAATATGGGCATTCAAAAACTCCTATGAGTGTTTCAATTCCGCCACATTGTATTGTATAGAACAATGGATTTTATCAGCATTAGGTGTAGATCACAACCCATCTTTACTAAACCAAGAGAAGCTAACTTGACTCAGAAGCTCAAACCACACTCTTTATACTCAGAGAACTGTACACATTCCTTTCCCTTTTCTATCCCCCCCCCTGCTTTTTACATCAAACTATGTCAGTGCTCTCTGTGGGTTGAGGTTTTGGCTCTGTTAGCACAGGGAAGGATTTTGCCCAAAGTTAGAAATGACTTCTGACCACTTCAAGGGTTGGAAAAAGCCCCCTGACCTAAAATAGATGGGAGGGGGGCTGGTAAAATTGTCACCATGTATGCCATGTTGCCTAGATTTAAAAATCCCATTCAATATTTTATATATCAAGTTCTTCATTATGGATGGATTCAACATATGAGATTAATTATTTTGTTCAAGGACTTCTTGTGCACCAGTGGGTAAAATGGTTGGGGTATAGAAAAGTTGCTTCCAAAAGTTGATCCATCCCAAATTCGAGTTAATATGAGATGCCTTAAGTACATCCGATCTCACCTGATTTCAGAAGCTAAGCAGGGTCGGCCTTGGTTAGTACTTGGATACGAGATCACCAGGGAATACCAGGTGCTGTAGGTGCCTGGAGTAGGAACTGGCAAGCCACTCCAATATTCCTGTCAAGAAAACTCCATGGATGTGGAGTCACGAAGGGTCAGTCACAACTGAAACTACACAACACACACACACACACACACACACACACTTTTGCTATTTATTTCTATGGATTGGTTGAGAAGGTTTAGTCATATAAGACTGTATTTGCAATCCTACAAAGCAATGATTTCACATTTTCATCAAATAATTCCTGCAATTCCAAGTTTGTTGTTGTTTAAAATTCAGATTATATTTAGATTTGAATACAGGAAGCTTATAACAGGTCAGGTCACATGCCTATCTACAGGCAGCAGTTCTTAAGTGTTTACAGAAGGATTCAGAATAGTGGACCTTACATTTTAAAGTCATGTAGTTTCAGGCCTGGACATCTTAAAGACAGCTTCTCCCTCAATGAACATGTACACTTGGTATTATTTGGAGAGGCCACAGGGTAAGGAGATGAATACCAAGTGCCCATGTCTGCTATGTATATATGTAGCTTCATTTAATATGTCCAATGAAGCAGATTTATCCACAAAGGCTCCCATCTCAAAACCACAATCTGCCTTTAAGGTGCTTTTGTTTTGTCTGCATATACTTTCCTACAGTTATCTAGCTTTTCAAAAATATGGAAAAAAGAAGTGTTTAAGTTATGCCTACTACCAGTAAAAATGTCAAGCGTGAGACACTAGACCTTCAAAACAACAACAGCATATTTATATCAATTCTATGGAATGTTCTCTTTCCTAATTCTGAGATGAGCTATGACTGTACTCCTTATGATTACTAAGTAATATCTATGGCCTGTCTGGTAAAAATGGCAAAAGCCACAGGACTGCTGAATATTTCCATTAATCAAGGGATGGCATATTCCTTGCCACAACCTATGATTAGCAAACACATTTGTATAATTTAAGCATATCACAGAATTCAGATTTTCTTGTCCTAATTTTTGAGTTATTTTGACTCCTTTTAGCAGATTTAGATATATAGTGCATTAATGCTTTGTGATTTAATTTTCCTGAAATATATACTAAGCATTGCTGGAGTACGACATGGAAAACATTCAGCAAAATATACTGATTCTGAACAACTACAAATTCCAGATAAACAGATTTTAGGAGGGAAACACAGGTTATGACTACAGTACTTTAAAAATACTAGAAATGTCTATCTGAGGTAAGGCAAGAAAGCAGGCCAAACAGGTTTGGTCTGAAAATATTTTGAATGAATCATAATGTTGCTAATAACATCCCTGTAGTTAGGGCACCAGTTTCCAAATAGAGTCTATTTTTGATTGTACCGTTTGGACACAGTTTCATACACTATTTTAACTGTCCATAAATCTTCATGGTTATAACTACTTTGTTCAGCCTTTATTCCAGACCATGGATATTCTGGGCTGTGGGCAATTCTAATTTTCAATTTTCTTTTGTCTACCGCTCCTAACAAGTTCTATCTGCATACAGTGAGAACAAGTCATCACCCAATATGAAAAAACTGCCATGTGAGAACATTTTACTTTTATGTAATATTTGCAGAAATGTAAAAGATGAGTAATCTGGAATTAGAGTTGATCTAAGATCAACTTATTCATTCAAATCTAGAAGTCACACTTCTTAACCAGATCAGTGGTTCAATGTAATAAACATAATGACGAAACTTTATTAGAACAATGAAGAAAATAACTTATCACGCCTCCAACTTTGTTTACAGCCTTGCCATTCAGGAAGTATACCACCCATTTTAAAATAAAATAGACAGCCACGTGAAACTCATACAACCCATGAAATAGTCAGTTTCATAGTGAAAAATGTCAATATTTATGAAACATGACATCCATATTTAAATCACTGTGGATTCCAGATACCCCTCGAACAAAAAACCAGAACCCCTAAACAGGCAAAGCCCCCCGCCCAAAATAAAGAAAATTCAACCTTCTGGAATACAGTTATCCCAGGCAACCGTTGAAAAAGATTTTAAAGCAGATAAACTCATGTAAACATTGGTGATTGCTTCCAGTCTTAATCATACTTACAGTAAAAGTACTGAAATCTGTAAAACTTTATCCATGTCCTACTTAACAATGAACTTACTCTAAGAGTCTGGATTCAACTCAATGTTTCTCAAACATTTAAACAGCTTTCTTCAAACAACAATCATTGCATAACAATTAAATACAACTTTGCAGAATATTTTCTTTATATTTATCAAATAGAGAATAATTCATTAGGACAAAGTCTTAAACACCATGGTTGTTTATTCTGACTCTCCCTTGAAATGAAACTGAAACCAGTATACCTTAAAGTAAATTACCAATGTAAAACTCACTTTTACATCCATTCAGATTTATTTGTACATCTCATTCATATGACATAAAAAGGACAGTGTGTATAGTACCATTGCATTGATTTTCCTGTCACTATCTAAAAATCTTTGCACTCTACCTGATTTTAGGCACAGCTAGAACAAAGCCATATAAGGAACAGAATTGACCAAGAGTTCCATTACTTCCAGTGTGTCTACTATAGTTAGGGCTGACACTGGATTTAGTTCTTTGCATCCACACGGCCCCCACCTGCGAAGCTGCAAATGGTTCACGGCTTGGCAAGGAGTTAAGGCTGTGAAGTTAAACTCTACAGATTCCCATTGAAGATGGCATAACATCTGCTCATAGGACTGCATCAAAAATGTCTTGCACAATTCAAGTCACATTTTGTCACATTCAGGGACAAAACTGGTAAGCTGCACCCAGATTTAGGCATGTGTAACTGGGCTGGCATGACACACACACACACACACGGCATTCTGTGAACACATGAAAACAATACAGAGGATAGGGATGAATGGGGTGAGCTTGGCTACTTCCCTCAGTTCTTCTTGTATTTTATAAGACAAGACGCTGGCTTCAGAATTAGAAGCTGATGGTACATTATTCCTCCAAAGATTAATTCCTTCAAAGCGCCACACCTGAGGAATCACATTTAAAAATGAAGAGTGTTCACCAAAACTCACAGATATTCCCATTGGTAACCAGCAGTTGCCCATAGTAAGAGAATACCATTATGTGACATCATCACATAGTAATAGAGGGACACAACTAAATGACATATGTCAGCCAACCATGTGCTATAAGCATCACAAACTACCAATGTGGCTGGAAACAGAATTAAAATTGGACTAGTAACAATGTTGCAAAAATAATGACAGAATTGGCCCACAATGTAGCATACACATTTTCATCAGCTCAGTGTTTTTGTATCTGAACATTTCTGACCCCGATACATTTTAGCAGCAATAGTAATATTTAGCAGCAAAGTATATCAGCAGTAAGTCTGCAGCCCTGATTTGTTATGTGCAATAGCCAGTTGCCATATCTAGCTAAAACAAACTGAAGAGTCTATGATGCAAGCCAAATTTTAAATCATCACAGTTCACAGACTGAATCATAAACTAGAAGACGAAGAGTAACAGAGAAACTGAGGCCACATACAAATAATCAGTGGAAGACATTGTATTATTTTGTTATCTGAAGCTGTAACATTGTATTAATGTATTTATCATGCAATCAGTTCTGAATTTATGAACATTTCGTAAAGACAAATCTAGATTGACAGAAGTCACAACAACATTGCAGAAATTATTGGCAGTGCATCTTAAGAAAATGTTTGATAAGCTAAGAAATATTGCCAATGCCACTTTATATTGGGTGATTCAGTCCAGTTTTGTGTTTGCTGTCGAGTACTCAACTCAGCACAAGATGAAGGCACATCTCTCCTTGCAACTGGGATGCTTTCCCACCGATCTTGCTGGTTGTTTTTTCCAGTTTCCAGTGGTGAGCCAGAATTACAGTAACTTGGAATGAAAACCGATTTAAGGCAATAAAAGGTGCATACAGTTGGGTGCATTAAGAGTTTTTCTTTGTTTTCCATAGGTGTACATTCCACACTGAATACCTTATGGCTACACCTGGGCTTAGTAATTTTCTGTTAGAATTTTAAAGTGCCACAGTACAAGCTTTCTTTCCTTTTCTCAATAACCTTCAGGAGCTTCACCATAACTGAGAATCAGAACCTGCTTGGCTATTATACTTGTGTCTTTAGGAAGATGATCTTCTTTTCTTCACAGCTACGCTAGCTGGCATCCAGGGGACAAACAATGCCTTCCTTATAAACATGAAGAATAGCTTCACAAACAAATTTGTATTGACTCTGTATAATGAACATACAAAAAAGAGGAGAATACTCTCAAGTTAAATTGCATTCAAATAATAATAATAATAAATGTTCAGCTATGGTGGCTACAACTTCCATTCATTCAAGAAATTACATTCTGTTAGCACTACAAATGGTTTTTGGCCTTTAAGAGAAAAACTGAGCAGCACATACACATAGATTTTCCAACAGATTGAATTTGCCCATTAAAGCCGTGGTTCTGAACCCGGGGTAACCCAAGTGTTTTTGGACAACAATTCTCAGAAGCCATCCCATTAGGGGTTTCTGGGAGTTGCACTCCCAAGATCATCTGGGTTACCTAAGGTTGGGAACCAGAGCATAAGAGGCTAGGACAAAAAACAGAGGAGCAAAGAAAAGAAAAAAGAAGTTGCATTGCCATCAACATTCCCTCTCATTTCTGCTGGCACTGGGTGGGAGCTCGCCCCACCCGATCCAGTGGACTTCCAGCCACAAATGGAAACTAAACAGTGGCAACACTGCCTCAGCTGCATGGGACTGATGCTCTGCTGCACAGGTCCACAGGAAATCTTGCTTGCCACACTTTCATAGAAAAGGAGCGTATAAATCTAGCAACTCAACTTTTCATAAAGAACAAGCAAAAGGCCATACCATCCCCAAGATTATGCAAACGTAAGAGATACTGGAACACTTAGAATCAAACTATTTGTAAGCTTTTGTGGAGAAAAATTAAGTTTCTTCAGGCATAGCACAACTCCCTTCATAGACAATGAAGTAAAACTGTGCACAAGATTCCAAAAATTGGTGGCACATAACTGTGAGAGTTGATGTAATTGTTTGGAGGCTTTGGTGTCAAGTCTCTGTGCAGCATGGGATTTGTACACCCCTCTCTTGAGACTAAAACAATGCCAAATACTCTGTGTTTGCCTCCCAGTGGACCACGCGTGGACTGTGCACTCATCTTTCCCACCAGGGTGGGGAAGACATGTTGGCCTGATATCCTCCAAGCTCTGCCTCTTAACATCTAGTCAGCACAAATAACCAGAAGGGTGATTTGGAAGTAGATGCCCGAGAAAGGCTTCTATATTCCTTTTTGACTCTGACCTCTGCCTCCTCCTGCACCCATGGTTATACTGATATTTTTGGGCTCTACCTACCAATCTCATTCTTGCCTTCTCTTCCTTTCCAGTTTCTCTAAAAAGGCGACATGCTGTTCTTCCTCTCTCATAAGCTCCTTGAGCACATCTATTTAGGATTAGGCTATCTGGAATGAAAGAAACTGCTTCTCTGAGTTTATTGCGAGTGTGCTGTGGAACTAACCACTCGTATCTGTACACAGCACCTACTTTACTACAGAGAGAGAAACCTTAATATTTTTCTTCTCTCTCTCGCTCATGTTGTAAACACTTGCAAAAAGACACAGCCCCCTTTTCTCACAAGCAGCAAAGGAAATTCCTTCAATGCTATACATCTAGAGCTGCACTTCCCAAAGCTTTTCATATCTATGCCAATGTATGGAGGGGGATGTGGGGTGACTGCATATACTGAGAGTCCAAATGGGGTAGAATGAAATGAATGTGGAGGTGTAATCAAGACAGGTAAGTGACTGGGACTCCAGGACAACTGGATTTGGCCCCACTGCACATTTTTTAAAACACCCCCTCATTCCTTGTATTCCATTACAAAGTTAAAAATCCAGTTTTGCAAACAACACAGTTTTTATAAATACAGCACCATTTTGAAATAAATAAATAATAAAGAACTTGGAATATATAGCAGATAGCATATATTGAAACTAAACAATATGGCACACACTCACCGATGTTTGCACCATCATAGCACGATGGTCTCGCATTTTTCGTACAATATCCAGTGGATAAACAGGTTGGTTCCTTTCAATTAAACACATAGCTGTTTCCATAGCGACCAAAACTCCAGTCCGACCTATTCCAGCACTGCAAGATGTAAGCAACATCACTGTTTAAAAAAAAACCCAGAGCTGCTGCTTCATACTCAAATTCACTTTTATATCTTCCAGCTTTCAGTTCTTTTTAAATTCAAGGAACACTGTATACTATGGAATAGTCTAATCACATTAGCAACATTTCTTTTGCATATTCGTACAAACACTTCACTTGAAGAAAAGAACAAGAAACAGAACTCACATACGTTTGGGCAATTAATGCTTAAAGTTATTATTGTATTTAAACTAATTCTTATGCTGTGTGTTTTTATTTTGCAGGCAAGTGGCTTTTGACAAAGAAGGGAAATCCCACCTGTTGACTGTTGATTCCCTAACTATTTTTTTTCTAATGGTTGGTAAACAAATAATAGAAGAGAAATTATAGAAATAAAGCAACTAGCTTTATTCAGACAGATGAAGCTGTTTGGATGACCAGCGAAACGTTTCTATCTCTCAAGAAAAAGAAGTCCAGTTGCCATGACTCAACTTCCAGATAAACTCACCTGGATGACTGAGAATCTTCACAGACAATAGAATTCATCAACTGACCACAGTGAAATGATTGGGAGGGGACCATAAAATCCCTAGTCAATGTAGATTCTCTAAATCTACTGCCACAAATAATAGTTAAGGGATGTTAGCAACTGCTAAGAATAACCAGATCTACGGCTTAATTGCTAGCCTCATATGCTGGCTTTAACTTTTTATTAAAGAACAACCCCAATCAATTCTAACCATGGTTAAAGTCATAAAAACACACGATCTCTTTAGCAAAGTTAAATAAATAAAACAAAGTAAATCCAGGCTGGCCAGAAGCTTCTGTTCATCATGGTTCTGGGATGAAGGAGCTTGTCTAACCATAGATTTAGACTGCGAACTTCATGGGGCAGGACAATCCGCAAAACACACTTTGCCTATGTTCCTCAGAGTAGGACAGAAGAAAATACCGGCTTATATAGTTAGACACATTTCCATGAGGTCCCGTGGCATTCCTCAACTATCTCTTTACAGCTGAACAAGATGCCACACACATTGAACCTGTGAAAAACATGAATTATTTAAGCATTGAAAGCTCTCTGACTACAATCACCAGTTGTTTTCTCACCAGATTGCTTTCTCTTGAGATTAGCCATTAGTTGCTAAACGCTGGGTTACCTTGCATTCTGATTTCTCAGACCCAACACTTGAACAGAATTGCAATTTAACATGTCTTGCTTGCAGATTATCTCTGTGGCTGGCTAATAAACAAGCGACCCCCCCCGTCAAGTGAGCGTGGGGATGTCATGCCTATTCTTTCTTCTTCTGTTCGTTCATGCCTCTGAATTCACCCTCAGCATGTTTCTGTGGGCAGTGAAGCTTGTGGATAAAAAAACTTAAGCAAAAAACCCAGATTAACTCCACTTCTGACAACAGTGTATTTATTATGGACCCAAGCAAAGAAAATGTAAGAAATAACAATTTCTACTGAAATTAAAATTAATACAAACATTGGCTGGCAAAGCTTATCAGACTCCTAGAGACACGTTATAAAGGAATTTGTGGAACAGCAACACACCAGCCAGAGACAAAGAGCACAAGTATTTCTAGTGGGGCTGAGCATCTCCTGGAGTGATAAATTCAAAATGAGCAATGAACACCTTAGCCCTGTGGTTCCCATCTAAAGCTTAAGATACTGTATTAGGACAAAAACTTAATTTGTTGATCTTTAGTGAGGTCAAGTGTCTAATTTGTTTATATAAATTTGAGCTGGGTGCATGATTTCTAATTTTCTGTTTCTGTTCACAATATAATTACTGGCTCATTTTTAAAGAAACCTTGGAATTAAAAACTTACAGTTTATCACTTTGATTGAGAACACTGCCCTCTGATGGCACAAGCTGTGGTTCATTCAGAAATGCTCTGCTTGTAATTTTGGTTGGTTTCCCAACTGGGCATTTACCTTCCCAAAGTGCGGGGCCACAGATCTGACAATCTCACTGCTGACAGCTGAGGGCAGCGGGATCAGTAGTCCAAAGCATCTGAAAAGGGCCACGTTGGGGGAAGGCTGCCTAAAGTGTCCTATATAAACTAACAAGCTGTGCATTTGAGATTCGTTTCTTAACTGCAGCAACATTTCTTCTCTCATCAACCTTTGGCAATATGTATGCTGTTCACTTTCCCCACTTCACTGATTTTGTTTTTTAAAAAAGAGAATAGGATAAATTATTTCCCATGTTGCACACCCCACTGCTCCAATGAAATTAATGAATTCAAATATTACTACCTCTGAGGTGCATGAGTTGGTTAATTCAACATTATTCCCCCTCACGTTCTAACTTAATTTGCTGAGGCATTGTCCTCTAGCACATGATATTGCCCCTGTTCTGCACTGTCTTTACTATATATTCGTTTTCTTCTAATGCGCTTCTATCAATAAAATTCATATAATCCTCAACATAGCCTAAAGACTACAGTAATAGTTCTGGCAAAGCTGCCTATAGACAACAAAAAGTTAGAGAAACTAGAAGCACAACCTTCCAAAGGAGGAAAAGACAACTATTAAGGATAAGATTTATACAGATTAAGACGTTTATGGAAGTAGCAGATTCAGAAATATTTGAGATTCACCAAATAACACCATACTGAGATAGTTCTGAATACAGTAATACAGTGGACCCTCGTATAACAAACGGTTTGTATAATATAAAATCTGTACAACATAAAAAATTGTAGATAGGGTAAATTTGCTTAACAGAATTGTCTATGGGGCAAATCCATACAACATAAAAATGGTCGTGATTAGGGATTACTCTGTTTTCAATGCATTCCTATGGGAACTTTGTATAAAGGAAAATTGGCTTAACATAATTTCATTTGGAATGAATTAATTCCTTTATACAAGGTACCCTGGTTTAAGAGTAACTTGGTTTAAGAGCATCTTACAAGACAAGCAAACATTTCTTCTAAATTTTTGTCTTGATCAACAAGCAATGTCATGTAATACAAGTAAGTGGAACTGGTCACATGATTACAATTGATCCAATAGCAGCTTTATCTCCCCCCCCCGCTGGATTGTGGGTGATCGTCTAGAATGTTCCATCTCAGCAGCCTCCAAAGCAGAGGTAGGAGAAAGGAATGGACGTTTCCCTTGGACCAGCCAGTAACATTTTCAAAGAGTAGTGCAAGTTAGGGGATCATTTTATTTTTCTTTATATTTTCAACATATTTCTTATTTTTCAAACCATTTCTAGTCATGAGGCAGTAGTCAAGTGTGTATTTGGCTACAAATAGCATTTTATTATTGTCACATTAAAAACACAGAGTAAAATCCAGTTGTTAGTCCCAAGCAGAGCAAATTCCATGGCTAGTTACCTAAACCATGGTTTGGACATGGACTTCTAGCCAACTTCTTTTGTGAATTTTGGCATTTTGTGTATATAGTATGTGGTCTATGGGATGCCAGAACAAATCATCTGAGTTTCCATTATTTCATATGGGGAAATGTGCTTTGATATAGGAGTGTTCTGGTCTACAAGTATGTTTCCAGAACAAAGTATGCTCATAAACCAAGGTATTATTGTATTTGCATATCCCAAATATCTGTAATAATAAGTCCTAATATTCAGAGTCCCATTTACTCTTGTAGATTAGAAAGCAAAAGGATACACTTCTATTTGATACTGTAAGAAGTGAAAATGAAACCTATTTCTCAGGCTTCCCAGAATATTTCTTAGAAAACAAATTTATGGACACTCTGGCACCAAAGAGAGTGGTGTGTGTGTGTAGAGAACTTGGTACCTTCTCAGTGAGTTGCCATAGATTTCCCAAGGGGGGGGGGCAAGGTTCCTTCTAACAGAAACACAAGCATCAGTGATTAAGATTCCCTGAGCATTTGCTGTTAAGATATGCTTTGGTGCAAGCCTGCATTGTAGCAGGTTTCTCAGTGCTTTTCTAAACCCTCAATTTATATTTACATTCTCAAGTCTTTTTATTGTTTACTAAAAACAGGAATAAGATTTAAGATTAGTAGATATGGATATATATATATTTTATATTAAGACTTGGTGTCATTCTCTCTGTGTGTTTTTTCATTGTAAGTGTTTTTGTTCTGCTGTAGCAGAATCAGATCCTGTCATTCTTTGGGCAGAATCTGCAAACATTATGGAAGATAGGTCTGGCAGAACAAGGAGGCACCTGGGGAAGGCTGCAGCAGTGCTGCCTGTACACAATGCAGCAACTTCTACTAAGCAAAGTCGAAGAGATAAAAATCTGCCTACTACTGCTATTATAAATCCTCAAACAAAACCTCATACATATTTGAGTGATGCCATTGTGGAACCCAGCCAGGAGAAGGGGCCAAAAAAAAAGATGGTGAAGAAGGCACTTTTCTCTTAAACAGCCAATGTGCCACAGAACGACCAGGATAGCATCAGCACTCAGACTGATATGGCCAGCATGGGTAGCAGCAGCGTACATTGAGGCACATTAGACACTGCCTTCCACATCCACCCCATACAGTTCCATGATATTCAAGGAAGGATTTACCCCTCACATCCTCAAAAAAATGTCTCCTCTGCATAACTTTTCTGTGGGTGGTGGGAACTCAACCTGTCCCTTCAGTTGCACTTGCTCCACCAGTTGCCAGAACTAGCAGTGATGACGAGTTAGCAATCCCTGTTAGGAATTTACAAAAACTGGAGGTCCCAGGAAGTCAATAATCTGGAACCATTTGTAGGAATCCACAGCAAATGCTCACATGGCTGAGTGCATGCCCTGAAAGAAAGTGCTCAAGCATGGGCAGGTCTTGGGCCACCTCTCCAAGACTAGCATGGTCAGCTACCCAAAGACTCAGCAGAGGGCATTGCTGCTGGCAGCTGAAGTGGGTACCCTGAGGAAAAGTGGCTTCTTTATTAGGAAGTGTGAGAATCATCATAGGGCAAAGGCTGATCCACGAGTCCAGGAAAGCAGGGTGGTAGATGAGCAAATGGTAAGAGGTGGGAGGAAGCAAACCCCAGACCGAAATGAACCAGTTACTTACCTGTAAAGGTGGTTCTTCGAGTGGACCTTTGTGAAGCCACACAGATGGGTTTCCCAGGCGCCCCTGCGCCAGAGGTCGGACTTCCCTAGCAGTAGGAAAGTTCGTTAGTATCCGCCCCCGCACCACGTGCATGCGCACGGGTATTCCTGCCCAGACCCTCGGTTCCTCTTAACTGCCAGGATGACAGGGAAGTCCCAGTCAAGGTGTGACGGTCCGAGGGGAGGTGGGCAGGTGCTGTGTGGCTTCACGAAGGTCCACTCGAAGAACCACCTTTACAGGTAAGTAACTGGTTCTTCTCCATCGTGGCCTTCGTGAAGCCACACAGATGGGTGATTGCAAGCAGTACTCACTGGCTGGCGGGAGTCACGCTGTTACGAAGGACAGTACCGCTCTTCCAAAGGAAGTGGTTGCTCTCATGCGGGCGTCCAGCCTGTAGTGGGTCACGAAGGTTTCTGGTCTGGCCCACGTCGCTGCCTGGCAGATGTCGTCCAGAGGTACATCCTTGAGGAACGCAACGGAGGAGGCCATAGCTCTGGTGGAATGAGCTCTGATGGTAGGAGGCAGTGGTCTCTTGGCCAGCTCGTAGGCAAGCCTGATGGTTTGCACGATCCAACGTGCGAAGCGTTAGGATGAGACCGGGCAACCCGCAGCCACGGGGTCATGACAGATGAAGAGTCTCTGAGAGTTTCTCAGGGCATTAGTTCTTGATACATTGAACGCCAGTGCTCGCCTGATGTCTTCGGGAAGAAGACTGGGAGGATGATGGGCTGGGAGACATGAAAGGAAGACACCACCTTGGGGAGGAAGGTGATGTCGGGATAAGGAACAGCCCTGTCTGGGTAGAATTGCAAACACGGTGGGTCACACCGCAGGGCACACAGTTCACTCACTCTGCGAGCTGAAGCTATCACCACCAAGAAGGCTGTTTTCAAGGAGAGTAGCCTGAGGTCAATGGTGGCCATGGGTTCAAAGGGAGGCCTTTGGAGGGCCCTAAGCACCAGGGAGAGGGACCACTGAGGGGGGATGGGTTTCTTGTCCAGGAAGGTGTTCTTCAGCCCTCGCAGGAAGAGCTTTAGCCGAGGGTGCCTGAAAAAATTCAATGCTGGCGACATATCTCTGGGCTTGGAGGAGGAGGAGGGCTTGGGCTTCTTACTCTTGGACCTGTAGGCGGCGAAGGCCGGTGATCTAGTGGGTCTGTCTCTGTGTGTTCTGGAGGAGGACTGGGAGGTGGAAGGCCAGTAGCGGCGTCGGGCCTGAAAGCAAAAGAACTGCTTAGGTCTTTGGGGGATGACATTGAGATTTTTAGCAGTGTCCTGCTTCTTATGCCGATCTTCCATTAAGTCGTCAGTGGACGAATGGAAAAGGCCAACGCCGTCAAAGGGCAAAGCCTCTATTTGGGGCTTGTGTCCATCAGAAAGACCGGTGGTACAGAGCCAGGCGTGCCTTCTTATAGTCACTGCAATGTTGATGACCTTCGAGGCACAGTCAAAGGTGTGCTTAGCAGCTCTCATCTGTTGGGCCATGAGGGCCATAGATTCTTCGTAGAGGGCAGACGCTTCCGCCCTCTTCTCCTCGGGGATGAGTTCTAAGAAAGGATGGAGGTGGGCTAACAGGTCCCTCTGATAAGCTCCCATGGCCCCCTGGTAGTTGCAAGACTTGTGCATGAGGGTGGCATAGGAGTAGAGATGCCTCCCGATAGTGTCCAGTTTCCTGCCCTCCTTGGAGGTCTGGAGGGGTTAGGGCTTTGACCACAGCCGTGGTGATCAAAGTTATCGGGTTCAATGGGGAGCCCAAGATATCCACCTCCGGAATGGTTGGCAAGGTCCCGGGTTCGACTGTGGCAGCAGCATGGCACGGGCTTGAGGACGGTGCAGTCGAACTCGGCGCCTTCGAAGCCGGCGTGGATGGAGACGGTTGAGAGAGAACCCGAGAGGGCTTTAGCTCGGATTCAGTGGTGAGGCGAGGTGAGGTGGGTGACCTCGTTGGTAGGGAAGCCACTGGGGAGCACTTGGTCTTTGCTGGGGACCGACGGGTCCTGGGCTCCGATGGGGACTGATGGGTCCCGGCTTCCAAGGCGGGCTTCTCCTCTGTGGATATAAGGGTGATGTTCGGAGGGAAAGGCTAAGTCATCATCGGATGACTGGTCGGATTTGTCAGACCGGAGCAACGGGATGAATTTGGGCCATGCGGAGATATGGGACACCGAACCCGAAAACTCCGTTTCAATGGTAAGAGCTTCAGTAGCCAGCGAAGCTTACAAAGAAGCCGGTTTCGGGATTTTCACCGATTTAGAGGCCTTGGGAGAGGAAGCCTTGGGAACCGATTTTGGCTTCAAGAGCCTCTGGAGGACGGGGATCTTCTTAGATTTTCCCTCCCGCTCCGGCACGTCCAACTTACAGGAGGGCTCTGACGATGCCTTCTTCTCCATGGGTTGAGGTTGAAGCAATTTCTCCAGGAGAAAGGCGGCGAGACGGTTGTGGCGGTTCTTTAGTGCCTGCGAAGAAAAACCCCAGCAAATGGCGCAGGCCTCGGGCCGGTGGTGCTCGCCGAGGCAAACTAAGCACTTATCGTGTCCGTCGGAATGCGGTACTTTTGCGCCGCAGTCCGAACACTTCTTAAAGGGCTGGGCAAAAGGCATTAGTCAGGTGAAATCCAAGGTCGAAAAAGCCGAAGAAATCCAAGAAAAATACAATGAAGTTGCGGAGACCAACGGAGACGAACCTCTAGCCGATGGTGGAAAAGAGGAACTGAGGGTTTGGGTGGGAATGCCTGCGTGCATGCGCGTGGTGCGGGGGCGGAGACTAACGAACTTTCCTACTGCTAGGGAGGTCCGACCTCTGGCGCAGGGGCGCCTGGGAAACCCATCTGTGTGGCTTCACAAAGGTCCACTCGAAGAACCACCTTTACAGGTAAGTAACTGGTTCATTTCGGTCTGGGGTTTGCTTCCTCCCACCTCTTACCATTTGCTCATCTACCACCCTGCTTTCCTGGACTCGTGGATCAGCCTTTGCCCTATGATGATTCTCACACTTCCTAATAAAGAAGCCACTTTTCCTCAGGGTACCCACTTCAGCTGCCAGCAGCAACGCCCTCTGCTGAGTCTTTGGGGAGCTGACCATGCTAGTCTTGGAGAGGTGGCCCAAGACCTGCCCATGCTTGAGCACTTTCTTAGCCATAACATTCAAATTATACAAGTTATTTGGCCGACCCGTTTAAAATTCTTTTTGATAAATGTGTATTCACCCCCGCAAAATTCAAGGTTACAAACTAATACTACAATGATAGAACTCGATCTTGTCCTTTCCAAACTTTTTGAACAACAAATGAATCCCCGGGTTTTATTAGCAGGGGACTTGGATGCTAGAATGGTGGAAAACAACTTTTTAGTTGGAGACAAATTGGGCATTTCTTCTGAAGATCTGTGTTATCTACCAAACAGGAATTCCAAAGACTCAGGAATTAACAAACCTGGTCTTGCCCTTTTCAGCCTTATTTTTAAGTATCATTTATACTGTATATTTGTAATGGAGCCGACACAGACCCTTCCGCTGGCTTTTGCACATTCATTGGCCCCACGGGTCAAAGTGTGATTGATTACATAATTGTCTCTCCTGCTGTACTTCCCTTCTTTGACAATTTCAAGGTTCTCTGCAGGCCCGAAAGCGATCATATGCCAATTTCTCTCTCTCTCGCCTTACCATTCATAACAGAGCCAAATATCTTACCCCTTAAGGATAATCTGACAGTACAGGGAGAGAGAAAACTGTGCTGGCCTGCTATCTTAGAAGAGCAGGTTAACTCTTTTCTGATGTCCCCGGTGATGTTAGCCATTAGAGAGCAAGCCCTCACCTCCCCTGACCCTGTGGCCATTTTTGAAAATATTACCCATTTAGTCAAACCTATGTTGACCACCTCCAAGCCTATCTCCACAGACCCTCATTCTCACCACGGTTGGTTCGGTTCCCACTGTGCAGCTCAGAAATGTCTATTGGCAGGAGCAATCAGGAAACTACGGCTAGTTGATTCTCCAGAAAATTTTACCTTTTGGAGAAGAATGGTTTCCATAGGTAGTGGCGTACATGCAGGAGCTTTGAAAATCTGGAACTTGGATCTGTATGAAAACTTACTTCTCCTTAAGGTCAACCTACTAATGCTTAGATCAGGGGTGCCCAAACTTTTTGTAAGGAAGGCCAGATTTGGTGGCTGAGAATGGGTTAGGGGCCGGTTGCTCCCCAACCCTGCCACCCCAATGAAAGCCCCACCCACTGACCCATAAGCCCCACCCACTGACCCCTTGCAACCCCACCCGCAGGAAGGAAGGCGGGGACTAAGGGAGGGAGGGAGGAAGGTGGAAACCAAGAAAGGAAGGAGGGGAACAAGGGAGGGAGGGAGGGAGGGAGGTGGGGACCAAAGGAGGAAGGAAGGAAGGAAGGTGGGGACCAAAGGAAGCACAGGGAGCCATGGCCACAGGTTGGCCCTTGGAAGAGGCCATCTGTGCGACCTTGTACCCCCCTCAAGCTCCCCAGCGGTAGCAATGGCTTGCCCACCAGCCCACCCCAAAGCTCCTTGGCCGTGGCAGAGGCCCGCTGGCCTGCCCACCCCCACACTTTCCCCTGCGGTGCCGGTGGCGGCAGACCACCCACCTGTCCAAGCTTCCCAGCGGTGTCAGTGTTGGCAGAATTTAAAAAAAAAATGGGGCAAAGGAGGGGGAGAGAGGGGTGGGCCAGCCAGCCACAGGGCACTCAGAATGGCCTGACGGGCCGGATTTGCCCCCCCCCCCCGGGCCGGACTTTGGGCAGGCCTGGCTTAGATTATCTGAAGTCCCCTTTAAGTATGAGAGTAGAGCACACTCTTCCCATCGTACTAGGTATGCCATGCTTCAATCTGCTTTCCCCTCCTTCTGAGATCTTCCACTCTGACATCTTCCAGTCTTCCGAGACTGCACTCACTCAGTGAGTCACATGCTGTTGGCACATTTCCCACCCACCACAGGCTATCTGCTGCTCCATTGTGTCTGCCTGTTTCTGGTTTTTAAAAAGAGGAAAATCATTACTCTGCAGTATTCATAATGCCTGTAACAGAGTTCTGGAGAACCAGATATTCCAAATTCTGAATCCAGAGGGCTGTAATTCTGAATTCTGAATCTGACTTTTGGTACTACTACACTTTTCTACTACTAGAGATGTTAGGGCCAGGTTCCCCTCACCTCATCCCTGTGAAATCTTGAACACTTTATAAAGCCTTGTTATGAATGCAGTTACACACAGAGGATAAGGAAAAGAAATACAGCCGAAGCGGTATCAGGAATCACAAAACATCTCCTGAGGGCTGCACAGTCATCCCCTGCCTTTCTTCCCCATGCCTAGTGCTGCTAGGGCTGAGCTGCAATCTGCAACCCAGAAGATGATTTATCCCTCTCCAAGGGATCTGACTTGGTAGCAGCAGCAGCCCTGATGTTTGGACGAGCATGAAACAGCTCATGCAGGGATCATGAGTTCTTCAGATGAGGTGGAGGGTTAGATGGGCTACAGAACAGCTGAGGTAAATACTGTACTTTATTTCTTCCTGTTTATTCATCCCTTACAAGCTGAATTTCATTAATGCTAGATTTCTAACCTTCAGTTCCTGAAAAAGAATCAGGTTGGCATAGTTTATTGTTATTATTAAGTATACTCTAGGTTCATACTTGCTCTTTAAGCTGCTGGATATAAAAACTGCTCACAACGTAGAATTATTAAATACAGACAAAAAAAACCCCACATACCTAATCCACACAGAAATGGCATGATCTGTTATGAATACAGAGAACACTACTATGCACAGAGGTCTTCAGCAAGCACAGATTTAATATATATAGTGAAACACAAAGTAATATCTGACCTAAAGAAACACAGCCATACAGATGAACTGGCCTGTGAGGAGGTAAAACAGTCCCCAAGATTTACTAAAATCTCCCTGACACTGGCTAGAATCCTACTGATTAATTAATAAATTAAAAAAAATTACTTCAGCCTTTCTCTTAAAAAAGGACCCAAAGTAAAATACATCATTAAAAACACAATGTGGCTCGCAAAGTGAAGCAAAAAATTATTTAAAATTTGGCTCATTTTGTGAAACACTCGTAAATCAAGGTACTCTTAAACCTTTCTTCCAGCTCCGCAGGATCGCCCAGATCCGTCTGTACCTTGATGAATCCTCCCTGAGGACGGTCATATAGGCCCTTGTGATATTGAGGATTGATTACTCTAATGCACTCTACGTGGGGTTGCCCTTGATCCTTACCCGGAGACTCCAACAGGTACAGAATGCAGCGGCCAGACTGGTGGTGCTCATTGATACGAGCAGATCACCCCAGTGCTGGTCTGCTTGCACTTGTTGCCTGTGGCCCTCGAGATAAGGTTCAAGGTCTTGGTTTTGGTTTTCAAAACCCTCCATGGCATGGGTCCTGAATACCTGTCGGAGCGTATCTTCCAGAGGTCATCTGAGGCCAGACCCACTTGGATGTTGCAGGCGCGCTCACTCCGGGTGCCCACTCCTAGGGAGGCGCGGACGTCTGCCACCCGCAGCCGCGCCTTCTCTGTTGTGGGCCCCTCATTATGGAACCACCTTCCAAGTGAGCTGCGCCTTGCACAGTCCCTGCCCGCCTTCAGAAAGGCTTTGAAAACGCTGCTTTTCAGGGAGGCATATGGCGACCTAATTTAATTTAATTTAATTTAATTTAATTTAATTTTTGCCAACCGCCCGCTGACCAATCTTGTACTGTTTTTGTACTGCTCTTTTTTTTTTAAATCCTGTAAACTACCCAGAGTTCCATATTGGAAGATGGGTGGTATAAAAATGAAACAAATAAATAATAAATAATAAGGTATCACTGTACTTACCAGTAGTTGTTTTTTAATGGCATTACATAAATGTACTAATCTACAAGGTAGCCACACAAGCATATTTTTAAACCTTTTATCAACAAAGATACAAATTCTCAACATACGCCAGTAACTGATATCCTTTCTCTGTATGAAAAATGCTAGTGTTTGAGCTTTTCTCTCTCTATTTTTGTTTGTTGCGTTTTGTTTTGCTTTGTTTTTAAGAAAAAAATGACAGACTAGAGGAAAAGAATATGAAAAAGATGTCTAAGACTAGGCAAGACATAGATAACACAGAGAGAGCTCTTTCCCCTGCTCATTGTACTACACTATGAGGTGGTCCAACAAAACTAAGAGGCAGGGAATGCTTTTCTACACAGTGTGCGATTAACTCTTCGTTTTGGTGCCAGAAGATGGTAAGGACAGCCACTAAGTTAAATGGCTTTTTAAAGGGGATTATATCAATTCATAGAGAAGTCTTTCATGATCCCTATAACAAACTTTACAGGTAACATGTCTAATAGCCACTGAAACACATAAAATGTCATGGATTGGTAGTTGACTACTGCATACATTCCCCATTTCTCAAGGGCATGTATGGTGTGAACCAGGATGTTGTCTGATACAACAGGACTCTGCTTGCATTTCTTTTTATAGCAACAAACACACATACTTGCATGCATACATAGACACACGTTAATCCCTCTGTTCTTCAGCAATCCAAAAGAATTTGGACAACGCCTGAACTATGATGAAAACAAATAGTTCTGTCTCACTCCTAGCCGTAACACATGCAATATGCACAAAGAAAAGGCTAAAACAGCCTATTATGCCAGATGATTATGCGCAGTTAATTGTCAGTACCTGCAGTGAACAAGAACTGGCTCATTTTCTACTCTCTTTGGTCTCATGTAGGTCACAAATTCCAAAAAGGCAGTGGAATCATCAGGGACACCGTGATCAGGCCAAGCCACATACTGGAGATGAGTGACAGTGTGTTCTTCCTCAGTCTGAAAGGAACAAACATTTTCTCTATTAATTATTAGTGATGATGCTGTAAAAATACCACCATTTAAAATTAGCTTCTATGGAACTACTTCTCAAATGTGAAATGTCACTCTATTTTCCTCCTCATTGCTGTCTTTCCCTTTTACTGCTGACTTCCCCTCTGGCCCCTTCCCCTTTTCCGGTTACTCCTTTCCTGGGCTTTCCAGTCAGCATGAGCTTTCCGATCTGTCAGGTGACTTCCCGCACCCCTCTATAGTCATGCTTGCCTCTATGACAGAACTGATGATTTCATAATCCTCTGTCCCTATGGGAAGAGGGGATGGCATGCTGACAGGCTTCCCAGTCCTTCTGCTCTAGCTTTGCTTTTCAGATCACCAGAATAATATATTCTTTTCAAATGCTCTCTCAATAAATTGTGTGTCAGTGCAAAACTACAGAAAACAGGTACCGGTACTTGTTTTTATTCTTATTGATGCGATTCCTATGGTGTTTACCTTAAGTGAAACCATTCCTCTAATAGCCCAGTAATAACACTGGAAACTGTTTTTAATTCAGTTGCAGTAAAGACAAAAAAAGTTTCACACTTGCAAATCCTAACCTCAAGTGACCCAAAGAAACACACTCAGAATTTTCTGGGGACTCTCTTCTAAAATAACTCTCTCAAAACAATCTGTCTCTTAACCTTAGGAGTGAACAGCTAGTAAAAATACTTAAAAGCAGGCTGCACATTTCTTTCTTTTTGGAGTCCTATGTAACTCTCCTCCTCCTCAATATATTATTTTAAAGTGGAACAAGAAGCCAAACAATACAAAACTAATGTACAATAAATATGAGTCATTTGGTTCTTGATTTACAGCTGACTTTATATAATTTTATATCATTTTAGCATAGTATTTACAAAACTCTGATCTTTCTGAAATCTGTATAAGGACAGATATGGCTACAGTCTTAAGGTAAAATAATGCTGAGCGGCTACAGAATTTAATTTGGTAATCTTGACACTTACACAACCACACTTATACAAATGTATTTCACATTCTTAAAAAATTCACTAAGTAGTAAAATATGTTTGATATCTGCCCACCAGGAAATTGTTTTATTATTTGATTTGATGCTCTGAATTTTTCAACAGCAAAAAAGTCTTGTTGCACTTTAAAGATGAACTAATTCAATAAGGCATAAAGTTTCATGAGTCACTGTTTAACCATGTCAGATGCATCAAGTGTCCTCCTCTGTTAGCAAGTGTATACATAGAGCTTAGAGCTTTAAACAGTGGGTCAAATTGCAATGAAATACACTGTATAGTCAATTCACAACAGTACTAATTATCACCAATTACCTACTAACGGTGACTGTGAATACACCTGAGACAGCAGATGCAAGTCTAACTCAAGGAAATTCTGTACTTCTCTATTTAAATTATTCACCATTATGGACACACAGCCTTTTCCGTTCTTCCTACATGATGAAAAGGTTTTGCCCAGTTTCAATTGCTCTCTCTATATTTTTCTACATCATTTAATACTAGTTCATTGGAAGGGGAATGCATCTGCTTTTTCCTGATATGCAGCATATAGTACGGTGAATTTCCATGTTTTCTGTGGTAAGCGAAGCCCTTTCACATTGAAGGAAATTATTTTCATAGCATTCATTTAGTTTAATATTGGGCTTTTAAAAGTACCAAATATGTAAGAGAAATAAGGCGCTCTTTACGTATTTATTAACCTTTTTTATCTTGCTTTTGAGAATGACCAAGGGTCATCTAGTACTGTAGCTAAATTTTTAGCTTCACTCTCCTGCCTCCTGCTTGTCGATAATGAAAACATTTCATTTGAAGGGAATGCTTAGTCTATAACTGATATGTATACCACATATTTTTTCTGTTAGAAAGCAAAATAAGATTGGATTGAAAATTCATCTTCTTACTAATATTTCCATATATACTGCACCTTACTGAACACTTATACCACTATCATCAACTATAATTTCTTCTTTGTTCATATAGACTTTAAAGTGGATTCATTAATCACAGTTGTTATAGAAATTACCAGTGTATCTTGTGGTTTATTCTTTTTCTTTTTTTGTTATTCTTGCTCTACTTAGTACTTTTTCCATTCCTCCAGGATCTTAAATGTGCAGATTAAGAAACTCAACCACAATTCCTGACAATTACTCTAGTATATTGTCTTTTTTTTGTGCTATGTTTGCTATTTGTCTATATATGAGATTGTGCTTTCATGATTCTTTGATTAAATCTGGCAGGTTCCCTCCCCAAGCTTTAAGCCCCAAATCTTTATAAAAGGCTTACTTCTTGCTTCAGTCATTCAACTCACTGGCTGTCAGGTTCAATACTGCATGAAATTGCTCCCGTTTTCCCTGCAAGGCTTATACTGTATAACTTAATCTTGTGTTTTTAACCTTTCCTCCAATGTGTTCAGTGGCCTTCTCATTTTAGCAAGTCATTCCTCCAGTTTCTTACCTGTTTGTTGATACTGTAATTATCCTGGAAACCCTGATCTCTTTTATATAGCATCTCTAAATCTTATTTTCCTGTTCTTGGATGTGTTATATTTAACATCTGATCTTCTTTTCACTCTCCTGGAATTTTCTTTATAGAAGCAAGGAGATTAAATTTTCAATTCTGTCTCTCCTCAGCCCCACCCCCTACCCCGGCTTCTGTGGCAGTGGATGTTCCTGTGACTTCTCTGATTTCACCCTTTAGGCTTTCTTCACAGATCTTTTGATGGTCTTGAATTCTGGTGATAATCTAATGCTCACTGAATGACAGGATCTATTTTGCTTAATGTCTGAGGTATATGGTGTAGCCTGCATAATTAAATTGTAAACCGCCCAGAGAGTGCTTGAAGAGCTATGGGTCGGTATATAAGCAGAACACTTTGCTTTGCTTTATTGTTCCTCATTTCTTGCTGTTAACAGATAATGAGTAACACTTTTGTTGTTTTTCTCATTACTGTTGTTTTTCTATACAGAGGACCCTTGTATAACAAACGGTTTGTATAACATAAAAAAATCTGGAGATAGGGGAAATTTGCTTAACAGAATCGCCTATGGGGCAAATCTGTACAACATAAAAATTGGATCACTCTGTTTTCAATGCATTCCTATGGAAATTTGTATAAAGGAAAATTTGCTTAACATAATTTCATTTGGAACAAATTAATTCCTTTATACAAGGTACCACTGTACTTTAGCCAGCACTTAAACATTATGTCTAGCTTTTAATTCTTTTTTTTCCTCTTCAGAATGAGAAATTAATCATGAATATGTAACGGGAGAGAAGGAAATTTGCAAAGCCCCCTTATGACAGGAGTTCTCCTCATAATGTCACCCAGTTCAGGTTGCATCATTATTTATAGCTTAAGTCCACATAATATTCATTCATAATTACAATCATCCTAGTTCATTTTGGTTTAATAATTGACAAACATGTATACAACATATAATGAAAGCACCACCTCCAAAAAGCCATTCATTTAATAAGATATCCTATCTATCAGTTTTTATACTCAACAGCTGGATGTCTAAAAATGATTCCAGCCACAAGAGTGTGGCTTTGTATGATTTATACTATCAGCTTAAATACATGAATCATTGTGCTTTTTTTGTTCTCTCTCATTTGGGGCATGATAAATCTTGGTATTATACCAAAACATTGTGAAGTAGTAGACATTCAAAGCAAAGGATAATCAAGAGTGAGGGTCACCTTCTCTCTTTCCACCACTAACACAGATTTCCTGGGCTTCTTTATCCCCTTCTCCCTGAAAAGCCTGTGTCTCAGCCACAAAACAATTGGTAAACAAGAAGTTTTTTTAACTAATATAACATAGATTGTGGGTCCTGATGGCTATTTCAGTGTACTGTATCTATATTTAAATGTTTTTATCATTTTTAGTTGTAAATTGGTAATTTAATGTTTTAATTGCTCATTTTAACTGTAAGCTGCCCAGAGACCTTGGGTAGTGGGAGGCATATAAGTTGTATAAATAAATAAATAAATAAATAAATAAATAAATAGGTAGGTAGGTAGGTAGGTAGGTAGATAAATTTCAAACTATCTCTCCACCGTTTCTCTTTTTTCGCTTACTACCCCTTTCTCTCTCTAACAAATTTCTATTTCATAAGACATGAAGTCACTTTCATCCTCTGAACGCCTGCTTTCCATTCTCTCATCTTATGCTTGCTTTCCATGCCTTGGCCAAAAATGCTGAGCAGGGGTTACTGGAGGTGAAACAGCAGAAAGGGCAGTGATTTAGATAATCAAAATACATCCCAAGAATAATTAGAGTTGCTGAGGGACGTTCTGTCCTCTTAAAACTATCAGTGTCCGCCAGCTGTTACCAGCCTCTCTGAAAAAACTTGAACAGTGTCTTTGGGATGGATGAAAGCCCACATCTGTCTCCACAGGCCAAAAACACTTTTTCAGTGTGCAGGAAAACCTGTATGGATTGCCACACACATGCATATCTGTGTAAGTATGAGAATACCTATTCTATTTCTTAAATTTACATATTTTTCTGCAGAGTTTTTCATCTATTTTCAAGTTTCTAATAATGTATTTTGAGCCGCATTTTCCAAGCACATACATTTTTAGTATACATTATTTTGGCAAACCACATTGCAAACTTCAGAAGACACTGGGATTTCAAAGTATAAATGCATTCCAGAGTGTTACTGAATTTCAAGAATTATGGATTTAGTCAAGTTACACCAACATGAAAAATGGACATACAGTATTTCTCACTCCTTCCTCTTACTGGGAGTACTGAATATAGTAGGCATGTGTTTGTGAATAAATGTGAATAAGATGGTACTATATTCATCCAATCCTATATCCACTCACCTAAGAATAAGCCACACTGAACTCAATGGGATTTACTTCTAAATGGGCACATACAGAACTGTATTGTAAGAAAGATACTAATCTGCTGAACGTGCATGTGATGGAGACGATCTTATGAATCATCCACGCAGCTGTTTTTGCCAATAGTTATGTTATAGTGATGTCCCTGTTCATTCGGAGCAAAAAGTCCAAGAAACTCATTGTCAGAAAGATAGCATCATTTGAATACTGTGAAAGCCTTTGACAGGAGAAGAGCAGAGTGATGAAAAGGTTGAATGATGTATTCTGAATATAAAATTGGATTTCTGGAAATGGAATAATTGCAATACCTAACAGCTCAAATAAAAAGTTCCTCAAATGGTTTTATAGTGTATGGGTCTATAGCAGTGATGGCAAACCTTTTAGAGATCGAGTGCCCAAACTGTGATTCAAAACCCACTAATTTTCTGCAAACTGCAAAGTGCCAATACAACCTGAACACAGGTGGCTGTGAAGGGATGATGTTGGGTGCCCACAGAAAGGGTTCTGAGTGCCACCTTTGGCACCCATGCCATAGGTTTGCCAACACTGGTCTTATAGCTTAGTAGTTCAAACTTTCCAGAACTCCCCAAATCCCTGCTATTTAATGGGGCTGCTCTAGATGCAACTTAAGATTTAGCCTAGCCAACATTCTAAGGTTTGTCAAAAGCAAGGCAAAATTACATTTACATTTATAGTTCTCATTAACTTCATAAAAACTTTACCCACAGAGCATGAACATGACAGCCAACATACATTTATATTAGCAGAGTGATCTGTTTTTTAAAAAAGTGCTTCTAATTGGCTCTGACAAATCTCATATTAGTTCTAGGTAAATACATTCTCATAAAATCCTGTTATCATCTGCAATCCAGCTTCATTTTCCTCCTTCTGGTTGAGTTACAGCTCTAACTGTTTTGGCCTGAGAAAAGCCCCAGTCCCCATTCCTGGGTTTTGAAAGCAATATAGATAGAGATGAAGAACCTAGGGTTAACGTTGAGCTTATTTTTTTATGAGCTTACTGAAAAGCATTTTGATTTTTTTTGTCATAAAATCAGAAAGTTTGCTTGGCTTCTGTCCTCTGCACTGAGTTAAGTCAAGTCAAGAAACCTTTAATGGCATAAAGTAAATTAAGAACAAAAGCATCAAACTATGGAGTAAAAGACTAAAAGATAAATAAGATTAAAAAAAAATAGATGAAGGGGAACAGATTAATGGCCACCCTTAATCCGGGAGGTCTCATTAATGGTATATACTATAGCACTGAGTCACCTGCCAGTAAAATGCTGCTGAATGTTGTCCATGAGCAAAACATACATACAATTACACATGACAAATGTTAATGTGTACCTTTTGGGGGGAGGGGTACCTGAGCAAAAATAATGATCACTTACTTCAATATTTGTAATAATCATTTCTCTAAATACATAAGCAATGGTGCAATCTTCAGAGTGGCACTTGATACGGAAATTACCATATTCTGCAATGTCTGGAGGATCAGGCCAATATTGATGACATTTGGTCTAGCACAAAAAGAAAAATGACATAATATTCTTACTTTTTATCCAGCATCATTTACTTTTCCTACATGGCATCAGCTCTTGAAAGCTCACATACATAAATTCCCCTGTAATCTATCACAAGGAATGTTTGATTCTCACTTTAAAAAACTAGCTTGAATAAAAAAACGAATTCTTAGAACTAAACATAAATGAAGAAGGGTGTTGCATGAAGGAATCTTAACAGGAAAAGAACCAAAAATCAGATTTTAGAGAGCAGAACTTTGGACTTTAGAAACTAACCAAATTTCTTTAGCAATAAAAATTCTAAATGTATTAGCATATTCAAAAAGGGAAATTAAAAAAACAACACTGCAAAATTACATTTATATAAGCTAATGTGAAGTTAAAACAGGATACATTAAAATATCTTAGTTTGAATGTATAAGTAAACAGCAAATTTCATAGTCTGCATGGAAGTTTTTTAACAAGTTAAACTAAAAACAAAGTTAGCCAATCTGCTATAGCATCATTTGATGCCACAGAAGCATTTGATAAGGCGAAACAGAGGTTCTTTTTAAAAGTTGGAGAAGTGATGGATCTAAGCTTATCTTTTCTGCCTGGTTTGAGGGCTATGTATTCTAACCATGCAGCAATAATCAGGACTAAGACATTTGCTAGCTTTGAAATAACAAGCAAAATTACGCTTCTTGCTCCTATGGCATTGGGGGGGGGGGTGCAAACCTGGCTCTACAGGTCTGTCAGCATGATCTGGGATTCCTCAGAGGGCAATGCTACTGTCTCTATTCATTGTCTGGTGGTCTACCAACTGATATGTCTTAGTCACTGGTTCCCAACTTTTAGAGTCATGAACCTCTTTTACAACAGCCAAGTAGCCTGTGTGCCCCACCACCACCTCATTTGCATAAAATGGGATTTTTAATACAGTAAAGTCATCCCATCAAAGAAAAATGAGGCTTTCTAAATGCTGGTTTAAAGATGTAACAATAAGAACCAAACTCCTTGAAGTACACATCATCTATATTTCCAAAAGGTGAGAATCCATAAAAATGAACAATATAGCTCTGTACTTCTAATGTTTCTATTACTTCTTGGTGTAGGATGCTGCTTTCCCTGGTTTATTTAAGTTGGAACACTTTCATAGTAACCTTAGATGTTGTCTTCATTAAAATAGAGGCAATAAAATTAATTTAAAAAGAAACAGTCTCAATAACTGAAACATTAAGTTACTGCATGCATATTTACTTTAGAAGACTTCTGATTGGTGACACAGAATTGAAGGAAATGAAAAACAGCACACATACACACCCAACACACATTTTTTTTTTGGTCCTCCGATTCTTAACAGAGGTCATTCTATCACTTTGGACAGTGTCTTTCTCAGAAGCACGAATGCAGGGCAGTTTGTTGCTTATTCAAACTGAACTGGTAGAAGAACAGCCCTTCAAGCTTGTTTTGTTGATCAAACAACCAAAACTACACCAAATGACAGGTATATGTTAATACCTGTATGTTAATTTTCAACATCTATATGAGGCCATTGGGGTAGGTCATCAAGAGGTATGGGGTTTCATGTCATCAGTATGCTAATGACACCCAGCTCTATACAGTGGACCCTTGTATAACAAACAACTTGTATAACATAAAATTTGTACAACATAAAAAATTCCAGAGATAGGGGAAATTTGCTTAACATAATCACCTATGGGGAGAATCCGTACAACATAAAATGGGATTACTCTGTTTTCAATGCATTCCTATGGGAATTTGTATAAAGGAAAATTTGCTTAACATAATTTCATTTGGAATGAATTAATTCCTTTATACAAGGTACCACTGTATCTCCTTTACATCTGCAGTGGATGCTGCTTCCTCCCTGGAGTGCTGCCTGGATGCCATGCTGGGGTGGATGAAGGTGAACAGACTGAGGATGAACCCGGACAAGACAGAAGTCCTCTGAGTGGAGGCACCAGCTGTTGGCTTGGGAACCCCCCTTACCTTTTGGGGGGGGGTTGACTCTCACAGTGCAGGATGTGCAATCTGGGCATAATATTGGACCCGGTTACTAACCATCGAAGCCCAGGTGGCATCAGTGGACCGCTCCGCCCCTTTCCACCTTTGGCGGATCACTCAGCTGCGCACCTTCCTGGGCCGTGGAGCCCTCACCACATTGGTCCATGTATTTGTAGTCTTGAGATTAGACTGTGATGCTCTTTACATGGGACTGCCTTGGAGGTTAATGTGGAGGCTCCAGCTAATGCAGAACTCTGCAGCCAGATTTATAATGGGGTTGAGATGACATCATCATGCCACCCCTAGGTACACTGGGTGTCGATCCGTTACCACATTGACTTCAAGGTTCTAACATTACATACAAAGCCCTAAATGGTTTGGGATCTTGCTATCTGTTAGACCGGCTCCTTCCACAGAATTCCACCTGTATCACCCGATTCTCTCAAGAAGGTCACATGAGGGTCCCTATGCCAAAAGAGGCCCATCAATCGACAACAAGGAACTGAGCTTTTCGGCAGTAGGCCCTCGTTTGTGGAACCAAGTTCTGCCTGAGATTCAATTGTCCATCTTTAAAAAAATAACTGAAGTCATGGCTATATAGATTTGCTTTCCTTTGTCATTAATTACTTTTCTCACAGTCTGGTTCTTCAATCTTATGCCATCTTTTCTGATCTTGGTTTCTCAAATATGTGTTTATGATTTTACTGTGGATTTAGTTATGTGTATTTTTTATTTATTATGGTATTTTATATTTTATATTCTGTTTTGTTATCATGGATCTTTGTAAACCACCCAGAGTGGGCTTGTTGCTAGATGGCCTGGTATAGAAATCCAAGAAAGAATAAGAATAAGAATAATAAATCTGAAGAATTTAACAGTAAAGAGAATAATAAATGTGTGAACGGTAAAAAATCTCTTAATCCCAGGAATTGTTCTTCATCACCCAACATTATGCCAGCCAAAGGGCGGGGGGGACCAAATCTCTCCCCAAACAGAAGTCTATATCTTGGTCCTGGAAAGAAAAAGTGGAATTTCTTCTGCAGTCACCAGATCCTCTACCAATACTGTTAAAAGAGGTGGGAGATACAGGAAATTCAAGTGATGATATCTGGATTTTCTGTTTCTTCTCATTTCCAGCTTGTATTTCAGATCCAGACAGGAGAAGGGAAAGTGATGTCAACCAACAAGTAAAGGACTAGCACTGAGTGTTCCAGCCAGTACTGGAGGCTTAACATGTTACAGAGCTTTGGCGTTTTGGTGAAATTTTCTTTTTGCTACACAGCAGAAATACAGAGATCCACACAGAGGAATAGCTATGAATTCCCCAGAGTGCATTTTCTTCTCATCAGCTGGCACTTAAAGTTTCAATCTCTGACATATTTGTAGAAGAATAAAATAGTTTCTCAACTTACAGTTTCTTAAAATTACAGATTTGTGTATACTGCTTTTTTTTTTTTACTGCACACATACTAGGAACCATCTGAACAGATCAACAGCAGAAAATCAATCAATAACCAATCAAAGGGAGGGACAGAATACTGAGCAGAGAGGTAGAGCTCTTTTTGTATTCAAAAGCCTGAACAATTGGTTAATTCTGCGCAGACTGACAACAACCTCAGCCCAGAAAAATCCCTCCCAGTCACTCAAACTACAGACAGGACATAAGTTGTAAATAAAACTCCATCATAATTAACTAAGTTATTTATCCTAGTTTAGGATTGTAGCCTAAATTTTCTTATCCAGTTATTTTTCTTATAAAATACAAATATAATTTATACATTTGCATCGCCAGCTGTTGAAAACAAAGAACAAGTTATTGATTAGAGAATACTATGTGTAATGCATGCCCGAGGCTCATCTAGGATATGTTTTGCAGTTCTCTATTACTGTTCCATTAATGTTCTTAGCTACCTTTAACATGTGATGGAAAGGTACAATAGAAATGTTTTAAACAACCAAACTAGTGGCTGTGAAGTTACTACTTCCAGTTTGATGGTTCTGACATTTCACAAATTGCAGCTTATTTTTTCAAGAGTGTTTCACTGAAGCAGAGGCACTAATGTCAGAAAGTGCCAGAGGGACAAGTAGATCACATTTTAGCAATTCCCCCCCCCCGCGCCCTCACCGCAACCACCATATTCCTTCTTTCCCTTTTCATATGCAAAGATCTTTACCCCCCTAAAACAGATTGAAAAGGAAGTAAATTCCACCTACCCGTCCTCTTTCTGTGAGGGTTGTCAACATGATAATTAGTGACAATCTGTGATCCCAAACTGCTTGCCAGAAATGGACACAGGTGTGTGGGAGAGGGCCTTGTGTGGCAATGTACTTATTCATAAGGCCAGCAGAAGGAATTTCCACCTATTGGGAGAAAGGTACTATACTTTGAAAAATGCAAGTTGACTTACTGTATATACTTGATTATAAGCCTAGTTTTACAGCCCTAATTTTGGGCTGAAAAAAGGGGCCCTCGACTTATATTCAGGTCAATACTTTTAGCCACTGAGGCAAGTGCTTGGGTCAGTGGCTAAAAGTCATTTTAAACATTGCTTGCCGCTTCTCATGACCCCCCTCTGCATCGCAGGGGAGCAGCGCACGGTTTAAAATGACTTTTAGCCACTGACCCAAGCACTTGCATCAGTGGCTAAAAGTCATTTTAAACATCACACACCACTCCCCCAGCTCACAAAGGAGGAGCTGCCAGGCCCTGCTGCATTTCCCACCCTAGACTTATACTCGAGTCAATACGTTTCCCGTTTTGGGGGGTTAAATTAGGGGCCTCGACTTATACTCGGGTTGACTTATACTCAAGTACAGTGGTACCTCGTACAACGTAAGGTTTGTATAACGAAAAATCTGTACAACGGAAAAAATCCGCCGCCCGCCCCCCCCGCGGCCACCTCCGGCCTCCCCGGCTCTGGCAAGAGGCGAGCGGGGGGAATTCCCAGCGCTGCACAGTGGAATCTCTCTCTCTCTCTCTCTCGTGTGTGTGTGTGTGTGTGTGTGTGTGTGTGTGTGTGTGTGTCTTGGACTGTAACTCCCAACAGCCCCCGGGTCAGCACAGCTGGAATTGAAGGCTTCTGGGAGTTGCAGTCACAGAAGCCTCCCCCCCCGTCGCCTAAGGTGAGCCGCCACCGGCCAGGAGGCCGGGTCGCCGAGCCGCCGAGGGGGGAGGCGGACGAACCCCCCCCTCCCCCAAGGGAATCAGGCCCGTCCCCTGCTCGATCTAAGAAGGGGCAGCGTAGGGATCAGAGTGCTTGCCTTCTTTCCTTTTTTTAAAAAAAAACCCTTCGGGACGCAATGGGGTGGTGGGGGAGTTCGGCCCCCCGGCAGAAGAGACTCACCACCTTCCTGGTGCTGCTGCAGGTGCCTCTGCTCATGTGTAGAGTGGAGCGCGGCTGCCTGCCTGCCGGTCGGGTTGGGGTGCGGGGAGAAGCCCCCTTGCTCCTTGCCCGGTGGGGGGCCAGCGGGACTCGCATGCGCGGGCGAAGCGGAAGGCACGCAGGAAGGCGAGGCAGTCGGCGAGGCCGGCGCCGAGCACGAAGCCGCCTTGGAAAGGGCAGCGTCGGAAGAAGAGAGAAAGAGAGCTTGGCGCGCGCCCTGGGCCCCGCTGGAGAGCGAGCGGCCGGGCGATCCGGGGCTGGTGTGCGCCCTCCTGCCCTGCCATGGGGAGCCCTGGCGGGGCGGGCGGCACCGTGAGCCGGCCGCCTTCGAGCTCTTCTTCCACCGCTGCCCTTTCCAAGGCGGCTTCGCGCTCGGCGCCGGCCTCGCCGACTGCCTCGCCTTCCTGCGCGCCTTCTGCTTCGCCCGCGCAGGCGAGTCCCGCTGGCCCCCCACCGGGCAAGGAGCAAGGGGGCTTCTCCCCGCACCCCAACCCGACCGGCAGGCAGGCAGCCGCGCTCCACTCTGCACATGGGCAGAGGCACCTGCAGCAGCACCAGGAAGGCGGTGAGTCTCTTCTGCCGGGGGGCCGAACTCCCCCACCACCCCATCGCGTCCCGAGGGTTTTTTTTTAAAAAAAGGAAAGAAGGCAAGCGCTCTGATCCCGGCGCTGCCCCTTCTTAGATCGAGCAGGGGACGGGCCTGATTCCCTTGGGGGAGGGGAGGTTCGTCCGCCTCCCCCCTCGGCGGCTCGGCGACCCGGCCTCCTGGCCGGTGGCGGCTCACCTTGGAAGGAGGGAGGGGAGAGGAGGGGCGGCAGACACGGAGGGGGGGTGAGCCGGGGAGGGGCACCCTTACCTGGAACCTGCACGGGTCCGCTGCCCGCCGCCCCCCGTCGCCCAAAAAAACCCCCATAGGAATGCATTGAAACTGATTAAATCCAGTTTCAATGCATTCCTATGGGAAATTACAATTTGTACAACGTAAAACTTGTATAACGTAATTTGATTCAGAACGAATTAATTACGTTATACAAGGTACCACTGTATATACGGGTAGTATATATGAAATAATTTTAAGATGCATTCAAACATTGCATCAATTCATTCAAAATCTGGTAACTATTCCAAACTGAACAAACATTAAATATATATGAACATGAAAATTTAAGATTAGTATTAAACAAAGGTGGGCTATAGGCTTTCCCTCATACAGAGTAAACCATCAATTCATCACTTGGAACTTCACCTCTTTGACAAATCACCCTATTCAGTGAATCAGTTTTGGAGGTTGGAGAGCCACCTCTCAAGACTCCTGCATTGCAGCTCCTGCATGGGGTAGAGGGTTGGCTGATACTTAGTATATTTTGCCCTAGAATGATGGGTACTTTTATAGTAGAGAAAATGTAATCAACTACAGAAATGAGGTGTCATTGTGCACCGATTAATACTGACAATCTTTTATATCCTTTTTAAAATAAATGGCCAGAATTTAAAGTTTAGTAAGTGGAATTATATAAGTTGAATACAAAGAGAGAGGGGGGTGGGTGGGGAAATACAAGCTTTTCTTATATAAAATTATATTTATCTGGTATGATAGATAGATAGATAGATAGATAGATAGATAGATAGATAGATAGATAGATAGATAGATAGATAGATAGATAGATAGATAGATAGATAGATAACACACACACGAACACACAAACAATTATATGACATAAATAGAATTTTAGATAGGACAAACATGTCACTAATTTAGTGTAAACCATACATTTTAAGATTTTAAAAGCCGCCAACATTTCAACCTAAGCACAGGTTAGTGCTAGTGGGAATTTTCACTGCTAGTATTATGATGGATTTCAGGCATAGTATAAATTATCTAAATATTTAAAAAATCACTTCACATAATTCACTTTAAATCATCTTAACATTTTGGTATTTTATTTTAGAAAAAAATCAAAGATTATTCACATTAATGTACTACTGTTTAATCATTCTCTCAATTGTTTCTCAAAATTTTCTAGTACTAACAACATTATATATATGTATAGCCCCGTGGCACAGTGGTTAAATGCCTGTACTCCAGGTAAAACTGTGTTCACGACCTGGGTTCAATTTCAGGTAGCAGGATCATGGTTGTCTCAGCCTTCCATCCCTCTGAGGTTAGTAAAATGAGTACCCAGCTTGCTGGGGGCGGATGTGTAACCTGTATACTGTAATTTAAACTGTAAACCTCCCGGAGACTACTTGAAGTGGTATGGGGCGGAATATAAGCAGAACATATTAATTTGCTATATATGTAACAAAATTATTTTAAAAATATAAAGCAAATACAATTTTTAAGCTCCACACTAGAATAAACATAACTTTACACATTTTAAATCTTCAAAGAATAAAGTGACCACTATAAAAATTTTGTTTATGTGTATATAGTTATCATTTCCCATGTTTAAGGCTTTTTATATAGAAGGCAAAAGAATATGGGTTTAAGGCAGACTGTTAAATTTTTCCAAATATTTTGTTGCTGGCTGGTTTCTTGAGATGGTATCTGATGGGAAGTGTATGTTTGTGAATGCAAATTTGCAAACACTCTCAGGACTAAATTCAATGAGTCATTTGCAGAAAATTATTTTATAAACTTGACTGGGTAAGATACTTCTGCTTGTCCCCATCTTTTAGGAATGCCATTGTACACAGGAAGTGTACCTGATCCATTCTGTAACAGCAAGACTTTGTGGAAGATAAGCTAATTTAAGCATGACATTTCTTATTTTTCCAAAAAGCATATGTAACACTTACATTCACATAATTTGCATTTATATAATCATTGTTTCTTTGTAATATGACTCTGGTGATATCATCTGGTGGAAGAAAAAAAGATCAATGAATGTTCAAATATGTATACAGTACTATCTTTAAGTCATGGTAGAAATCTATATAGACCGTGGTGAGAACGGCAGTTTCTTCTTTGCACAAAATGACTCTGTCACAACAGACCCATCACCACAAACTTTCCAATTTGAAAACACAGAAATGAACCTCTTATTGCTGGACAAGATTGAATGCATTTATAAAACAGCTATATTAAAACACTGAGGTACAAGGAGAGAACCCTCAGCAAAAATGTTCAAGACTCCAGCTGCCGTGGAAAAGGAACCTTACTGCACAATTTGGGTCTCCCTAGAGGGTGGGAATAGGGGGTTGGTTGCTAACTTGCACCTTTAGTTCTTTCATTGGTTGCTAGCTATGTAAGAGAATGCATGCCTATGTAAAATGTCACGGTGGCAAAGTAAGCTCAGGAATCTTTAACTCTGCAGTTCCTGATTTTGGAAGGAGAAATTCTTTGCCCTTGTTTAAAGGAGGGATGAGGCTCCCCCCCCGCCCCCCGTTCCATAAGTGCAAAGCAAAAACTGCTTCTGGAAAGTGGAAATGACGTATGAATGCTCACATAGCCATTGAAGAATTAGAGAAAGGGAGGCATCTCAGGTGGGGCCACTGTCACTGAGAGATACAGGAAGCTGGACTAGATGGGCCTTTGGCCTGATCCAGCATGGCTCTTCTTATGTTATTTTTGACCTACAACTGTATTCATCCCTGAGTAACATAGCCACAGATGAGTAATTATGGGAGATGGAGTGAAAGCAGGACCAGGAGGATCTCAGTTGCTCATCTTTGGATCTGATTTACAGGAAAGCAACCTGTTGCTTTTTCTTTACGTTTCTTTACAGTCACACACAACTTAAAAGTGACAGCAGATCTTTTTTGCTCTTGGAAATGTCAACTCTTCTTCAAAGCAGCATACAAGGTCTTGCTTTGACATATATATACAGGAGCTATATAAAGTCATGTGAGAAAGAAGGTAACCCACTTTAAATTCTATGGTTTTATGTATCAAGACATAACAAAAAACATCTGGTCCTTAGCAGGGCATAAAATTAGATAAATACAACCCAATATGAACAATGACACCTATTACACTATTTTTCATAAAACAAAGTCGAAGTAGAGAAGTAATGTGTGAAAAATACACCCTTACTGCATCCCTAACAATTAAGAGGCTAAGTAATGATACCTAATGATAACCCAAACCCTAACCTGAGAGCACAGAGAGAACTCCGAGTTCCCTTAGCTCCTTGCCCTCTGAAGATGCCAGCCACAAAGTCTGGCAAAACATCAGGGTGAAAAACTTCCATAACATGGCCAAACAGCCCAAAAACTCACAACAGCTACGTATACCTAAGATTTATATTAGTGCTACTTACATGGCAGAACATCTTTGTACCGATTTTTGTCCATGTTTTGAGGTAGTTTTGCATATGTGATAGCTAATCCTGGCTTTTTTCTATAAAGTTGCTAGAAGAAGAAATAAATATATTTTTAAATCAAGTGATTTGTACACAGTAAAGGTATCAATTCTAAAGAGAATTATTTCACAGCTTCAAAAACTGCGAAACTAAAATTAATAACTGAAGTCTTAGGCTAAATCCTCTATTAATCTCAGTTACCCAGATCTAATGAAATCCATAGAGAGCTTGGATTACTTGTAACTAACAAGTCCATTTATTTCTCAATGGAATGAATGCTCTATTTAACCCAAAACCTTTGTCTTTCTGGGATCCAGATAAAATATTACTCCCAAGACGTCAATTTTGGAATTATTTAAAAAGTAAACACTCACACTCTATAAAGGTTATTCTAATCTTTATTGGCAATGCTAGCATTAGAGATGGGATTTCAATATACAGAACTCGTTATAGACTCAGCTTCAGTGTTGCACCTTTAGGAGTTGAAGGGAATTTTCACGATTCCCATAGAGCAGCAGGACACTCTTCTAGAGGCGTGAAGAATTGGCGAGGAAACAGCATGTTGGTAAGAGACACGCTCTACTTCCTGCTGATTTAGTGGTTCCCGGTTCCATAATTCTGCCTGTGGGGCTCCCATCAAATTATGGGATCGGGAATTGATTAATTAAAAAAAATTAATCCTTAGTCATTAACACCACTGTTGTCAAGACAACATTATCAGCTCAGATACAGCCTGAACCCTTTGGTGCAATCAGTTATTCGACTACTTATCTACAGAGGCAATATCCACATTCTCCCTCCTCAGGCCTGATGAATGCAGGTAGCATTCAGAGACACAAAAACCGAGCCTCAGACATATCCTCTTTTGCGCTACTTTCATGATGCACCTCCCTGTCTTTTTATCCACCTGTGTCTCCCTTGTCACGCATAAGGGACAAGGTGTTCTGAAAGGCTGGCCTGTCTATCAGACTGGTTAAGAATGCAAGAATATGTAACCCACTTGCCTCTGCATTTCTGGGCTCCGGCAGTCCCCTGCCTCTTTTAATCACCCAGTACAAATGCATAAAATCTGCCCCATCAATCTACCCCACTTGAATAAACATTCAGCTCATTTGGGAGTCAGTCCTATTAGCCAACATAGCAGTTGCCCTGTAACAAAGCACAATTTCAAATAGTGCAACTAGACGTGGGGCAGATCTTTTCAGGTTTGTTTACAAAAGGATGGATCAGATCGAAAGGATGGCCCCTTACCTCAAATTGAATTAGGACTGTTCCACTTTCTAGTCCCTGCTTCAGTTGCTCCATTGACTCTTCCAGGGTCCCACCATATTCTGAGTAGCTGGGTAGAATTGCTTCTGGGAAAATGGAGCTATCGGTTTCATCCTCTGACTTGCTCTCTACAAATGGTTTGACAACTGGAAGGCAAAGAGACAAATTCAAATGTTAGTAATTTAAATGCTTACATTTAGCAGTTTCTTTGCTAAAGGCAGGTGATGGGAGGTTCTTGGTTCTAAGCTAGAGCACACATAATATGGTCATAATGAAATATGAGAAAGAATCTATGGAATAGTCATCTCTAATGTAAACTCTATGGCAACCTCTTATCTGCAAAATGTATTTGACTAAACTCTCACTGACCCTGCCAGCCACCATGGCAAATAATCAGGGATAATGGGATCTGAAATTCACCTTGACAACACCATGTTAAATACCAAGCTCTGCAGAATATGCAAGAGAAAATGAACTAGGGTAGTGGTGCTTTATATACCAAAGAGGGCATAGAATTAAAGAGGTTAACCTAACAAGACCCAGATGGCATCCACCCAAGGGTTATTAGAGAACTGAGAAATGAAATTCGGATCTCTTAACGGTAATATGCAACTTGTCTCTTAAAATGGCCACAGTGCCGGAGAACTGGAGGATAGCGGATGTCACACCAATTTTTTAAAAAGTAAGGAGGGGGGGCCTGGGAAATTACAGGCCGGTTAGCCTTATATCTGTCCAAGGGAAAATGGTGGAAAGCCTCATCCATGACAAAATCTTAAAACACGTAGAAGAACAAACCTTGCTGAGAGAAAATCAGCATGACTTCTGTAAGGGTAAGTCTTGCCTGACAAACCTTTTAGAATTCTTTGAAAAGGTCAACAGGCATGTGGATTTGGGTGAACCAGTGGATATAGTCTATCTGGATTTTCAGAAGGCTTTTGACACAGTCCCTCACCAAAGGCTGCTGAGAAAATTGCACAGTCAGGGGATAAGAGGGCAGGTCCTCTTATGGATTGAGAACTGGTTGAGATCCAGGAAACAAAGAGTAGGTGTCAATGGGAAATTTTCACAATGCAGAGAGGTGAAAAGCGGTGTGCTCCAGGGATCTGTTCTGGGACTGGTGCTTTTCAATCTGTTCATAAATGACCTGGAGACAAGCATAAGCCATGAGGTGGCCAAGTTTGCGGATGACACGAAACTTTTCTGTGTGGTAAAAACCAGAGAAGATTATGAAGAGCTCCAGAAGGATCTCTCCAAACTGGGGGAATGGGCTGCCGAATGGCAAATGTGTTTCAATGTAGGAAAATGTAAAGTAATGCATATTGGGGCAAAAAAATCAAAACTTTATCTATCAACTCATGGGCTCTGAGCTATCTGTGATGGATCAGGAAAGAGATCTTGGTGTGCTGGTGGACAGCTCCACGAAGGTGTCTACCCAATGTGTGGCAGCGGTGAAGAAGGCCAATTCCATGCTAGGGATTATCAAAAAGGGGATTGAAAATAAAACAGCCAACATTATAATGCCATTATACAAAACGATAGTAAGGCCACACCTGGAGTATTGTGTACAATTCTGGTCACCGCATCTAAAAAAAGACATAGTGGAACTGGAAAAGGCGCAGAAGAGAGCGACTAAAATGATTACTGGGCTGGGGCACCTCCCTTATGAGGAAAGGCTAAAACATTTGGGGCTCTTTAGTCTGGAAAAAAGGCGTATGAAGGGGGATATGATTGAGACGTACAAAATAACTCAGGGCATGAGTAAAGTGGATAGAGGGATGCTCTTCTCCCTCTCACAAAATACCAGAACTAGGGGACATACACTCAAATTTATGGCCAGGAGAGTAAGAACAGCCAAAGAAAATATTTTTTTCACCCAGCGCGTTGTTAGTCTGTGGAACTCCCTGCCACAGGATGTGGTGATGGCATCTGGCCTGGGTGCCTTCAAAAGGGAATTGGACAGATTCCTGGAGGAAAAGTCCATCACAGGTTACAAACCATGATGGAAATGTGTCATCTCCAGGGTAAAACCGGGGTACTTCAAGGACCAGATGCAGGGGAGTGGTATCAGGAGACAGATGTCTAGTTTCATCCGCTCCCAGACACATCTGGTGGGGCCACTGTGAGATACAGGAAGCTGGAATAGATGGGCCTTTGGCCTGATCCAGCATGGCTCTTCTTATGTAAGACCTGGGCCATCTACATAATAACTATTGGCATCAACACCAAGTCACCAAACAAATTTACTAGTAGGAACAAGCTAACATTCCCATCAACAAAATGCTGATGAGTTTGAGATGAAGAAGAAAGTGGAATGATGATCTTGTGATGAAAAAGGAAATCAGCAAGACATCCAAGGGAGAAACTGTTGCAGTATAGAATAGATTACCCTCACAGAGACTTGAGGGGCACATGGTTAAGATGCATATCTTGATTTATGTTATTCTTGCAGGTAATAATGATAATTTTAAAAAGGGTTCTTCTGCTGTGTGAAATTGTAAGAGGTTTGTGCATTTTGGGCATCTGGGCTATTTGGTGGGGGTTTTTATTGAGGGGGAGATAGTGTTTTTGATTACGAAGGTACATTGTACAAAAACAGAAACACTCCTGAATTTTATATAGTACAGTATAAGTGGTTTTTTTTGTTAAACACCACCCTTTTTGTTAATGCTTCTGCTGACAAAAAAGCATCTGTAATTATTTATGTCTGATGCCCAATGCTTCCTGCAGTACATTAAGTTTGATAACACTGTGACATTTGACCATGGAGTTATCAACCTTAACGTATCTGCATCTAGGTAATTGGGAAATGGCCAAGGAAGACAATCACAATCATATTTTACTTCAAAAGAAGATGTTCCAAAAAGTGGGGAGGGTGATAAAAAGGAAGCTGAAAGAGAAAGAATAGTCTAATCCTTTTAAAACATCAAAATAACAGAAATTCAGTTAGATAGTTTATCCCTGGTCCAGAAGGTATAACCAAATATAAGAAGCCTCCAGTGCGATTAACAGGAAACCTCAAGGAAGCTATTAGAGGTGTTTGTGTGTGTGTGTGGGGGGGGACATTTCCGTGAAAAAATGAAAGCCTGAACCACATTAAACACCAAACAAAATGAAAGCGATGAATGATAGCAAAACCCCTAACAGAGGTTTTGAGGGGCAAAGTGCTAAGACCAAACATTTTAAGCAATCAAAAAAGCAAAGCAAAAAACTATGTGGCCAAAATTCTATGGATGTTTGCAAAACTTAGCATAGTTAATTGAAGTTCCTCAACAATGAGGTCTGGGCCCATGTCTCAGTTGCATGCCTGATGATGTGCCTAATTACCTAACAGAAATGTGTCCTGGCACCTCATCATTAGCTGCTGGAAATTATACAAACTTTATACAAAGACCTACAGGATTCCATCTGATGGGGACATTGTTACAGAAGTGTTCAGACAGGTAATTTCTCTCATGCAGCTATGCTTTGTATTTCCTGGCCTTTACTCTGATGCTTCAGCTCAAGGGGGGGGGGGGGGAGGACCAGAGCTGAGAGGCTGCCAGAACTTTAAAGAGAGACTGAAACCACTGTAAAGGGACCCGAGTCTCCCGACACTTATGATTTCTAAAACGGACCTGCTTCCATGAAACTGACAATACATTCAAATAGTTACCTTTTATGTCACTATGAGGATACCTATTAGCTGATCAATCCAGAAGTTAAGTCAGGAAAGTGGTGGAATCCTGAATTATATCCACTGACAAAAAAGCTAAAGCTTATTCAGGTGCCACCTTGGCAGCCCTTGCTATTCCTCTGCATACCTGTACCTGGTTGTTTTCCATGGCACAGCCTTTGGATTGTTCAGCCAAACAGCTTTCTGGCAAGAAGCTTTCTAATGATCTCTTTGTACTTCTTGATCTGCGCCACTGAGGTTTTTGTTGTTGATGTTGTTCAAAAACCTGTATCTGACTCTACTCGGACACCAGGTGTTTCTTTTCTTTTTGCTTAGACATTCAGTATGTCTGAAGACTTTAGTTCAGCTTTGAGGTTAATTCACCATCAGCTTGGCCTTCAAAACTGTACCTTGTGATTCTTTCTTAGCACTACTTTAACTCTAATACCTGGCTTTGTGCATGCTGCAGTGCAACCTGTGAGCACCTTACTGACATTCCTGGTATCCTGCAGGAGGCTTCTGTACGAGCTCCTGTTCAGAGCCAAAAGACAGAGATCAAGTAGAGAATCTGTGTTCAGGGGATTTATTATACAGGGCATCAAGGTATCGTTTTCGCTAATTACCATTCTTGCCAACAGTTCTCAAAGTTCCATGTTCTCCATGTTTATAAAGAGGTGGACAACTCTTAAGGTACAGAAGCCTCCCATTCCCATTTAGTACCTGGAAGGCTGCACTGGTTTCTATGTATCTTTAAATATTTATTTTAATTAAAAAGTCATTTGCACCCTCTAGTGGTTTTGGGATGAAATGTCAATATGTTTCATCTCACAGGCTCTTCCAGGGTTTTTTTGGGTTTTTTTGCGGGGGAGGGGGGCACAGGTGGGAGTTCTCACCCAACCTGGAAAAAGCAGCTTGGGGAAGGGGTGTGCTATATTCTACCATGTACCTTCTAGAGGAAAAATTGTCCCTGTGCGCCCTTTAAAAATGAAAACATGCGGTACATGGAGTAGGGACACATTGGACTGTAATGGAGTGTGAGAACTGTACAGCCTTGGAGGTTGGGTAGAGGTAGAACCATAAGTGGGCCAGGCAATTCCTCTTTTCTTTTTATTTTGCTATCCCTACTCTCTCTCACATCTTCTCCATATGTGGTTGGCAGGCAGGATAAATATAGATTGCTCTTAACAGAAGTACAAGCTAATTATCTGTCGAACTCTCCCTATGTAAATCACCATGCCCTCTAACAGTTCTGGAGAAGGCTGGAGGCACTGAATGGGTGAAGGCAGGCATTCCATAGAACACACATCTGTTCTAAGCTGCCACAGCAGATTTTTCACTGGATCTAAACACTCCTGCTTTGCTAACTTGATACTACTAGAGTGGTGATGGAAAAATATATATTATGGGTAGAGGCCAGTGTGCCAAGGGAAGAAAGAAACACTAGTCTGAAGGTCACTTTGTCTCTGTGATCAAACAAGATCAGTGCCACAGGAAGGAGGGCTGCTCATCTGTCTTGCAGATGATGAAAAATGATGCTCTGGTTGAAGGAATCAGCTCCAGAATGCATGTCAAGTCTGAAGAGACCAATATAAAGTTCAGTTTAAGAAGCGCATGAATACTGCAAGCAAAGATTAAGGGGGAGGGGGTGTCAGGAGGTGAGCTGAATGCTGTGCCCAAGTCACATCATAAGCAGGATTCAAGGGAAATGTAAAGAAATTGTTTTAGCCACCACAGAAAATAAACACATTCCACAAGAAATCCTTTCCCAAAACAGGTAGTACCATCTATTGGTGTAGGTGGTGAATACATTTGCTGCCATGAATGGAAATGTATGTATACTTCCCATCATGAACCACATCCTTCAACTCAAAGGTTTCCTACTGTTGCTATGAGGCAAATCGAAATTAGAGTCATGCTATGTATGGCAACACTACCTCTAAAAATGGGTTGCCCGTTGTAGCAGTTGTGAGGTTTCATTTACATAGTATACAGTGGCCAGACTGCCTGCTATACTGTGGACTGTTCTGCAGCACACATGGCCACAGAAGATGTGAAATGCCTTTGCCACAAGCTAACAGTTCACTTGTTATGACAGTGAACATTTTCATCTCAGGAGACTGACTAGCTGATATAACAGAAAGGACACCATAGTGTGATCATCAATCTGAAAGCATGTCATTAACATGAAGCATAGGCCCGGTGAGGTGAAACAGACCCCGTGAGAAAATTTCAAGAATCATCCGGCCACCATTTCAGCAACCTGCCTACTTAGACAGGGAAAAAAAACCCCTAGAATGAGTTATGGTTCCAGAAGGACAGACAAACTGGATAATCTAGTGTTGCAGTTGTCTCATTGTGAGGAGCAGGATAACTCTGTTGAATGTAAAGAAAGTGAGCCGTCTGGCAATGCGAAGATGTGAGAGAAAGAAGGAGGAGGAGTGAATGAGAGGAAAGACATGGCGGTGCATATGATGCAGAGTTTGGATTTAACAGGGCGAGAAGCAGGGAGCAGTGAGAGTGGCTTGCACGAGGCATTCTGGGTTGCCGGGGCAACAGGGGGCGCAAGATGGGAGGAGGGAAAGCAGCTTGACAGTTGGGAGAAGCCCGTTAGAGATATAGGGACTCAGACTGAAGCAAGTGAGGAGAAAGGCAGCACAGGAAGGTTGAGGGCAAAGGAACCAGAAGAATTTGTATGGTCGGTTCATGTTAAGCCTCTTAGATGGCCTGAGATGTCAGAAAAGTTTCAGACAGAATGGAGGAAGGGACGTCCAGGTACTCCTGGAGCTCAATGGGCCAAGCACCCGTGTTGCGGGACCCAATATTTGGGTCGGGGTTTGAGCACTCTCCACCGTTACTGTAGCCTTCCCTAGTCTACATTACTAGTGAGAGAACAAGAAATAAGCCAAGTTCCAGTTAACGTTATTTATGAAGAACCTTTATTTGACCAGTTGAATGTTAAAGAGTTTATTCCGTTTCCGCGAACACCTGAAGATAATGCCTACAGTCATTTTACTGCTGTAAGAAATAAAAATCCTTTTAATGTTCAGTTAAAAGATGGCTCTCGACTCTTTTATGGATCGGAACCGCCCGGTGAGAGAACCGAACCCTCACAGTCATGCACAAGTGTAGAATCAAGGTGAAAGGAGTTTCTGAAAGTACTGCAGAGCAATGGCTTAAATACAGGTGACACTGAAAGCCAGCTGAACAAGAACTGCAGCTCTGCTCTTTGGCAGAATTAGGCCTAGTATTACCAAAATCAACTGGAGACTGCGGGCAGAAGTTTTTGGACTGCTAGAGAAACCAGGTTCACCTGGAAGATGCATTGTGGCTTTGAGGTACCTGAAGAAAGTGGCAAGAAGGTGTGGCCAACAACAAGGGGAGAATTTTGTTGAAAATAACCTCCTCGGACTTTATGAGCCTGACAAAACTTGTTAAAAAAGCCATACTCTTTCAAGCATATGAGTAGAGGCGAGAAGCTTTAGAAGCTTTCTAGATAGCTATAGAAACTTTCTGAAATAAGATTTATACAAATACAGAACCTATATTTGGAACTACACAGAAATCATGAAACATTTGGTACATACCGGAGCCTCTCTCATGTTTTATTAATCTGACAACACAACTCACTAATCTCAGAAGCAGAGCAATCCTGAACGCTCAAATTACTGCAAAATACAACAGATTTTTTTCTCCTGTTTCTATTTTTAACTGTAATGCAGACTGCAATGAGGCATTACAGTGGTACCTTGTATAAAGGAATTAATTCGTTCCAAATGAAATTATGTTAAGCAAATTTTTCTTTATACAAATTCCCATAGGAATGCATTAAAACGGAGTAATCCCATTTTATGTTATGTTATGTTGTATGGATTCTCCCCATAGGCATAAGAACATAAGAACATAAGAAGAGCCATGCTGGATCAGGCCAAAGGCCCATCTAGTCCAGCTTCCTGTATCTCACAGCGGCCCCACCAGGTGCGTTTGGGAGTGCATGAGACTAGATATCTGTCTCCCGACACCACTCCCCTGCATCTGGCCCCCGAAGCAACCCGGTTCAAAGCCTGGAGACTCCACATCTCCATCATGGTTTGTAACCTGTGATGGACTTTTCCTCCAGGAATCTGTCCAATCCCCTTTTGAAGGCATCCAGGCCAGATGCCATCACCACTTCCTGTGGCAGGGAGTTCCATAGACTTACAACGCGCTGGGTGAAAAAATATTTTCTTTTGTCTGTTCTTACTCTCCCAGCCCTCAATTTGAGTGTATGTCCCCTAGTTCTGGTGTTTTGGGAGAGAGAGAAGAGCTTCCCTCTATCCACTTTACTCATACCCTGCATTATTTTGTACGTCTCAATCATATCCCCCCTCAAGCGCCTTTTTTCCAGACTAAAGAGGCCCAAATGTTTTAGCCTTTCTTCATGAGGGAGGTGCTCCAGCCCGGTAATCATTTTAGTCGCTCTCTTCTGCACCTTTTCCAGTTCCACTATGTCTTTCTTGAGATGCGGTGACCAGAATTGTACACAATACTCCAGGTGGGGCCTTACTATTGTTTTGTATAATGGCATTATAATGTTGGCTGTTTTATTTTCAATCCCCTTTTTGATAATCCCTAGCATGGAATTGGCCTTCTTCACCGCTGCCACACATTGGGTAGACACCTTCATGGAGCTGTCCACCAACACACCAAGATCTCTTTCCTGATCCGTCACGGATAACTCAGAGCCCATGAGTTGATAGATGAAGTTTGGATTTTTTGCCCCAATATGCATTACTTTACATTTGGTTACATTAAAACGCATTTGCCATTTCTCAGCCCACTCCCCAAGTTTGGAGAGATCCTTCTGGAGCTCTTCACAATCTTCTCTGGTTTTTACCACACGGAAAAGTTTTGTGTCATCTGCAAACTTGGCCACCTCACTGTTTATCCCTGTCTCCAGGTCATTTATGAACAGATTGAAAAGCACCGGTCCCAGGACCGAGCCCTGGGGCACACCGCTTTTCACTTCTCTCCATTGCGAAAATTTCCCATTGACACCTACTCTTTGTTTCCGGGATCTCAACCAGTTCTCAATCCATAAGAGGACCTGCCCTCTTATCCCCTGACTGTGCAATTTTCTCAGCAGCCTTTGGTGAGGGACTGTGTCAAAAGCCTTTTGAAAATCCAGATAGACTATATCAACCGGTTCACCCAAATCCACGTGCCTGTTGACCTTTTCAAAAAATTCTAAGAGGTTTGTCAGACAAGATTTACCCTTACAGAAGCCATGCTGATTTTCTCTCAGCAAGGTTTGTTCTTTTATGTGTTTTAAGATTTTCTCTTGGATGAGGCTTTCCACCATCTTCCCTGGGACAGATGTAAGGCTAACTGGCCTGTAGTTTCCTGGGTCCCCCCTCCTTCCTTTTTTAAAAATTGGTGTGACATCTGCCATCCTCCAGTCCTCCGGCACTGTGGCCGTTTTAAGAGACAAGTTGCATATAACCGTTAAGAGATCTGCAATTTCATTTCTCAGTTCCCTAATAACCCTTGGGTGGATGCCATCTGGGCCCGGTGACTTGTTAATCCTCAATTTATCAATTAGTCCTAAAACCTCCTCTCTTTTAACCTGTATTTGATTTAATTCTTTAGTCAAGAGGGGCGGCTGAGGCAGCGGAATCCGCTCAAGGTCCTCTGTCGTGAAGACAGACGCAAAGAACTCATTCAATTTCTCTGCAATGTCCAAGTCTTCCTTAACCTCCCCTTTTCCTCCCTCACCATCCAGAGGGCCAACTGGTTCTCTGGCAGGTTTTCTACTTCTAACATATTTAAAGAAGCTTTTATTATTACCCTTTATATTGCTAGCCATTCGTTCCTCAAAGTCTTTCTTTGCCTCCCTTATCATTTTCTTACATTTCTTTTGCCAGAGTTTGTGTTCCTTTTTATTATCCTCATTTGGGGAGGATTTCCATTTACAGAAGGACCTCTCCTTGTGCTTTAGAGCCTCTCTAACTCCACTTGTTAACCATGCCGGTGTCCTCTTGGACTTAAATGAGCTCTTCTTTCTTTGTGGTATGCACTTGTGCTGGGCCTCTATTATTGTTGTTTTAAACAGGCTCCATGCACGCTGAAGAGATTGGATTCTTCTAACCTTCCCCTTCAGTTTCTCTCTAACTAGTTTCCTCATCTGAGGGAAGTTTGCCCTTCGAAAATCAAGGGTTTTTATGTCTGATTTGGTTGACACTCTTCCTCCGACATGCATGGCAAAGGTAATTGCAGCATGGTCACTGTTCCCCAGAGGCTCAGTGACATTCACACCCCTGACCAGGTCCTGAGTATCACACAATATTAGATCCAGAGTTGCCTGTTCTCGGGTGGGCTCCGTGACAAGTTGCTCTAAGGCACAGTCATTCAGCAAGTCGAGAAACCCAGTTTCTCTTTCTTGCCCAGAGCGCGCATTGGCCCAGTCAATGTGGGGATAATTGAAGTCCCCCATGATTACTATCCTATCCCTCTTAGCCACCTCCATGATTTCTCTCCTCATTTCAAGGTCCCCCTCAAGGTTTTGATCTGGTGGACGATAGAATACTCCAATGATCACATCACTCCTTGGACCTGGTAGTTTAACCCACAGTGATTCTATGGTGGAGTCAGACCCTCTGTCCATCTCCATTCTGCTGGATTTTACCCCTTCTTTGACATAGATGGCCACTCCTCCTCCAACCCGCCCCTCTCTATCCCTTCTATAGAGTTTATAGCCTGGGATTGCTGTATCCCACTGGTTCTCCACATTCCACCAGGTTTCTGTTATGGCTATTATATCTATGTTATCCCTAGCTGCCAAATGTTCAAGTTCTCCCATCTTTGCTCGGAGGCTTCGAGCATTGGCGTAGAAGCACCTGTACAGTGGGTCCCGCAACAACAGCTGCTGCCTTGTTCTTTCTCCCGCACAGCTTTTATTATCAGTAGACAAACTGTCATATTCCGTTATTCTCCCAGTGCTAATACCTGCTATGCCATCTCTATGTGATTCTCTACCCTCTTCAACCTCATTCCCCGAGGATGATGTGTTCCGAACCGGATGCCACTCAGCTCCTGTCGGCTTTCCCCCAGTTATCAGTTTAAAAGCTGCTCTGCTGCCCTTTTGAGGTTGAGTGCCAGCAATCTGGTCCCATCATGATTCAAGTGCAACCCATCCCTACTGAACAGGTTTGGCTTGTCCCAAAATGTTCTCCAGTTCCTGACAAATCTAAAGCCCTCCTCTCGACACCATCGCCTCATCCACGCATTGAGGCTTCTGAGTTCTGCCTGCCTGGCGGGTCCTGCACGTGGAACAGGTAGCACTTCTGAAAATGCTACCTTGGAAGCCCGGGACTTCAATCTTCTACCTAACAACCTGAATTTGGCTTCCAAGACTGACCGCTTGGCCTTCCCAACGTCATTGGTACCAACATGTACCATGACCACTGGCTCCTTCCCAGTTCTCTCTAACAAGCTATCTATATTTCTCGTGATGTCTGCAACCTTTGCACCTGACAGGCAAGTGACCATACGGTTATCATGCTCGTCACAAATCCATCCCTCTGTATTTCTAATTATAGAATCCCCTAGTACAAGAAGCTTCTCTCCTGCAGCCTGTTCATCTACATGTACCTGATCTTGTGTCTCATCAATAGTGATGAGGGAGAGATCCTCCGGTGGAACCAATTCTTCCTCTGTGTGTGCCTCATGAGGTGTGCTGAGGGAAAGAGCCTCAAATTGATTGTGCAATATGAGACTCTCTGAGCGATGCCTTGGCCTTCTACTCCTTTGAGTCACATTCCTCCACCCATCTACCTCCTGAGTTGGGGCAGTGACTTCATCCTCAGAAGTGTGCCCTGTCTCTTTATTGACCTGGATAGTCTGTTCTGCTCTGTCCAGGAACCTCTCAAGCTCCTCAATGTGTTGCTGGTCCGATATGCGAGCTTCTAGCTGCTGGACCTTCTCTTCCAATAGCGCAACCAGTTTGCACTTGCAGCAAATGTAGTTCTGTACACGCTCTGTCAAAATGACAAACATGGCACAAGTACTACAGGAAACTACAGCTGCTCCCTCCAACTCCATTTTAACGAGTGCAATAAAATGTATTGAAGGTCTCAAAAATGTGAACTTACACTAATTTTTTTAAAATCTAGTAAGACTATATACTTCTTTTCTTGTTTATTCAAAATCTAACAGTGTATGGGCCAGTATAGCACCTGTACTCCAACTGCAAGCACGTCAGGAAGTTTCCAGTGCTAACTTGCTAATGTGTGTAGGAACTCCTTAGGAGTACCTTTGCTTGGGGACTCAAATATCCTTTTTGTAATTTTTTTTTTTTTTTTTTAGTTTGCACGCGCCGTCAGGCGCGTGCTGCTGGGAGCAAGTATTTAAAGATAAAGCTCCTCCCCCTACTTACTCTGTGCTCTCAGGCCGTGTGCTTCCTCTCTGCTTTGTCTGCAAGAAAAGGGACTGAGACTGCTGGGAGCAAGTATTTAAAGATAAAGCTCCTCCCCCTACTTACTCTGTGCTCTCAGGCCGTGTGCTTCCTCTCTGCTTTGTCTGCAAGATTATGTTAAGCAAATTTCCCCTATCTCCGGAATTTTTTATGTTGTACAAATTTTATGTTATACAAGCTGTTTGTTATACAGGGGTCCACTGTATTCTAATTTCTAAGCATGCCATTTTGGCAAGAGATAAGGAACTCAATTCTTAAAAAAAAAACACTTCTGGAATAATGAATGTGGGATTCTCTCCCGCTCTGTCCACATTTCAAAATGTAAGGAAATGGTCTTATATTGCTGCACAATATTTAGGCTGCACTGCCAACAGGAAAAGGTTACCAAACTTTACACAGCACAAAAGACAGCAAGAATGTTGACAAAATGTCAGCAGTCAAGATGGTCTACACTCAGGATGCCCTCTTGTGCTCACTATCATTCACAAAAAGACCCAAGCAGGGGAAAATCTGAGAAAATCTGAGAACCTGAATTTATTTAGCAACTTCTCACCCAACACAAAGCAACGGTCAGAGCTGTTTTTTTGACAAATTCTCTAAGTTTCAAGACCTAAGCAGAACTTACTGGAAAGGGCAATTCTGCTAAGAAAAGGGTGGGGAGGGACAGTGGAAAGAGATAATAACTTGACATGAAGCTGAATAAAGAAAGCCACTCCTATTGCTTTGTAAGACCTGAGCAGAGCTATTAATGATAGGACAATTTTGGGGTGTCACTATTTTATATAGTCACCATACATCAGAAATAACTTTATGGCATATAATACCTGGTTTTTAAAGTAGCAACACATTGTTACATGGCAAGATGGGTGGCACAAGTAAGACCATCCCCAGATACAAAGCAACAAAACAAAAACCAGTAATTTCCCAGATTAAATGAGTGAGATTCTAAATATTTGCTACTTGTTCTTTGTCAATGTCAGCATTTTTACAACCATGCACACTGCCCCTTTGCAGAAATGAATCTCAAAATCCCTGTTTGCACAAGGAGTTAAACAATTCTCCTCCTCAGAGTAAGCTAACTGGGTCCTGACTGACCCAAGTTCAAAAATTCAGATTGCCACTGATGCAAAGTTGATAGCTACAAGGTAGCCTTTGCTGAAACACTTCCCTGGCAAGAAATTATAAGAAATTATTATTTCTCCCATTTCACTGGCCTTTTTGAGGACCAACATTTCAGCTCCTATAGCAGTGTTGGCAAACCTATGGCATGGGTGCCAAATGTGGCACTCGGAGCACTTTCTTTGGGTACCCAACATTCCCCTTCACAGCCACCTGTATTCAGATTAAATTGCTGTACTGGCACCTTGCGAATAATTAGTGGGTTTTGAATCACAGTTTGGGCACTCAGTATCTAAATGGTTCACCATCACTACCCTATAGTCTGCATTCCAAATAAAGAAAAGTGTGTAGAGTTAACCGTTCTTTCTCAAGATAAGCAAGACTGTTCTGTTCAGTTTATATGAGCTATTTTAAACCTGGGGTTGTTCGGGAGGAACAGTTTTATGTTTAAAAAACTCCCTCAAAAATGTCTGTGAAGATTCTCATTCATCCAAGTGAGTTTATCGGGAAGTTGAGCCATGGCAACTGGACTTAGTTTCTTGAAAGAATGAAACATTTTGCTGCTCATCCAAACAGTATCATCTGAACTCGCAACTAGCTTTCGTCAGATTAATGAAGTGTTTGGATGAGCAGCCAAAGGTTTCAATCTCTCAAGAAAGGAAGTCCCCCAAAAATCATTTTCCAAACTTCTCAAAATTTGGCACAAAGCAAGAACAGGCTTTCTACTGCTGACCTGAGGCCCAGTTTAAAAGTTACTTTAAAATTGTTTGGACTGTCCCCATTTTAAGACTTGCCTTGTAGACTGTTGAATTGTTCTGCTCCACAATATCATTGCTACACGCTTCTGCAGCAATAGAGGAAGATTCATAAATGCTTGACCATACATTTGTTATAGCTTGGCTCTTTGGATCATGCCTAACATTTAATATTATAATACAAAACTCACCCAGAAGCCTATAATTCTAAAGTATTTAATATGTCCTATTTGCCTCAGTGCAAAACTTTTGGAGGTTGTTCTTCCACACTTTATTTAGCTATTTAACTGAGAGATTCCAATACTATCCTTTCTCACAAACTGTGATATTGACAAAATGAATGAGTGATCTACCTAAATACAGGATTTCAGTACTTCAACTGACTCTAGAAACAAAATAACTTGCACAGATAAAAATCCTGATCACGTCTGCTAATGCATATTATGTTCTTAACTAGCAGAATCCTACCATTAAACAATTTCCCAATATCCATTCAGATATGTATTTACCAATTTCGGCAGGATATAAGCCTAATAAACAAACAAATAAATAAATAAATAAATAAACAAATAAATAAATACCTTTCCGCCTGATCAGAAGCACAAGCTCTCTTGTGTGAGACTCTCTACTGGCTTTTATAAACATCACCACTTGATCATGTGTGTGCTCAGAGATGTCCCGACCATTGATTAATACTATTTGATCACCTTCAAGCAATTTTGGAATGCATTTGTCAGACTGCCATAAAGTCAAAGAAAATTGTGTCAGTATTTTCAAACCTCCCAATCTTGAGAGAAAAGCTGAACCTTCATTTCAGTGAAACAGAAAATTAATAACTAATGATCACTGCTACTATTTATCTTGAGATTCTCACTTTTTTAAAAAAAAAATGAGGAAATGGCTGGAAAGTTTTTATGCTTTCAATTTCTCACTTAAGAAAAAAGAAATCCTTCCAAACTCTTCTTCCATCAGCACCCACCTTAGAGGTGGACGCTTGGAATGAAGCTGTTAGTGCAGCGTCCCAGGTTTTTTTTGAGCCATTTTTCAGGCCAGTTACCTGACACTGCATCGGACTGGGGTTCTTCCGCTCCAATGATGCACCAATCTGGTCAGAAGCCTGGCTGGCCTTGCCTTACCTCTTTTGGCATCCAGCTACTCATCATCTGTGTAGGAAGAATTCCCATCCTGCCTCTGCAACCGAGTGGGCCAGGTGCTGGAGGAGGCGGGTATAGACTGACTGATCTACTGGATGGATTGGTGCACTGCGAAAGCAAAAGGGCCAGGCACTCTGCAGCGTCAGGTAAGTGGCCCAGCCAGCCCATTGGAGGGGGAAGAGATACGAGAATACATGGGGGTGCCACACTGATAACTTCATATGAAGCTATTAGCCACACAAAGCACCAAACTCAAGTCTATCCAGAACACGGCCAAACAGCCCGAAAAACTCACAACAACTATCAGATCCAGGCTGTGAAATCCTTCGAGGATACATCTAGTCTGTGTTTTTTTTTAGCTCAGATTAAAAACACAGCTGCTCTTACTGCACTGAATCACAGGACTATCCAATTGAATGCCACAACCTGATATTTTATTCTAACCCCCCCCCCCCCAATCATGCTCTCAACAAATAAGAGAATGAAGGAAAAAAAGCAGTACTTACTGGAGAGCCTGGTATAATTCTAGAGACCACTAATGGTAACTTCTGATCAATGCCACCCTAAAACATTATACCAAAAAAAGGAAAACAGATGTGCTTAGATGGGGAGGAAAGTCACATTTGTGTGGAATGCAACATAATTTTGTTCTAGACATAGTAATGTCTCCCGCTTGGGATAAATCATACTCTAAAAGCTTTTGCATGTATTTCATTTGATCAGTCATAATCCTATTAAGAGTTATAGGCTATTTTTAACTTTACATCAGAGGCAGCAACACGTGGCTTTCCATATGTTGTTTGAGTACAACTTCTCCCAATCCTTGCTAGACATGGAAGCCCAACAACACGTGGAAAGGTATGGAAAGAGCAGGACTGCTTGGAATAGTACTAACTCACACTGGACAGCTGGCACATGATGTGTGTGAAGCAGTGTTTCAAATCATTTTTATGTAAGGGAAGAACAGGAGCAAATGCAGTTCACTTTCAGTTTTAATGCTTCTTTAAGGTATCAGAGCAGTGCAAAACTTTTGATCAAAGGAGATTCAAAGTCCCAGTCAATAAGTATTCCAACTTAAAATTATGGAGACCAATAGTCATAATATGGCATTAACATATGCGCAGTAACCTCACTAATAAAAATAATTCAAGTGATTAAGTGAAGGGGGAATATATCTTGTTATCTTTAATAAACTTAGAATAAGCTTAGAAATGCAAAGCTGGAAGGGACCCTATGGATGGATCATCAAGTCCAACCCCTGCCCTCTTCTGGTTTTTGAACCTGATGAAGAAAAATGCAAAGGGACAAAAGGAACCATAACCAGTTCATTAAACTACAGTAATCAGTGCCTTTACAGCAGATGGGCAGAAACTATTGATACATTTGTAATGAAAGCGAATTTAAAGGAGAAATGGCATGTCTGAATGTTTCCATTTCCCACACACACACCTATAATATAATATGTCATAAAGATTACTAAATGAGAGCTATGTATACCTTTAGATTAAATCCGAATTTCCCATCTTCATCTGGCAAGATCCGTATCAAAAGCAAATTTCCATCAATAATATCATTCTGGAAAATATTGAAAACAGGCCTTTGATTTGTGTCATATATTAAGGACTGGACATCTGGCATGATTTTAATTACCATTTGCCTTTGGGTAGCAGGGAAACAAAGCTGTGTTCTCCTGCCCACTGGTCATATCCATACATGAGACTAGCATTTGCACAAAGCATTTGTTGTTACATATATTGAGTCAGAACTGACACAGTGATCCTAACAGGATTTTCAAGGCATGTCAAACAGATATTTAAGGAATGGTTTTATCAGTTAAACACCCCTAATGAATTGTCATGGCCAAGCAAGGATCTGAACCTAGGTTGAGTGAGCCCTAATCTGTCTTCCCATCCACTACAAGACAATAGGTCTGCATTTTTAATACATGTGAACTAAAGATACAATATAAGGAAGCAGAACATCAGTTAAGGCAAGACTCAGATGTAGATTCATGACTATAAGCCTCAAAGGTATACTGCTCACAAATACAACCCACAAAGAACTAACCTGGAATCTATTATCTCCAAGACAATGTCTACAATTGCACCTACTTTCAAAGCAATATGGTAGAAATGAGTCCAGGTACAATAAACATGCCTTCTAACTTTCATTCCCCCTGAGTGAGGCTCTCCATTTGTAGCTTTATTCGATTTTCAGAGTTTTATAGTGGTACACAAAGAGTCTTTTAAAAATCACATAACTGGGCTTTTTTGTAAATTTCAGTGGAACTCATAACTTCCCAGAATGCACAAGCATATGCAACTTCTACTAACACACTATATCAGGGCTGTCCAACTTTGAACAGGCCACGGTCTACTTTTTCTGGACAAAAGGGCCTGAGGGCTACTACACTAAAACCTCAACTTATGAATTTTATCTGTTCCGAGCATATGCTTGTAAGTAAAAAAAAATGTAAGTAGAGCAGCGTTTTCCCATAGGAACACATTGAAAATAATTAATCCTTTCTGGGGAGAACATATTTCAACACATTCCTATGGTAAGGCTGACCATGCACACGCTTCTCTTACACCCGCTTGAGCCAGTGTGGACGGGTGCAAAGGAAGTGCGTGCATACTTGCACAGATCACCCCTTCCGCTTACCCGGGCTGCTGGAAGACTTTTTAAAAAAGGTGCCCCTTCCAGCCCCCTCACTGCCACTGCTGCTGCCACCCATAGCTCTCGCTCATCTCTGCCATGTTCTCTGTGCAGCTGGGATGGGCCAAGCCAGCAGCAGGGCAATCACATTGCCACGGCAGCAGAAGGAGGAGGGAATGGCTCAGAATGGGAGCAGGAGGAGCAGCAGGTCACAGTGAGGCAGCTGTGGGGATGGGAGGAGGAGGAGGATGGAAGGATGGGAGGAAGGAATTCTCCGGGGGGGGGAGAAGAGGGGGACATCACCACGCAAAGGAGGTGGGCACACCCATGACCCTGCCCCTCGCTGTCCCCTCCACTCCCCTTCCTCCGCTCTGCACCAACAACTCAATTGGTCATGAGACAGTGACACGCCGATCATCTGGCCGGTAGGGAGAGCAGGGGACTGTGCCATGGCAGACCCAGAGCTTTGCTGGGGCAGTGGTGGTCCTTGGGGTGGAGGAGGTAGAAGTGGAGAACTTATCCCCTCACATTTTTTATTGATGGCTGACAGGCTACTTTTGAACCCTTCACGGGCTATTGGTAGCCCCCGGTCTACCTGTTGGGCAGGCCTGCACTATATAAAGAGTCATGTTGCCAACAGAATGATCATAGTGGGTTGGATTCAGAGTAAGCCTGCAATCTTGAAACACACTTTTAGAGTAACCCCAGGAAACTCAGTGAGATGTATTTCTGATTGTATAGGACTGTACTGAGCAATGTAAAATTTCTGGAAATTTCAAATCCATGGAAGTATCAGAGGTCTTTTATCAGGGTCTTCATGTTGCTCAATTTGAATACCATGTCAGACTTATTATTTATCATGCAAAAAAACACTCCATTTCCCCCAGTTTTTCCAGAGAAAACCCAAAACAGCTTTTGAAAAAAGGAGGGAAACTTTTTTTTTAATTTTCATCTTTAATTATACTATTAGATACTCCTGAATTCAATGAGTCTTAATTTAACCATTCCTAAATTTCACACTTCTTTCAATATGAGACCTAACTCAACCAGCTGAGCCTACATCCAGCCTATTGTAAGGAAAGAATGCATTACCAATCTGAAACAAATCCTGAATTAAGGACTCATGCTTTGAAACGAGTCCTTTGAAATCAGTACTCAGTACCTTATGTTGCATCATTCTCTTCATTTATATTTGATACATCAACATTGCAAAACACGGATATTCTGTCATTTCTCATACCTTATCAAAGTAGTATTGATTGGAATCCTCCATTAAAAGTCCTTTTGCAACATTTTCATTTTTTTCTAAGCACTGTTTATCCGTTCCATCGCAAGTAAAGGAACCAGAATGATTCCCAACTCCATTTCCCACCTGAGATGAGGAATTCTGTACTGACTTATTTTGCAAAATATTCCTACATAAAGATAAAATAAAGAAATACAACATTTGCAGGAACCTAATGGCAAAGTACAACTGAATACAGTGGTATCTCTACTTACAAGCTGCTTGACTTAAGAGCAATTCAACTTAAGAGCGAAAAGCTGTTGGTGTTTAACTGCTGCCTTCCAAATTTTAGATGTGGTCTGCTCTACTTAACAATTTTTTTAATTAATTAATTAATTTGTTTGTTTGATTTTGATTTTTTTAGATAGGGTTGCTCTACTTAAGAGTTGTTCGATTTAAGAGCATGCATTCAGAACCGATTAAACTCGTAAGTAGAGGTACCACTGTACCTTAATTTAGAATTCTTTCACATTTCTTTTCCTGTGGAAAGCTTTCTTTTAGCAGGGCAGTTTTTAGCTTATGACACATGTCAATATGTAGAGAAATCTATTTGCACTGAATGTATGTAGAAAAGTATATGCCAACCAAATACTGTACATGCAGTTTTCTAGTAGCTATAATATATGACATACTATTTTGGACTCAATTCTCATTATTAAAGGAAATTGGTATCAAAAGAGAATATGGATACATCATATTAATAAGAATACATTAGATGCTCACAGTAGTACAGTGATGCCTTGAATTACGAAATTACTCCATTCCAACGGATCTTTGGTAATTCAAAATTTTCATCATTCAAAATGTGGTTTCCCATAGGAATGCATTGAAAACCAATTAATCCATTCCAAAGCGAATGGATTACAATAGGCTTTCAATGCATTCTTATGGGAAACTTGTCCCGACCCAGCAAAGCTGGGATAGAGCTTCCCTTGCTATTTCCTGGATTGCCTGGAAACTTCTCAATGAGCTGTCAACATTAGCTTTGTGGCACTGGTGAGCGGCAGCCAGCAGTTTTACTCCTGCTGCCCAGTCTCGCTGCAGTCATTTAACTCAAGCCAGACCGGAGGGCAGGAGTGAACTAGAGATGTGAAGGCCCAGAAATAAAATTAAAAAAAGAAAAAATGAGGGGGGGACTCTTCCCCCCCTTTCTTTCTAAAGCCTTTTTGTTTTTTTTCCTGAAAAATTGAAAAATTAAAAAAAGAAAAAGAAAAAATATTACGGAATGTTTTATTTTAACATGATATATTTTAAGACAGGGTGTTCCAAATCACTTATGCATAGTATCAGATTATTCTAATTTCTGTGCACAAAAGACAAGCAAGTCTTAGGTTACAAACTGAACTCTCCAATGCAAGAACAAGATGTGTTTCTTCCTTTATGACATGCTGCTATTGTGACAAGAAAAAGGGTTCACTTTTGTTTTTGCACGTGAGTGAGTATGTTTGGTTCTGTTCTGTCTTCTTCACTAGGCCTCAAACCACTAGAAGAAATTACAGAACAACAAAAATGATACTAATTAAATTTCACACCCATTTATTGAAAGTTAGTCCCACTCCCTTCTACACATTTCCCCCCTCTTCATTTCTTTTTATGAGAATAAGGATTTTATTTTATTTATATATAATACTGTGGAGAGGAAATATGAATATGAATTCTGGATTTTTAAACACTGTTTTGTAAAGGCTTGTAGTAAACAGTTCAGGAGATTATTACTCCATTTGTTACTTACAATTACAAATCAATATTTTTAAAAAGTAAATTTCTGTTTCTAATAATTGCTTGAATACACTATATTTTAATATGCAAGTTGTGATAATTTTATGCCAAGATCACATTATACCCCTATTAAAACAGCTCCACTGGCTGCCAATCGGCTATCGGGCACAATTCAAGTTGCTGACCTTGACCTACAAAGCACTGTACGGCCTGGGTCCTAGCTACCTCAATGATCGAATCTCACAGTTTTAAGATCATCAGGAGAGACCCTTCTCTCCATCCCGCTACCTTCACAGAGTACGTCTCGTGGGAACCCATGAAAGCGCCTTCTCAGCTGCTGCGCCCAGACTGTGGAACTCCCTCCCACTAGAGGCCAGGACTGCCTCCTCTCTGTTGTCTTTCCACAAACAGGAAAAGACCTTTCTCTTCAGGCAAGCTTTCCCTGAATGATGGTCTTCCTATTACAGTATGTGTCTTACTTGAATCTACAGGATCACATAGACTTTGTATTTATAATTAATTATAACCTTATGGGTTATATATATGACACTATGTTTTCAATGTTAGTATCCATAACTCATAACTACATGGAACTTTTCTCCCTTTAACTGCTTGTGTTGTCTTGTAGCTTTAATGTAATGTTGTCTATTAATGCTATAAGATGTCCCTCAATTCCCTGTTCTCAATACTTGAACATGTCTTAATTGTACTGGACTGTGTATTATCCCTCATTCTGTAAGCCACCTTAGGTCCTTTTGGGATGCCCAGAGTGGCGTGCCTGGAGAGTAAATGGTCTATGAATGAGTCTACAAGCCGCTGCCTCCCCTTCGCCCAGCTCTATGCAGGTTAAGACAAGACTGAGTCCGTCCATTCTGAGGCAGGTGAGGGTTGGGCAGGTGGTGACTTCACCACCCATCCTACCCTCGCCAGGCTCAGAACGAATGGACCTGATCTTGTCCATCTGTCAAAATCAGCTGTATTGTGGTGGGGAGTGGGGCAACGGTTCACTACTGCCCTCCGGTCTGGCTTCAGCCAAATGGCTGCAGCGAGACCAGGTGGCAGGAGGAAAGACGCTGGCTTCCACTCACCAGTGCCACACAGTTGATGCTGACAGCTCATTGAGGGGGTTTCCAGGCACCCCAGCAAAGCAGGGGAATCTCTTCCCCTGCTTTGCTGGGTCAGGACAGTCTTCCCCTGCGAATGCCTTTAAAAACGATTATTTGAATTTTTCATTAATAAAAAAAATCTGCCTTTTTTGTTATTTAAAATTAACCTATAGGGGCAGATTTCCTTTCATAATTCAATTTTTTTTTGTTCCAGGCATTCGTAATTCAAGGCATCACTGTACTAACTTATTCACTGATGCAGAAGAAAAATCAGTTTGTTTATAGAGCTACAGAATGTTTAAATGCGCTGAAAACTGAAACATCTGCCCCCTTCCTTCCAGGCTTCACAATGGCATATTGTATATTTTTGTTATTTTTTTTCTTCAAAACTACTGATGTACTCTCTTCAATTTTTTTTTAAAAAGAGTTTCTCCACTGGTTTATGAAGTGAAGCAGAGCTCAAAAGATACTCAAGGTTTCATGTCCTGTTAAAGCTTACAGCAGCAAATACCAGCAAAACTAGGTTATGTGCACTTACTTTAATTCTTAAACTGGAATGCTGCCAGCAATCTAATGTTTTCAAATGAATACGCACGCAATGCTGGTGCCATTAGCTTTTGTCATCTCACCAATTCAGAATACACAAACTGGAATCACAATGCTGGGCAAGCAATTATTATCTCCTTGCCCCCCCCTTTTTTGCAAATTTTCTACTCCCCCTCAGAATAACAATATTTTGCTTTCGAATGTCCTCAAGGGGCAGATTTGGTCAGACCTCAACCTTAGCTTCCCAATTCTATCTTCATGAAATGCAAGCCTTAACTCTAGTCTCAGAACAACAGATTTCTAAGTTACTGGCTATATTTACTGCTATGACTAACACAACAGAATATAGAGACACACTCAGAGAGACACTGCTTCCATCCTGCTGTAGCACAGAGAAATGGGGAGAAGTGACACTTTACCAGTCCTGTTGAAATATCTTTTCAATGGGCTCTTTCCTCAACAGAAATTTCATCTTTATAATGCTGTCTACTATACAGCCAGTTTTCAGTGCAAGGCAGCCTTGAAATCCACATACTGTACTTCCTGGGGCACCGGGCAACCTCCCCTTTTCATTAAACATACAGAAGCTAACTAGACTGTCCATTGAGTCACAGGAAACATATTTCACGGTAGCTGAGGGATATTTCAGGAGACACGAGACAGGCTGAATAGTGCATGCAATACTGTTCTCCAGGACTTTATCCCTCCTTTAAAAATCTTAGCATCTGCTGCCTGAGGCAGATACATCACTGCCTAATGATAGAGCCAACACTTCTGAAATCATATTGTTTACAGGAAATCACATTTACCTTCTCCGTGGGCTGTTGCTCTGGGACAATTCTGAATCACTATCCTTTGAAGTTGTGGAAGTCTTATAGGTGTAAAAAACATCTTCTGTTTCCGTTATGTAGGAAATCTCATTTGTAAGGTTATCTACAGACGAGTGTCGTGGTTTACGAATCTCATGGCGAAGTCTAGGACTCCTCCTTAAAAGAGGAAGCCTTCAGAAATTATGACAGGACCTTTCTCAACGTTTTAAAAAGATAATTATTCCATCATATCATGACACAGATATCTTGGCACAAACACTATATTGCTTTCCTAATCATTTATTCCAAGTGAATGAGAAATGGATGATCCCACCAAGCCCCAACCACACCACAGACACATGAGCAGACAGAATAAACACAGTAACACTGCAATCTGGAAAAGACCAACCACTCCTTCCTAGGATTTAAAGCAGTAAAATGAATCTAGCTTTCAAATCTGCAGGCAGCAGGCAGTGAAGGATAGTATTACATTTCTCTGTTGCAAGCATTATTATCAAATATCTGTATTATTTCATTTACATCCTTCCTTTCCACTAAAAACTGCTCAGTCTGGCTGACATGAGAAAACACAGCTAAAATATATAAGTGTAATCAAAATGCATTAAAATTGACATACAGTGATTGTAACAACTGTTAAAAACACAAATAAACTGGGTTCTGGGGGGAAATTGTTCTTTAGAAACTTAGCACACTCCCAGGCACAGCCATCCAAGGCATAAACAGCCTCATCCACTGGGTCACTGGAGATGCTGTTTGGGGCATAAAGGAGTTCTTCCAGGCAGTCTTGCTGAATGAAACTCAAGACTACTTCGCCACCAACACCGACACTGACGCTGACTACTACTACTACTATTACTTCCAGAGTCACTTACACAAACGGATGATTGGAGAAATGAAGTAAAGGTATTTGACCACAGCAGACAAGATAAGCTCTAGAGAAACACTCCAAGAAAGGGAACTGTGTGATAACTGCAATATGCAGGGGTATGTGCACTGAAAGGGGAGGGGGTGCTCTGACCTTTTTCTCAAAGCTGTAGGATGTTCTGACGTGTGTCTTGCAGGCACAGAAACACCCACGTGTGATTCACAGACCACAAATAAGAATAAACATCTACAGTATGTCTAACATAGCCTTACCTTACTATCTACTAGAGGGGGAAAAAGCATATGTTTCCTAAAATCCAATTCTTAAGGCACCTTCATATGAATACAATCTGTGTCTTATGCTCCAAGAGCTGATTTTTAAAGATCTAGACAACTTACCAGTTTGGGGTAACTGGAGGAGACCGAGAAGGAAGGCTTTTGGTCTCTAGATGTTCAACAGATAATGATTTCCGTATAGCTGGATTCCAAATCATGCCACCTATTACTTTTCTACAGTACTGATTATTAGAAGATCTGAAATGAAACAACACACTATTTATAGCATTTTCTGCAAAGAAAGAAAGAAAGAAAGAAAGAAAATAGCTGGTTATTTCATTATTTATGAGAAAAGGATCTATTTTAGTTTACCTTCACAGTGAAGCAGAAGATAACACAAGATTATACAAAACTCACAACAACAAGCATTTTAGAAAACTACTCTGTTAGAATGCACTGATTCCTACCAAAAGCAAAGAACCAAAAATGCAAAATATTTCAGGCCAGTACCAACAACTTGTTTGCAAATACCAAATTGTTACATGCCAATGATTTAACAGAGCTTTGGAATTCCAGATTTCAAGATGTAGGCAGGTTTACATAAAGAAATAAGGTGCTTCAGATTATGTACATTATCAAATCCAATGTGTACAAAAATTTCTGTTTTCAATCACTGGAAAAAAGGAGCAAACAGCAACCAATATTGAAAAGCAGTATCCTAGGAGTAGGTAGAGTGAGATGTTACTGCATATAAGATACCCTTCCTCAACCTAGTATCTTCTAGGCTTGTGACAGTTTCCATAATCCATGACTACTGGCCACACTGGTTGGGTCACTGAGAGGGCACCAATTCAGTGAGGACTGTTATAAGGCTTTCTCTGAGACCTTCCATCTGAAAGATAGCTCAGCTGATGCACATTGTGTACTATGAATACATGTGGAGAGATTGATCAGAGTAACCATGGCACATGATGTCTTTGAAACAGATGTTGTTCCTCAAGACAACTGGGACACAGTTCCCCACATGGTCTGACCTCAGGTTGGCAAAGCAGTTTGAGTGTCAGACTTCTTCAAGCCTCTGGAGAGGCCTGCCGCTAGGTACTGAATCCAATGTTGAGCATCTCACTGACGCTCAGGTGGTAAAATGACAGTTTTGCCTCTATGAAGGTGCTGTCAGTATTTTTTTTAAATTTATTTTCCAAACCTAACAAATTACAACAAATACATTGCTTGTCTGCTGCCATGTTACATGAATAAAAAACAATTATTTCCCAGTATTTCAGCTGAAATGTTTCATATTTCCCTTCTCATCTTAAGTGAGATTGTTTTCATATTTTAGTATTTACTTGGTGTTTCCTCCCCAACAATATTATGTTCATCTATTTTTATCACTATCTGCATTTAATACAAAGAATGAAAATAACAAAATACAACATTGAGCTAGCCTATTTAGTCTTAACAACACTCTGCAAACATCCCCCCCTGCTTTTTTCTTGTTGAAGTCTGGTTTGTAGATTATAGACTTGTAGATTGCGATCAATGCTCTGCTCCAGCTCCATGCTCCAACCAAGACCAAGGTCAAGACTGTCCTTTGCATCTGCATTGGGTTTAAGAGAAGGCTCAATCTCCCAAGTAAAACTAGACTTCACACTTTCCACACTCTCCAAACATCCCCCCTGCATATTTCCTGTTGTGGTGACTTGTACACTATAGGCTTGTAGATCAGTGTTCTGATTCAACTCCATGCTCTGTCCAAGATTGGGTTCGAGACTATCCTCTGCTTCTGAACCAAGTTCAAGAGATGGCTCAATCTGCAAAGAGTTTATCACATTCTGAATTTTAAAGAGCGGGTCTGCAAACTGCTCATCTGACATTGATTCCCACCTCATTGTGCCCACTTCATAGGGTTAATCACTTGTGGTTATAGATCTACTGATTTTCCAGAAGGGAGGGATGTAAAAAGAAGAAAAACAAAGAAAGCATAGAGAAGGAAGAAAAAAAGTTCCAAGTCTGTTATCTAGGCGTTTGTTTGTTTTGAAAACATGAAGACTGTCCAAGGTCGAACAAGACTGCTGCTTTGAAGGAGAGCATTTCCACCACTATTCTCCATCTTTATATATATAGAATAAAAAAGGAGGTTTCCTTTTTCTTCAGAATGTTTTATCAGCCAAAAATGCCAGAAGCAAATAAATCCGTGATGCAATATATAAGAATAATCACTTCTAGCGTCATCTTAAAGTTACTTATTCTCCCCTCACGCTTATAGCCACATTGTTGGGGGGTTATTGATGCTAATTGAATAAAAAACATGCAAAATATCACCCAGATGAAACTCACATAGGTGCTGCAAAACAGTCTTATCACAGTAGTACAGTGATCCATCCCTGCCTATCACGGGGGTTAGGGACCCAACCCGACCCGCGATAATTGAAAATCTGCGATATGTGGATGCAGGTTGGGTCGGGCCTGGGGGGGCCTAGATGGGGGCCCTTGTTCTTACCCCCAGCCTGGCACTGCCTAAATGGGCCTGTGAGGGCCTTCCCAGGGCTTCTGGAGGCCCCCAAAGGGCCTCCCTGTGAACCAGAAGTGACTTCCGGTTTGCAGGGAAGCCACTTTCGGGCCTCCAAAAGGCCTGGGAAGGAAAGTATGCGAACCCGGAACCAAAAATGTTGTCAGTATTGATTGCCCACACATTATCAGATTAGACATGGTGCATCCATCCCCTGGTGCTGGCAATCTTGGTACGGGACTCATGCCAGAAAGGTAGCAGGAATGGAATACCCCAGAGAGAGCTAGAAGGCTCTTCTCATTGCATATATTCATATTCAAAGGGGGGTTACAATTCAGCCTTCAGGAATGGGCATCCAACTAGATCAACTTTATCAGCAGTTGTCTGGAAGGAGTCCTGCACATGGATATTGGAGGAAGAGGCTTGCAGCGATAGGGACCCAGCGTTTTAAAGCAATAGTTAGAACGTCTGACAGGGAGGGGAATCTCTCTGGCCGGGCTGGCTTGCAAGCCCAGCAGGTAAGGGAGCACTTTTACAGCAGAACAAAAACTGTTTGTTTTAAATGGGGGGGAAAACACTGCTTTAAATGAAAAACAAACAAAAAACAAAAAACACCACTGTTTTGTTTTGTCCATAACGAACTGACGAATCAGTGTTTCATTTTTTCGTTTGGTGCCCATCCCTACTTTAGAATGTTCTGACAACCTTTTGTTCAGGCATAGAACCACTCCCATTTGTGATCCAGAGAGACCAGAAGGAAGAATAAAAATTCATCTGGAACTCTGACTTTGCGGAGTAGACAAAACAAACAATTGGAAGAAGCCAATTATTCCATCAACTATCAGGGACAAATATATATGTGTGTGCACGCAGGAAGTTAATTTGCATACTTTCTGTCTGAAAATGGAAGAGACCAACCACTTTAGGATATTATCTCCTCATTGACAAAGAACAGCCAAACTCTTAAGATATAAGGACACTATAGAACCAGCTCAAGCCACCACGCTGATACAATCAAGTCACAACCAGAGTCTGTCCACAATATATTATCTGATTATTTGTTTTTGAACACTAGACCCTAACAACATGCCAGACCGTTAAATAACTGGTGTTTAAAAACTACCCAGGGTGGAAATGGCTTGCTATCAGGCAAGCACACCCTCTGAAAAACACAAATAATAAGCCACCTGCTGTGGCTCAGTTCTCCAAATCCTGGCCTATGAAGAAACTCCCCATGTTTCCTGCTTTAGGACTTATTCTTCTAATAAAGGAGCATGGCCACAGTCACCATCTAGCCAAGCCAATCTCCCCTCTTAGTTTTAAAAGGCATTTAAAATGTCACTGTTGGGCAGGCTCCGGCTAATTTCAGGTGTTATTCTCAGCACAGCTCCATTTCCCTTAACATTATTTATGCGAACAGCCTCAGGGAATACAAGGCAAAAGAATTACAAGCAAAAATGTTTTAGAATCATTATGACCTCTATTTGAGAAGGAGACTTTGAAAAATAACTAAACAATACCAAACAATATACTGCATACCGTCTGACATCTAATAACATAGTATTTTTTTCTTTAAGACCCTTCAGCACTGAATGTTTTAAGAAGTGGGATCTCAACTTATTATTGAACACTGTGCCAAATATACAATAACTGTTCTGGCCCAAATCCCAGAATATCTAGAATTAATTATAAACTAATTATGTATTACCTTGAGTAAAGGACACAAGTTTGGCAACAATGTCTTTTTGGAAGAGAAGGTAGCCAAACTCATATTTATAAATATTACAGAGCTAGTTTAAATGACCACAGATGGGGAGGGCATAAGTTAACTTAAATTTTGTCCCTTTATTCTCAGGTCAACTCAGGCCACTAGAAGAACACTGGAACAGACAAACTACTGGTAAGCTACACTTTGTTTCCCCGAGTAAAATCACAATATTTTATTGTTCTTTTATCATGAGAACATTGTATTTGCATCTCACTTTCAAAGTGATATCCAGATGTACAGTAGCTATATACTGGCCATCCAGGCAGCCAGTTAGTTGTTACTAATACAGAAAACCCCCACATTTATTAATTTGCTAATCCTAAATATTTCATGCAAAGGGTATGCCAAAGATCACATGCCAAAATGTAGTCCAATTCTGCAAGATGTTTCAGCTAGTGACAGTGCTTGCTATCATCCACAACTGATAATATATTTGATTATTTCTAGTCTAAGCAGGAATCCCTGAAATTTACTTTCATATATGTTCCTATCTGCTTCCCAGTACAAAATATACTCAAATGAGTATAAGATCTAAGGTTTCTGTGGTACAATATCTAGGCTTCTGGTTATATGCTGAGCCCTACCATGAATCTGTTAACACAAGAAAAAATTATGATAGTGGCAAAAACGTCACCCAATTCTGGATTTTAAACATTATATTTATTTATGGTGCAATTACAAACTAGATATGTGTAAGTTTTTTTTTTAAAAAAGAATACATTAAGAGGATGCTATTACAATTATATACTGTACTCACTTGGTTGGGGTTCTAGAACCCATAGTCCAATAATGCGGAACTAGTTTCTTTTCATGAGGTAGTATCTTTTTTGCCTGGAAAAATGTGTGATGTTCCACACAAGATTTCCACAAGTTTTTGCATGCTCGGTAGTTTAACATATTGAAGGCAACTATGTGCTCCCTGGATTCATTCTGTAAGAATAAAAATAGATGTATTCTAACTAAGAAGCATATAACACATGTTCTTCCTGCTATTCTTAAAATGGCAATAAATCAACATCTTGTTTCTCTTAATTAGCTTGAAGACTAATTCCATCCAGTCTTTAAACCTTTGTGTACAAAGCCATCTCTACTATCTTGCTTTTTCGACATATTCATTAGACTAGTGTTTCCCAACCTTGCACGTTTCCAAGGGGGTCACAAAGTGTTTTCTCTCTGTGTGTGTGTGTGTGTGTGTGTGCGCGCGTGCGTGCGTGCGTGTGTGCGTGTGTGTGTGTGTCACTTGGCAAATACTTTCTTCCTTGACTTTTCAGAGTGGGATATTAAACTTAGTATGTATTTGTATGTAAGTGAAACATGCCCTTTGTGGGAGAAAAACCCCTCTACTTTCTGAGAAGGGGTGTTTTTTTTTTAAATGCTAGCATGAAGATTTAATCGCTGCCATTTCTAGAAGAAGGTTGTTTTAACAATGCCACATGACTTCTGGAGAGCATAAAGAAGGGAAGGAAAACAAAAAAAGCAGAACCACCACCACCACCACCACCAGGAGAGGGAAACACAAAAAATTAGTCTGATTCTTCCACAGCAGGGGCAAAGAAAGCTTCATACCAATATCTGAGGCGATCCTCTCTGCATGAAGGTTTTGCCCCCTGCCTAGGTACCGCAATGATCCTCTGCCCCCGCCCCCCGATCCATCTTTGAAGTCCTTTGCCGTCACTTCTCCCTATATTTAACCTTCTGCCTGTTCCTTTCCCAGTTTTGAAGTGCTGGCAGCAGAGTTGGCAGCAGAAGCAGGAAAAGGGTAAGTAGCATCAATGTGGCCATGTTGGGGAGTGACAGATGATGGGCTAATTATGCAACCATGGGGCAGGGGGCTCACAGGTTACTTGGCTATTATAACTGGGGGATGGGAGTCCGAAAAGGCTGGGGCAGAACCATTTTGGAGTTCACACAAATATTTGCATGATTTGCCGCTTTATTTAATATTTGCCCAATTGTGGAACTGAGATACACTCAGCAAAAATGCCAATGTCATCCTTTAAATGTTACACGTGTCAGAAGTGAAGGATGACAACTGCAGTGATAAACAGCTGTGGGAACTAAAGGATGATAAACAGCTGTGGGAACTGCTACTGGAAATGGCCATAAACCATCTGTGTAAATGGTGTCAGTGAAAAGAAGAATATTGCAAGTACTCAGCTTTGTTTGCAAGGACAAGACAAGTACGAATTTAAATCCTCATATTAAAATAAATTGACAAGGACTTGTGAATTACTAATGATGACAATGACTGCAACATTTTAAAAATTATACAAGGAGGGAGGAAAGAGAAGGGTTGTAGTAAGGGAAAACCCTGTACAAACATACTCACATGTTTTTGCCGCTGCTGAATAAAGAATTTCTTTCGCTTAAAAGAAATTTTAATGATATTCACCCTAAGAAGAAAGAAAACATAATCAAGTAATAGTCTAAAAAAACTATAGACAATTAAAGCATGCATCAATAGAGGTCACATGGATTAGACGGCCTTTCTCCAATTTCTGACCATTTGTGCCACCTAAAGGCTCATTTGGACCACCTGAACAATATAAGGAGCAGAACATGACTGATAGAGGAAGTGGGACTCAGAGTTTTGCAGGCTATATTCCTATTGATATTCTTCAAAAAAAAAAACAACAAGCTATCACTGTCAGAAGTCCCAAGAGAACAAGGAATGCATTATTTTGAATCCCAGTTTTATTACAGTAGCCACACAAGAACTAGAAAGTAAACATTTTACCATGGAAAGAAACTTGTGCAGATGAGCTTTCTATATACAGCAATCCCTCCAGAAGCAATTCCAATCATAAGGTCAAGATTATGCAAATCCTAAAAACAAGAACACAATAGGAAAAAACTGATAAGGAGAAAGTTGTAGTACCAGGAACTGCAAACTAGAAATGGCAAAAATTAAGTGTGATATTTCAGCTGTATATAGGAATGAAGAATAAATGTCTCCAGATAAATCAGGAGATGACTAATTATTATACTCGACAGAAAACAATATAGACATTTATATAATGACGTGACCACATAACTGGATGCTGTGCATTTAGCAGTCCATGACGTCTTATACAACAATTTTGTCACATCCTGCAGTTTAACTGACATTGCAAGCACACTGCAATTTACAGTGGTACCTCGACTTACAAATGCTTCAAAAACGAAAAATTTGACTTACGAAGGAATTAATTGGAAATGGATTTCCGATGTTATGAAAGGAAATCAATTTCCAATGATTTCCTTTCAGTGTGAAGCTCTGCCCCTGGCAGGTGGGCAGCATATGTATGTGTGTGTGTAATATACAGCCTTGCCAGACAGCTGATTTTGACAGATCCAACCTATCACAGCTGAAGGCTGTGGAGAACAGCCTTCAGCTGCGGTTGAATGAGGGAGATCGTCCCCTCCTCCTTCTCCTGGGAGCTTTGGTCTCTGCAAAAGACAGAGAGGCTTGACTTCCAATTCCAATTAGAAAAAAAGGTTCCTACAGGCACCCCCTTTGGAGCTTAAATACTCAGCCCCCTTACACCCAAGCCTTTTCAAATTTGGAGAGCTTACCTAAAATCGCTTGCTTCCCTGGGTCCTTCAGGAGGAGGAGGGGGGATCTCTCCACCTTTTTCTCCTGGGTGCTTCAATATCTGCAAAAGAGATTGAAACACCCAGGAGAAGGGGGGAGGCAACGGAGGCAGAGATCGCCTTCTCCTCCTTCTGGCTGCTTCGATCACTTATGCATTTGGAATGGATTAATTTTGTAGTTTGAGATACCACTGTCCTGGTAATGAGACTGCTTATGTAAGTAAGGATCACAAGAAGAGGACAGAAGATACCCAGAATTTCCAGTAGAATCATTCAAGCTCCTGACTTCAGCCTGCCTGGAACAGGAATATTTTATCCTGGTTTGAGTGGGAGGGGGAGAGAGGTTGCAGGAGAGTTTTAAAAAAGCTATCCATTCACTTCTCACAGAATTCTTCCACAGAGTGTAGGTTTGTTTTGTTTTGTTTTTCAATTTCATGGCATTGTCTCCCAACTCTAACCCACACTTGCTAAATTCTCTAAGCTGCTGTGTAGGCCAGCTTCTTCCCTTTGTTTCCTTCTCTCAAACCTGAAGTTATTTCATGTCTTTAAGAGACCAGTGAACATACTTCTGTCTGTGGCAGCCCCCTTTCCTCTTTTATTCTTCTTCACCTATTATTGCACAGACCACTATTTTTCTGCATATGTGGTTTGTTAACAGACTATTAAAGGACCAGAATCAGTATATGGTACAAGAAGGAATGCTGTCAGCATACATAATTGTCCCCAAAATTCACCTTAAGAAAATTAAAACTGACTACTAATGACACCATGCATAAGCATGAAAAAGAAGTGTGGCTGCTCCTTGGTATAGGCTCTGTTTACACTTCACAATAAATTAATCAATTAAATAAATAAAATAGCCTTTGGTAGGAATTAATGGTATGCCAGTTATGTCACCATTTATTAATAATAAAAACAAAAGTACAGTATCCATGGTTTCACTTATCTATGGTCTGAAAATATTATACACAGCATGTTATCTGGCATGTTAAAATATTTTTCTTGGGTTTCCCCCTTTACTATACTATATATTTAGCTTTCACTATTATCTGTGGATTTAAGTATCTGTAAGCCCCCCCCCCCCGCCAAAAAAAACAATCTCCTACGAATATGGGGGTCCTACTGTACAGATAATTCTGCGTTCCCGTGGAATGGAATCTTTGGTCTAGAGAGCTTCCCAAAAAGAAGAAGCCCCACATCAATCACACAGCAAGCCTCTTTGAAATATTGTGAAGACTTCTTAGTAACAAAATGAGAGTGGGAAAGGTATGCTCAGAAAATCTCCCCAGATGTAGGTAAAGTCACACACATACGAAGATCTGCTTTTTTCATATGCAACATTTCATCAATTTTCCAACAAATCTGTTATACTAGTTCTCTCATCCAAATTTTAAGTTCATAATTCTGTAACATCTAAGGCAGTCATTGTATGCTAACATATCATTACAGAGTGTATGATTTAACATGCTGAGTTTGTTTCAGTTTTGTATGTATGCCAACATATCAGTACGAAATTATAGCTAAAAACACGTATCTGCACAAGGCAGATGACATGTACATAAACAACCTGTTGCTGTAGCAACTATAAAAATGATAAGAAAGCCAAGCATATTTTAAAAACTCAAAAATTGACAATACAGTTATACCTTGATTTATGAGCATAATTCATTCCGGAAACATGCTTTTAAACCAAAACACACATATCAAAGCAAATTTCCCCATAAGAAATAATGAAAGCTCAGATTATTTGTTCTGGGGTCGCACAGACCACATACTGTGCATACAAAATCCCAAAACTCACAGGAGAAGTTGGCTAGAAGTCCACCCCCTCACCATGGTTTAGGTACCTGGCTAAGAAATTTGCTCTGCTTGGGGCTAATAACAGGATTTTACTCTGTATTTTAATGTGAAAATAATAAAGTGCAATTTGTAGCCCACCTGACTAGCTGCCCCATGACTAGAAATGGTTTGAAAAAATAAGAAGGTATGTTAAAAACAAATTAAAGAAAATATAAAGAAAAATAAAACCCTAACCTGCACGTTCCTGGCTGGTGCAAGGGAGACCTCTATTTCTCTCTCCTCCCTCTGCTTTGGAAGCTGCCTGAGAGAGATGGAACATTCCAGACAATCACCCACAATCCACCAGGGGAGGTGAGGGAGAGAAAGCCACCGTTGGCTCACTTGTGATCATGTGACCTGCTCCACTGCTTGTATATCAAGACACTGCTTGTTGCTCAAAGCGAAATTTAGAGAAAATGTTTGCTTGTCTTGCAAAACACTCTTCAACTAAGGTATTACTGTACCACAAATTATTCCTGATTCTCTAACAGTGCAATTCTAGATTAACATCTGGAAGTAATCAATTTACACCATTATCAATGGAATTAGTTTAAGAATACAAAATGCTAAAATATAAAAACAGTACTATAAACATACTCTACCACTGTGTAATTCTACTCCGTAGAATTCAAGAGTTCTTGCTATGTTAATGTAGCAGGATTCTGCCTCTGTTTGCTTAAGGCCACTAGAAACAAAAACATATCAAACAAAATAGTAATTGATCATCCCTATATAACTTTTTAAAAGTACCATAATCTCAACACAATCAAACCATGAATTCAAAGAAAAATCAGAACAGTTTCTGGCCTGAAGTGAAATAATGTTATATTTATTCATACTTCAACAATGTAATACCGTTTTGCATATCTGCATGTCTATGGAAATACATAGGAGTAAATAATTCAGAGAGAATAATAATTGGAACATTTTAACTGAACAGGCCATATTATAATTTGTTTATGGGCGAATTATCTTCTTTTTGTTCAAACCACACAGCTTTAATAATAATAGAAGAAATGCCAAGATGTGTATAAAGTAAAATTATCTTCTGTAGTAAGGACTGAACCACAGGTTTATGAATATGATTGTTATATTTGATCCAGGTCAAAATATTCACCAAAACTGGCAAATCCATCAGCACTTTCTTTCAGAAACTAGCCTGCAAGTAACAAGAGTACTCAAACTCCTCAAATTATGGGCTTGCAGTATCACAGAACAACCCATGCCCACAGGTTGTCCTCATCCATATTTATTTATTGCACCTTCCACATGTAGATCTAATTAGATGCAAGGGAAAAGCACAACTAGAAGTATTTACCAGCTCAGCTGAAGATGGTGTTAGCTGCCATAAAGACTGAAGCAATGCATTTGTGTCTGAGTGCTCAGACACAAACCATCATTCCTTAGGACACTTAGATTGCTGTTTACTTTCAGACTATGAACATTAATACGATTGAGAGTGCTGAAGATCTTCAGGAGAGTCTCAGGGGCACATATAATCTAAGGGTTATCCAACAATGCTCTTCTTTTGGGCTGACGTTAACTGTGTAAGTTTCAGGAGCTGTATCATTATAGTCTTTCATGTCTTTCTGTTTGAATATGTGCTTTAAAATGTGTGCATGTATGTTGAGAATATTATGGGGGAGTAGTAAATTGGTAAAGGACAGAGGGAGGAATGAAATGGAAACGGTTTCTTCTGAATGTGTAATCAATAAATCTTTAAAGCTGCAGAGGAAAATGGCAATTACCTGTGCTGTTCGTGTAATGACTCTACTTTGGATAGAAAATCTTTATTTTGTTCTGGTGTGAAGCAATAGTCTGAAAGATATCCTGGAAGATGGATGGAAGGACTGTAGTCCCCAAGCTGAGCTTTTGAGGGAGGAAAAAGGAGACGAGTAAGAACACACAAAAATAATTGTTTGTTTTAATATAAGTAGAGATCTTTAGCAAAAATGTTGTTCTGCACACATGGCACAATGAATAATGTCCTCAGGTAACTTCTGTGAAAGTCCCTAATGATATTTCCACACCTTGCAATGAATAATATTTGGGAGACCACAGGTAGATAGATTAGGGTAATGGGAGTATTTTGATAATTGACCTACCGCCAATAATTCTTTACACTAGGAAGAGCAGTTTCCTGGCCTTGATTTGGGATCTAGGGGATCTAAATTAACACTAAATAGAAAAGAAAGGTAAGAGCCAGGTAGCAATTATTTAAAACCTCCCAATGCAGTGTTTAGCCAGAAAATCTCAATTTTAATCAATGTGATCCAGATTAGTTGTTCTATTACCATTTACTTCGAGTTTATGCTTTTAGCTAATAGTAAAAAAATCTATTTAATAAAGATTGTTATTTAAAGCTAAACTGAATAGCACCAAAAAATTAAACAATTTTATCTGCTGCTGGTGCTACATTTCAATAGAAAATCTCAGCCTCAGTAACAAATCTATATAATTTCCATTCAAAAATGAAGTTGTTATCCCACTTGCATAAAGGGTTAAGGAATCTTTCACTATCCAAAACTTGTTGAATATTCCCCCAACTTGATTTTCAGACACTTAAAAGGAACCAGACTGTGAGGCAAGAGGGAGATGCAGGAGAAAACTGGATCTGTGGAACAATGGAGGAGTGACTAGGTTCTGCCCTCGTGCTTCCATAAAGAGGGGCTTTTTAAAGTAGGTAGGAGAGGGAAATCAGCAATTATCCTAGATCTAGCACATTATTTAAAAGATAGTGATGATGCAGTTTCCATAGAAGCCATTCTGGCACAAACAGACCACCTATAAAAGGATACCAGCACCAAACCCCAGTATAACAAACAGCCCAGTTTAATGTTGGAACACAAGGAGCCGAACAATACCAAAATCAGGTAAGGACGGGGGAGGGGACATTTTCAGTCATTATATTTTAGATAATAATTTGACAAAATTTGCCAGGATGTTCATATTCTCTGGACATAAATGGGGAAGGGATGGATAAATTTATTTTGCCCACGGAAAGGGGATTGTGTGTCTAACTCTTAAAAAATCTAAAGTGATGAACATTCAACTAAGTGCGGAAGGAAATTACCTCTTCTCTTTGGCAAGTTCCTCATATTTGATTGCAAGTAACATGACTGATAGATTAAAAAGAAAAACCCCAAGCAAAGGCTGTACCTATTAAATTTGCCACCTGGCCTCAGGGTACTTGAGTCAGAAGAGAGAACTACAGGGATCAGAACAGGTCATCTAATTAGGGTGGTGGGATACAATCGGTGGGAAGCAGAAAGGCACACCTCAACAACTAAAGGTGCAGCCACAGGGTGGGGTGAGACAATGCAGCAGAAACACAAAAGAATAAGCCAGTATGAACCCAACCTTACATTTCAGTTATAAAAAAACCTCTTTCACTGATAACGCATACCAAACTTACACTGAATGGCATATGATGCAAGTACCACAGCTGAATTAACAGGGCATAGCAACCTGAAAAGAAACATTGAAAAGAGATGATTGCACTGATTCAGATTTTACTTATTTATTTGTGTAGCCTTGGCCATTACATCTACATTCAGTTGGTTTAAAAGAAAGACATTACACATCAATAAACAGGCCGGGACTAATACAAAAAGATAAAACTCAATTGACTTGAACGGATGAATCCTTATCAATACAAAATTTCCTTTTTTAAAAGTGATGCTCTAAAGGCAAAACAGCCTAGTTTTTCTGAGATACATGGTACTCCTATCCCCCAGTAAAAGTTTAAGAATCAGATCTATTGGGTACAAGGCCTAGGTCACTGAACAAGATTGCCCTCCAGTCCTTATACAAGGGGAAGGTAATCAGTAGTGAGTTAGGTCTTCTACTTCATTTGTACCACCTAGACAGGTTCACTCTTCACAAGGAATCCATTGGTAACGTCCCTAACCACTGCTGTAACCATAGATGGGCATTTTAGGGTGGTAAGAGCATTTCTCCATTCGGAGTTTATCACTTTACTTAGGTACTGTGGGTACAGGGTTTGAATGGGTAGTTTGGCATACCATGGAGCACATTTAGATGAGCAAATGGAAATGCAGTCTGCTCTTAGATCTTGTTTTAGGATGCGGGCCTTCAAATAGCTTGCTGCTTTATTAAGATTTGGGGTGTTCGGTAGATCCCAGGAGAGACCATAAGCATTTATAATTTGAAGGATGTCCTATTCCAAGTTAGAACTGTTAGACTTCCAAGTTATAAAAAGAGTTTGTAACATTTTGAATGGACTGTAGGTATATGCCAAAATGCAGTGCAAAAATTATGTGCTGATAATATAATCATGCATTCTGCAATCACAGATATATCAACTACAGTTGATAAAGCTGCTATTCTAAATGAAAAGTGTTCTCTCTTAACCACATATCTTTCTAAAGAAAGCCAGTTGCTTTCTTATAAACAAGGTCTTTTGTACTTTTTTAAAAGAAAAATCTTTCTGGCTTTAGATTGTTCATGAACAAAATATTGTGTGAATCTGTCCAATCTTTACAGTATAGCCATCTGGCATACTTGTACAGTGCACCTACCCATTTACAGTAATTGGATGAAACATAAATATTTTATTTCAAGTTAGTTTTAGCAGTCAAATTCCAAAAGCCAAAAAGGAAATTTTTAAAAATCAGATTTCCATTTCTTGAAAACTGAGTTAAGCTATCTAGGTTCACACTATGAAAATGAAAATCATGCAAAGATAGCTATATCACAGAAACTAATCCAGGATGGATTAACAGTCAACAAACTCAATAAGGCAAAATTAATAGTATCATATCAGTATTTACAGTTTTAACCATGCATGTACTCTGGCTAGTACTCTATTAGGGATTTCCACTGATCTAAGACCTGGCTACCCAGAGGGCTCTTCAATAATACTACTATCTGCAGCAACATTTTCCATTCGTGTTTAAAATGCTTTTAAACAGGTCCCAGTATGGAGTAATATCCCAAGACATTTCCTGCACATCAGGGAGCATTCCACAGAAATGCTCCCTGAAATGAAGACAGCAGGTACATCTGGAGCACTGCTGCTCACTGTGTATGATTTCAACTCCAAGTTCTCCAGGATCAATCCTCCATGCACAATCTCCTGCAGCAACTGCTGCAGTTAACCCCTCATTGCTACTCATGCCTACTATGAGATCTCCAGGATGCCACTTGCTCTGATACAGCTGACTACTTGAAAAGGCAGTGGGAGACAACAGACGGAAAAGAACAGTGAAAAGGCTGTGTGGTCCCCAAGATTACAAAAATCTAAGAGTAGGTGAAATCTTTTATTGGACCATTACAATCAAATTACAAGATTTCATGGAGGAACCCTGCTCGTTTAGGCTAAAGAACCACAACTTAATGGAGCGTGCAGAAAAATAAATGTAGACAATGAGTCCAAAAATTGGTAGTAGAGGTCTGTGAGAGGTGATCTCAGATTCAAGTTTCAACTCTTTCTTCCTTCGAAATGTTACAGTGGTGGTCTGGTCTGCAAGCTCCTAAAGACCCTTTTAAAATCAGGTAGATAAAAGAAAGGAGACCTCTTTGTTTTCTTCCTGCTTCCTGAAGAGCTATGGGGGAGCGGGAAGTGAGTAATCACGACGAAGGAAGACAGAGTGACAGCAAAGCAGCCAGGGTGGAGTGGGATGCCTTGCTCAGGCTCCCTCCAGCCTGGCAAGCTAAACTCATAAGAAATCTCCTTTCCCTCCACAGGCAGCACAAGATATAATACAACAGGAGAGTTTTAATTTTTCCCTCAGAGAGTATTTAACACATAATTTCAATAGAGGTGAAAGTACTGTTTCAACTGCAGCAACTACAGAGGCACAGAATATTTCTGATTGGAAAGGCAAACACTGTTGCTTACACTTCATACAGCCCTCCCACTAGCAATCCAGTTAAATCCTGTGTGTCCTGAAAATTTTCATGGCTGCCCAACTTCATATTGATACAAATGTCAATTTCTCAGAAATTCTAAATCAGATGTTGGCAAGCTCTGGCTAACAAACTTAATGTGTTTTTGTATCAAGAGAGGTTTCCCTCCTTGAAACAAATTGTGCTCTTCCCCTAGATTTTTCCCCCCCATGATCACCACAGGTTGCCCACACTGCTCTGAACTACATAATATGTTCTCCCCATAGCAGCTGCATCTTCCTTCCCTGGACCTATCCCACTGGCCACTTCAGGAATGGGGTGGAACAGGTGACAAAGAGTCTGTCGAGGTTTAAGGAGCAGGGATGTGCTATTTGGTATGCTCCTCCCATCAGAACTGCATATGACCCCTTTTAACCCAATCAGCTGTAAATTAAGTGCTTCTTCTGGTCATCTGTGGAGGATCAAAGGAAGTTACATTATTTATTTTTACATTGCTCCTCTACCAGTGTTGTTCTATTTTCTTCTTTCCCTCACTCTACTTTCCTTTCCTTATTCTGCCCACACTTTCTCTCTCAAACACTTCCTTGGAATCTGCAGGTGTTGGAGACTACTATTTTCTAGCTAAACAACCAAGCATGCCAAAAAGAATGCATGCCCTAGCACAAGGCCAGAAAAGTGCATGATAGTTCTTAAATGGGAAGGATGGATCGTTTTAATTTGAAACACTTGAGGACAATTTCTTCGAGAGTTAACCAAAATGCCTTCTAAGGATTTGTTACCTTCCTTCCAAAATATCAGCCTTCAATTGCAAGAAGAACAGATGTCTGAAAAACAAATGTCAGAAATATTTATTGTAGGTAATGGCATAATCAAGCAACTCAAGTTTTAAAACATTTGAGTTACTGTCGTTTCACAAGCAAACCATGATACAGTAGAACACCCTTATCCACAGGATCACAATCCACTGATTCACTTATCTACAATATAAAAAAATTAAAATTAAAATCCTAGAAATAGTGATTTCTAAAGATCAAGTTACCAGAACTGGCCAGTAAAGAGAGCCAGAGACCATCCTATATGTAGCATTTGCTACTAAAATAGCATTTGCTATAATATGCATTTTTCAACACCTCTTGGAGGTGTGGAACTGATCCATGCAGATATGAGAGTCCTATTTCATTTCCTAATTTACGTTACACACTACTTGCTTGGACAAAATTATGATGAATTATATCAGTACTTAAGAAATATATTTGCCCATAAACAAAGAGAACTAAAATTTAATCTTACACTTCAGAAAGCCATAACTTCATATACAATATTGCAAAAGTGCATTATTTCAGCATCCCTTAACATAGGAAACCAAGCCCTATGCGGAAAGACTGAAGAAAAGAAGACCGGGGGGAGATAGGAGAGCACTTTCCAAACACCTGAAAGGCTGTCGTACGGGGTTAGGGGGGACAAATATGTTCTCGATCATTCCCAGATGCAGGATATGCAACAATGGGCTCAAGTTACGGGAAGCCAGCTTTCAGTTGAACATCAGGGAAAATGCCCTGCCAGTTAGAGCAGTATGGCAATGGAACCCATTACCTCAAGAGGTGGTGAGCGCTCCACCACTGGGGCCATTGGAGAGAAATTCAGACAACCAAATGGCAGATATCCTTTGGTTTGTATTCCTGCATGGAGCAGAGGGTTGGACTCTATGGCCTTAAGGGCCCCTTCTGATTTCATTATTCTATGAGTCTATGATTTTATCTTGACATTTCCAGACCACTTTCTGGTTGGGCCAAAAGCCTTTACCAATTTCTGTTTGAGGAAATATGTGTTATCCGAGCATAAGCTTGACTGCTGAAATGCTGATAACAATGCAGAAGAAACAGCCAACAGTCTTTAACAAAAGTTATACCCAGTGACCATACACATATGGAGCACTTTGTATCTGCAATTGCACACTTTAACTATACATATAGTGGGGTATTTTAACAATCAGCAAAAAATATTATTGTATAAATGTCCCCCCCCCCCGGCTTTCCCCCTTTCCCCCCCTGATAGTCCCCCCCCCTTTCCCCTGATAGTTTTATCCCTAGAGATAAAACTATCAACCCCGGTATAGTTCCTGTAAATACCAAGGCAAAAGAGATACCAGCCATTCTTATTCTCTCACATTATTACTGATATTGAAATTACAAAAGATACCTGGTTTGTTCCTGTTGCAGAGTGTTGGGATCTGGTATAAAAAACCTTACTCGGAAATGCAGGCTGCAGGGGAAACCACCTACAATATTATACAAAGATAAACCCAACATTAGTTTCCTGTACAGACAGAAGATAGACATATATTGGTCTATACACATACACACGTAACAAAAATTCCATATAAAATATCAGATGAGATTTTATTTGATAGACAGCAATATCTTAGCTGCTATTTTCTTACAACAGAAAAATCAGTAAACCTCCTTTACTAAAACTCCAACCAGTTACACATATAAATTGTTTGTAATTTATATGGGGGGGGGGAGATGTCTTAGCAAGAATCATAATACAATTAAAGAATTTAAAACCCCTTTTAGAAATGAAATAATGATATGTGGAATATAGTAGTTAATGATAAATTAGGCAGAGAAATGGTGCAGTGGTTAAATGCCTGTACTGCAGGTAAAACTGCGCTACGACCTGGGGTTCAATCCCAGGTAGCAGGCTCATGGGTGACTCAGCCTTCCAACCTTCTGAGGTCGGTAAAATGAGTAGCCAGCTTGCTGGGGGGTGGGGGCAATGTATAGCCTGCAGACTGTAATTAAACTGTAAACCGCCCCGAAACTACTTGAAGTGGTATGGAGTGGTATATAAGCTGAACACTTTTGGCTTTAAAAAGGAGAAATAAAAATTAATAAATGTAAAGAGATATGGGAAGAATCTAGAAAAGCTGTACCTTGGTTCACGAGAATAATCTGTTCTGGAAGCATGCTCATAAACCAACATACTCATGTATCTAAGCAAAATTTCCTATAGGAAATAATGGGAAAGTTACCTGATCCATTTTGGGGTCCCAGAAATTTGCATTGGTCAGGAGCTGCAGCAGCCTCCGGAGCACACCCTGGGCTCAGTACTGCCCAGGGCATACTAAGGAGGTCACAGCCAGGCATTACCGGGCCTGGATTGTGCTATAGAGGCTGTAGCTGGGCAGTACCAACCCAACACAGGCTGCAGAGGCTGCAGACAGGTGGCGCCAGGCCTGGAGTGAGCTCTGAAGGCCGTGGACTGGCAGCGCCGGGCCCGGGGCGAGCTCCAGAGGCCTAGCGCAGGTGCATCAAACAGCCCAGAAGTGACTTCCAGCCAGTGCTGGGCCTGGCCGGACATCCTGGAGGCCCATTTTGGACATCACTGGGCCCGTGGAATGTTCCAGAGGCCACTTCCACTCTGCCACAACTCACTTCCGGTTCACTGGAAGTCACCTCCAGTCCATGGAGAGGCCCAGGAAGCACAGTGCAGGGCCAATGTGTGGCCTGGAGGCCTGTTCTGGGCAGTGCCAGACCTGGGGCGAGCTCCAGAGGCCCGTTCCAGGCAGCACAGGGCCTGCACTGAGGTGAGCCTTGCTCGCAAACTGAGGCAAAATTTTAGTAAAATTTTTGCTCGTTTTGCAAAATGCATGCCACCCAAAGTACTCGTAACTGAGGGTCCACTGTATTGTGTAACGAGAAAGGGGGGAAACAGGCAATGAATATGTATTTTTGGAAGGATTTTGGGGGTGGATAAAGAAGGATTATAAGCAAATGTATGTAAGATATAATGGGCCCTAGCAGGAGGGGAGCACTCGTATTTTGAGTTTATATATTAAGTAATGTTTACGTGGTAGTAGTGTATGTATTTTGGTTTATAATTTTTTTTTTAAAGGGACAAAGAGCTCCACTGAATATTACTAAAGTTTACAGCTAGTTTTGGTCACAGTAATAATTTTTCATAAGTCAATTGTATGACAATGTCTATGCAGAAAAAAACAAAGCAATGCCAATTACCTTTTAGCTGTTTCCGAATAGGTTTATCAGATTCAAGCCATCTCTGCAAAAGTTTTGAAAAATAATTAGATATTTATTGACTGCAGATGCTTAAAATCAGCATTATAAATATTAACACATTTCCTTACTGGTGAAATTGCTGACTCTTCACATTGCTGTAAACCAAAATATTCCTTCTCTCTCACACCCAGGTGATTGAAAGCCAAATCCAGCAACACCTGACCAGTGTCATGTTTCTGAAAAAGGAAGACAAAGAAGAGGAACCGTTTGCAGTAGAATAACAAAATAATCTTTGTCAGACGGTAGAACTACATTTCTGAATCAGTTTTAACAAGGTAGCTGTTTTAATATATTATACAACAAAAGTATAAACAAGAGTTCTGACACCTTAAACACATAAGATTTATGTCAATGTGAGTTTTTTCTACATTACAATCCATTTCCTCAGACACATGGAGCCATTTCTCATTATTTAGTTTTCTCAGGTGCTACACTCGTTTTTACTTTTGTTAAGTACTGTATTTCTGAAATATCCAATAAACACATATAAAAGAGCAATTCTATTTGGAATGAATGGAAGACCTACAGTTCTTAAGGTGCCACTAGATTTGTCATGGTATCAACCTATCATTGCTGTCTAGTTTCTTACTCAACTGTTTGTAAAATTAACTGACTGCATCAAAAACCTGTCCATAATTCTTATTCTAGATTTTTTATTTAATGACATGGAATGACGACACGCATGGCAACAGAGCCACTGGAACAACTAGTGATTTTAGCTACATGCCTTGCCAAATTTATTGACTGACTGGAGATATTGCCAGCTTTCACAATGAAGAGCACAATGACAGTCTTCTTGGATTGTAAGACTCGGTCAAGTAAAATCAAGAGCCTCACAGGAACAACTAGTATAAATCAAGGCACTTTTGTTAGATTATGATCCTAAGAGATCCTAAGCTGCTTTTGGTTACAGTTTATTGCCCATGGCATGTAAATCCCAACCTCCTTTATCAGCTCGAGATTGTCTTTTTCTGCTGATTTTCCCTGATTATGACACTGCTGTTATAGATTTTAGAACCAGTTATTTCTTTTTAAAAACTATAAAAATTCTTCATATCCCACAATGGTGGGATGGAAGATAGAGCACTTCATTAAATTTTCACTACATGGAGCAGCAAGGACAATAAGGAAAAGGTAGAGGTCCCCCCTAAACATGAATGCTAGTCGTGTCTGATTCTAGGGGTGGTGCTCATCTCCGTATTCAAGCCAAAGAGCCAGTGTTGTGCAAGTCTGTGGCCATGTAGCCAGCATGGCTGCAAGGAAACACTGTTTTACCTTCCCGCTTTTTATGGCAATACATATTTATCTACTTGCATTTACACGTTTTCAAACTGTTAGGTTGGCAGGAGCTGGGGTAAACAGCGGGAGCTCGCTCCACTGGGTGGCAGCCGAGATTTGAACCACTGAGGTGCCTACTTTGCAGCCGACAGTTTTCAGTGCTCTAGCCCGCTGAGCCGCCATGCCAAACAAGGACAATAGTGACAGAACAATTGGCATGCTTAACATAGACTGAGTAGCCAAGAATGCCATTTAATGGACAAACCTTCTGCTAACAAGCTATAAACATTTCACCATCTGAATCAGTAACTAAGACTGACAGCAAAAATTCTCCAGGGCTGAATGTATTACAGTATATTATCACCTGCTATACCTGAATCTGCAATGACATCAAAGTCAAAGATGATGTAGCAGGAGGGAATAGTGATAGGCATATGATAGAGATAATGTAAATGACACTGAAAGAAAAAACTAAGTCATCAGTACTGAGGAAAATACTGTTGTTGATATTGATTGAGAATGGAAATTTGTATCAAAATACAGTAAGTGGTACTTGTTCTAGAAGGAGGTTCCACGGAGCTACAGTGTAAGGTTTCCCATGTAAGGGCCCCAAAAGAGGTCTGAGTACAGACTCAGAAGTTGTGGCACAAGATGAGAGTTTAAGTAGTCACAGTTCAAGGGCAAAAGCAGCATGGTAAATGGGCCCACTATCAGTGAGAGTGAACCTTTTAAACTGAGAGACCGAGTGCCCAAATTGCAATTCAAATCCCACTTGTTTTTTGCAAAGTGCCAATACGACAAATTAACCTGAATACAGTGGTACCCCAGGTTACAAATGCTTTGGGTGATAACCTTCGGGAATGCAAAGACTGAAGAGCAGGCGTTTGTAATTCCCGTGGCCATAGCACCCTCGCTCTGGCTGCATGCAATTCAAAAAACCTGCTCTTCGACCCTCACTTTCCCGAAGGATAGCATGGGGTGCTACCCTTCAGGAAAACTAAGATCAAAGAGCAGGGGTTGCTACCCTTTGGGAAAGCAAGGGTCTAAGTGCAGGCTTTTGGATTTCCCACAGCCACAGCACCTTCACTATTTTGAGAGCGCCGAAATGGCTCCCTGCAGAGAGCCAAGTGAAAGGGGGGCAGTGATCTGTGAGCTTCTTCATAGCCCCAGTTTACTCTCCAGCTTCACTGCTTTTGGGATGGGCAAAGCGGCATGGCTGGTGAGTAAACTGAGACGACGAACGAGCCCACAAACCACTGCCTCTCCTTCTCCCAGCTCTCTGCATGGAGGGGGAAGTGCCATGGCTGTGAGGGGGAGATGTTGTGTGCCCACAGAAAGGGCTCTGCATGCCACCTTTGGCACCCATGCCATAGGTCCAGCAACACTGGCCTTTATGATGTAAGGCTTTCGGACTGACAGCAGCTATACAAATATGAAGTTGCAGAATCCTAGTGTCAGAAAGAGGAGCAGGAAGATAGTTATAATAATTATCATTATGACCATACAGTATGTAAAATAATAATGGGATGATGACTTCATCTCCTGAGATCATGATCAGGATATAATGATATCATTCCTCAAAATGTTTCATGTAAGGAACAAGATGGCTGACATTCTTCCTATCATCAGCTACTCTAATACTTAAACTAAAGAAGGTTTGGGCTGTATAACTTTGATGAAGGCTGAGATTCAATCAACTATACTACAGAGGGCATGTCACCTCAATTTTATTCTTCATAGACAAAAGCTTTAAAGTTTTTTTAATATGCCTGCTACACGCACAAAAAATACTTACTTTTGCTTTCACGTTTTCTCTTTAATACCAGTAGCAGCTTCTAAGATTCTGCTGGGGTAATAGCTCTTACAATGTAGTATATGTACTGAGAGATATACCTACTGCAGAAGCCAGTTTATTCTGCAAAGACATAAATTTCAGAAGCACTTCTGGGGTCTTAGGCATTTTTAAATGTAGAATGGCTTAGGGATGGTACCCCTTGTACCAACATCTACTGTTGTGCCTGTTTAGCAAAACTAATTCAATACCAGCATGTATGACAGAGTGCCACTTGTTAAAGTAAGGAAGACACTTGTTCTCTTTGCTGGCCGCCCAAAAGTACAGATAAGTCCCAGGCCATTTCACACTGTGAGGCTCTCTCATGGTTTGGACTTTAGCCAATAAGCCAATAAGCACTATATATGGCAAAAGTTCCAAATATGATTCAAGTTGAAAAACAAAGCCAGTGATACAGTGGAGGATGACAAACCCTAGACTGAATTGTTCCCCTCCCTTCATGAGGAGAGACCCAAGTCAAATGGCCAAGCTGCCCCCACAGGGCCTGCATATCTGGAAAATACAGGAATTCCAACCACCACCTTCATATTTAATACAGCTGAATAGAGATGGGCATGAAACAAATAAAAAATTCATTTTGTTACTCGTTATTCGTTTCATTATGTAACAAAATGAATAACGAACAGCCCCCTCAAACAAAAACGAAACAAAATTAATTGGAAATTTCCGTTTCGTTCAGTCTGTTTTTCATCCCCCCCCCCTTCCCGGCATCTCTTACCTCCTGATGTCTGGGTCAGGGAGGCCTCCTGGCCAGCCAGCGCCGTTCTTGCAGCCGACTAGCCACCGCGGACGGGGCTTCAGAGACCTCGCGCCGGCCGCCCATATCCCAGAGCGGCCAGCGCTGATGAGAAGCCTCTGCAGAGGGGGCATCAGAGGCCTCCTGCTGTGTGGCGTGGCTGTTGCTGGGGCTCTGAAGATGGTGGTGAGGCCTACCACTGCCTGGCAAAGCCTCCAGTCACCCAGCGCGGCCACTGCTGGGGCTCCGGAGGTGGTGGCAAGGCCTACCACTGCCCAGTGTGGCCACTGCCAGGACTCCAGAGGTGGCAGCAAGGTCTCCCGCTGCCCAGGGCTGCCAGGGCCTTCTGGGCAGCCGCCGCCACCACCACCACCGATCTGCCATGGAAAGGCCTGGTAAGGCCGCATGGAGCCTTCAGGGCAGCTGCGATGGCCGCCACCAATCCGCTGAGGTGCGGCCTGGCAAGGCCATGAGGTTTCCAAGCAGCGGCGGTGGCAGCTGCTGGAATCACTGCTGCCAGAACCCAGCCGGCCAGCTAGAGTTAGCATGCCACTGCCGGGATCACCACTGCCGCTGCTAGCCAGGTAACCTGAACCAGTTCATTTCGGTTCAGTTTATATGAATTTTTGTTTTTGGCCCCCTGAAACAGAATGAATTGAACCATCGTTTTTCTGTTTTGGGCCCACCTCTACAGCTGAAAGAAGGCCTTAGCAAACATTGGCTCCAGAAACTGGCAAATAATTGATCAAATCAAAACAAAAATCAGAAAGAAAAATTAAGAAATGCCTATTGAAAATAAACAGGGGGAAACAGAGAAAAAATAAGAAAAAGAGCTCCAACATAAAGCTTTGTGGAAATATGTGATTTAGGAGCAGCGAGAAACTTCTGCTGGAACATATCCTCTTATCCCAGAAGAAATAGTCTTATGCCAGCAGAACCCTCGTCTGCTGGCTGATCTCAGGGATAGGCAAGAAGAAGAATTTATCAGCGGGCGTGGCGGCTTAGTGGGCTAAAGCGCTGAAACTGTTGACTCCAAAGTTGGCAGCTCAGCTGTTCGAACCCTGGGTGCCACACAGTAGAGTGAGCTCCCGCTGTTAACCCTTGCTCCTGCCAACCTAGCAGCTTGAAAGCATGTAAATGCAAGTAGATAAATTGGTACCACTATAAAAAGCAGGAAGGTAAACAGTGTTCCGTGTGGAGAAATGCATTCAGCTATGTCGGTCACATGGCCACGGACTTGCACAACACTGGCTCTTTGGCTTGGAAACAGAGATGAGAACCACCCCTAGTCGGACACGATTAGCACACATGTATAGGAGAACCTTTACCTTTGCCTATCAACAGAACTGGCTAAAATGCATCAGCAGAAAAGTCCATAAGATACAGAGGAGTGGAGCAAGGGATCCACTAAATTATGCCAGATCAGATCAGCTGATCTTCATCTATCTTGGTTAGTTATGGAAACACCCCTAGTAATTTCTTCTGTGAATACTTTACTTAGTTAGCATGCCAATGATCTACTGAGAGTACTTTGTTCCATGTTCATGCCTTTTCCAAAATTTGCCTGGCTGTCACCATTACAAAATGCTAGTTTTAGTTCATTACAAAGTTTTGAATTCTTCAACTACATTTATTATAGACTTTCCCCCCCAAAGCTCTTTCACACCTCAACTACATATACAAAAAAGATCTTTACATATACCATTAATGATCTATAATACACTGCTAAATATTCAGTCTGGATATAATGTTTATATTTTCTTTTCTCCTAACTGATGCCAAAATAAACAAGTAGTTTCCCATTATTACCATTGCTATAATTTCCTAAATAGGTGATTCTAGTTCCTGGTAGATTAATCCAACAATATATTGTAAAAGTTGTAACACTATTGCCATTATTATTTTTAGAAACCAAGATTGGAGTCTCGAAATTAATAAACGGTCTGACTTCCTAGCTTTTATCCACTGTACATGCACTAAAATGTATCCATTGGTACTTTTCCAGCTAAACTGCCTTACTAGTTCCTAACTGCTATTTTATTTAATTTCCTCCTTGGGAGCATCTTCCTGTATATAGGTCCTTTAATAAGGCATTGTGCACCCACTTTCTGTATTATTTAATTTTATCTTAATAACATCTGGAAATTACTAGAGCAGAAAAAACATGTCTGAGTAATACTGTTACTAATCGGAGAGTGACTCATATGGAATACACAATGATTTCCATAGCTGAAATGAGAGAAATTATGGAAAACAATGGAGCAGAGAGAAATGTAAGGGTAAAAAACAAAAAGAGTATCAACGGATAGTTATCTTACCCATGTTCTGGTCATCTCCCCTGTTTTAATACTTAGATGAAAATCACCCCAAAATTATGTTCCATTCATTTTCTATTCTAATGCATTCCTTTTAAATTCTTTCAAAATAGGAGTAAATACATAGAGTCAAAAAATACTGACCGACTGAGTTACTAAAACAGGCCTATCACAGCACATCCCTGAGGGCTTCTTCTTCCAGTGTGCTACACAGCTGAAGCTGTTGCTAAACAGAAGTTTCTAATCAGTATGCACCATGGCAAACCTTATCAACAACAATAAACTAAGAGATGTTTAAGGATAAAACTATGGACGTTTACAGAGGTATTATTATACTTTTCAAATACTTAATGCTTATCAAACAAAGGCATTTCTTAGTTTTTCTACCGCATTACCAAAGATGACCATTGTCAAAGCTACCTCTTCACTCTGGCAAGCTTCAAAACAACCTGTTGATCTGTTTTGGACATATGAGTCATAATACCATCCTACTCTCATTTCCTGGCAATAGCAGGAAAGTCATTAATAGCAAATTGTGATTTTAGAGTTTTTCTTTTTTTATTCCATGTTTTATATTTGTTGTAACTGCTTTTGGCACTAATGGGAGTGGCAAGAAAGAAAGAAATACAAAATATAAATTTTCCCCATACTTTGCAGAAATGTAATTTCCCTTTGATTCTGATTACTAGTCAGCTGCGCCTGTCAAGAGACTTGACACATTATGCTTGAATCCCATACCTCAATGAAGTCAGCGCTTTTGGAATATGGCCCAGTTAGAATCCCTTACAAGAGTAATCAAGCTCATAAGTACTAACCTTATATTATAATCATCATCATCATCATATTAGAACTGCGGAGACGGAATGGACCCTATGGATCATTGAGTCAATCTCATGTGAAGAAGGAACAGTGGGGAATCGAACTCCCAACCTCTGGATATGTAGCCAGATGGTTAAAGAACTGAGCTATCCAGCAGTTTTGAAATTTCATGACTTACACTCATGTTGAAGCTTTGCACTAACCCATCCAGAAAGTGGACATTGCAAACAATCTCAGATCGGTTCCGCTCCTTTGGTAGTTCTGAGGTACGAATATTATTTATTCTCCCTCCTAGCGCTCGTAACCGAGTGTTCATAACTACTGTTGAACAACCTGCAAAGAAAGAAACATTTTAACGAATATATCAAAAATATTACTTTCTTAATTACTTAAAAATTCAAAATTCTACACAGCATGTTAAAATACACACACAAAAAACTTGAGAGTACTAAGGCTGAGAAACAGAGAACTGACTGTTGTTATAGTTAGGGTCAGTCTTTGCATTTGAAGAAACACAATACCACTAACACCCAGATTTTCATAGGCTTTCAAAGCTGTTTTAGAAAATATACTCTGTCTTTATTGGCTGCATTTTATTACTGTGTTGTGTTTGGGGGTCATCTAAATCTTGAGGTGTGGCTATTATTATTTCCCATGATGCTCTTTTTTGGTATTCAATATATCTGCCAATCTGGGCTACAGGAAGTACAGAGTAAGAATCAAAACAATAACAGAATCGTTATGCCAAGGCTTCAACATGAGGAGAAACTGAAAACTGACATTGCTATTTATAATACACAGTACTAATTCTGAAAGTATGATCATTCTATGCAAAAAAAAATAATACTGGGGAATACAGAGGAACAGATAAAGAAATGAATACAAACTTATTTTAAAGTAGTATTATTTTGGTGTAGTCCTGAACAAACAAATGATGCAAAGATGAACATAATGTTCGTATATTAGAACAATTACGGAAAATGCAATGCGGATTTCAAGACAGACTGCTTAAAAGTGAGAAGACTCTCTTATGAGCAACCTTCTTCCATTCCAAATTCACATTCTCACTACCTGCTTGATAAAAATACTTATAAGCATCAGAAAAAAGGATTTTTCTCCGTTCAAATGTAATGATGGGAGGGCCAGAAAGTTGAGGAACAAGGGAGAGTCGTGTATTGTAACTAAACTTTCTTCTTGCAAGCTGTTATCAGCTGTCAAAGTACACATTTGTTTGGAATGCCCTGAAGCAGTCATATGATTGAACCAGTAATACCGGATATCACTTTCCTATGGTTAGAAGTTCACACCTCTTTCACATTTCATGCCAGTTCATGCAAAGGTAGGGTTTTTCCCTTGTCTGGTAAACAAAAAGCCAGTATTAAAACACTGTGTTCTAACAACATGCACTTCTTGTAATGAAATACTAGAGTACAAGTATGTGCTTACCTGCTTGCTAGAAAAGTGTTCATACATCATATTCACAAAATCTAGCAATATATCTGACTTAGTAAATGACATTTTAAGTCCTATCACCATCACTATCATGTGTCAAGTTAATTCTGACTTTTGGCAAACCTTTTCAGTTTTTCCCTGAAGTGGTTTACCACAGTGTTTACTCTGAAGTGGTTTGCCAATCGCTTCTTCTCGGGGTGCCTTGAGGCTGTGCAACTTGCCCAAGATCAAACAGGCTGGCTCTACTTGCAGGAGGCACAGTGAAGAATCGAAATCCCAAACCCTTGCTCCACAGCCAGATATCTATAACACTGAGCTATTTAGCCAGCTAGGCCATATTTACAGGAAGTTATATAAATTTTGTCGAAACAAATTCTTAACTTCACTTTCACATATTTTCTGTGCTTATAAGTATGGGAGAGGTGCCCCTTTCCTGGACAGACTTATCTAAATTCCTAACAGGTTGGGTCTGGAAACTACCTGTTCCTTTTCCTGTTATGTTGAAAATTAATATGTCACACTCATACGTAGCAACTAAACAAAACTGTCTAATGAATTTGAAATTCTCCTGAGTGCAGCTTTTATTTTCTGCCTAAAATACATCCATCTAGTCGACTGATAAAATTATTATACAAGATTCGTGTTACAAGCCTAAAGGGAGACAAAGGGCAATCAACCAAGTCAAAACAACTAAAGGGTGGTATCCAAAACTCATAAAAGAAATCTGTATTCAAAAATCTAGTTACCAGATTCTCAACTTGAGCTGGCTAATAAGAGCATAATGCTCTGGTTTATTTCATCCAAATTGACAACGCTGCTTCCGTACCCAATTTAAAACTTTGTGATTTAACATCTTAATTAGTTTTAATCAACAATATTTTAAGAATTGCCTTCTTGCAAATCGAAAATGCAAGATCAACACTAGAGGTTAGCTCTAGCGTTATCTCACTATCATTAAGAGTGCAGAAGTATAAGAGAAGCATCTTTTTCTGTTTCTTTGCTAGGTATGAAATAGCTTCTCAAAGAAAGTCTATCTGCCTTTATTAGAGCCTGCATTTTGGCAAACAGAAGAAACAAGCTATTCAACCAGTTTTTTTCTCTACTTGTTTAAATATGAATCACCAAGCTTAACATGCATGTTTTTAATTTTTTAAAATGTACACTTTTATCATATTTTGAGATTTCACACACACACACACACACACACACACACACTGTACATTCTATAATAAGGTTTTGTTGTTGGTATTCTGTGATTTTCACTATTTGTCTCCAGTGAGATGTTACCTTTTAGGTCATGAGATATTTTGTGCATCTCGATTTACAAAAGTATTTAAAAGTTTTCAGAATTATAACAGACCCTAACATGCCTTGCTGTTATGTGTCATCACTCTGAAACAGTATTTTAGGAAACCTCATAGTGATTTTTAGGTGAGATATTTAAGCGGTGGTGTTAGAGTTGATTCAACTTTTAGAGTTGAGTGATTCAACATCAGGGTTGAATCTTGAATGCATATCTTGCATATGCATAATGACAATAAAAAGTCTATTCTATTCTATTCTCTTGTGAGTTCAGTCCAGTAAGTACTGCTGGACATGTTCAGCAACCAAAAAAGGCTAACTCACTACTTCAGAGTTGGGCGAGAAGTCAAATGGAATAGATGGAATCCTGCACAAAATCACTCCATACTAGACAAAATATACAGTATGTTATTGCAAGTCCTAACCAAACTGAAAACACTGAAAATAAGTCAGAACTGACTGATGGCACAGAATTATTATTAACAGGGTTTCAACTTGTGAGATAGTTAAGGTATGGCTTTACTAGTAAAAAAACCTCTTCTCTTGTGAATTGCCTTAGCCAATGAGGGTTTCAACCCCAGTCTATCTATTATAGCACACTGGGTTTGTTGTATTTAAAAAAGCAAAAAAATTCTTCATTGCCCATCTCACCTTATACAGCCAGAGCTACTGTAGAAATACTGATAAGATGTTGGGAGAATTCAGTGAATCGGTGGTACGGTAAAGGGGACAAAGATATTGTTTTATAAAAAGTAGCCCATTGTAATACTTCACTTTAAACTCATGTCAATGTCTCCAATGTCTACATGGGGTTGCCCTTGACTCTCCTCCGGCGACTGCAGCGGGTACAAAATGCGGCAGCCAGGCTGGTGGTGGGTGCGCGTCGCTTTGACCGCATCACCCCAGTCCTGGCCCAGCTGCATTGGTTGCCCGTTGCGTTCCGGATCAGATTCAAGGTCCTGGTTTTAGTTTATAAAACCCTCCATGGCTTGGGCCCGGACTACCTCACAGAGCGGATCGCTCAGCGACCAACCTCGACCCGACCAGTTCGGCAGTCGCGAGCGCACTCACTTCGGGTCGCCACCCCCCAAGAGGCCAAGCGAACATCAACCCACACTCGGGCCTTCTCGGTGGCCGCCCCCTCCCTATGGAACAGCATTCCCAGTGAAGTGCGCTCTGCAGAGTCCCTGCTGGCCTTTCGCAAAGCTGTAAAGACCTTCTTATTTCGAGAGGCCTTCGGTGACCTACCCAAATAGTTTTTCTTTTTTCCTTCCCCTTCCTTTCCCCCCTCCCTCTCCGCCATCTGCTGAGGTTATTTTTAAATGCTGGAAACCATGAATGAGACAAGGTTTCCTAAGGGTGCCACATGATTTTATTTGTATGTTTATTGTCTGTCAATTTTATGTATTTGTGCTCTGTTTTAACAGCTGTTGAATTCTCAGCTTGTAAGCCGTCCAGAGTTCCCCCGGGAAGATGGGCGGGGTATAAATTCAATAATAAATAAATAAATAAAATAAATAAAAAAGAAAACGCAGCCAAGGGGAGAAACTAATGCTATTTATTTATTTATTTATTTATTTATTCATTCATTCATTCATTCGTTCATTCATTCATTCATTCATTTATTCATTCATTCATTCATTTATTCACCCTCACTACCAAATAGTGTCTGGGCAGCAGAGACCATTTCATGCTCCTTTCTCTGCACCTTCTATTCTGAAACAGGAATCAAGTGTTAAAGCTGAGACTTGCACTCAGTCCAACAGACACTGGATCAAAATCAATCAAATTTGCAGAGAATTAGACTCCACCATTGCTACTGAGTCCATGGTTGTGTCCAGTGCTCTGGGCTTAAGTCATAATTAAGTCATAATTTATTGGGTGAATTTCAGTTGTTGTGACCCGAGGATGTGGACAGGATGCTTGGAGCTGTCCGTGCTACCACTACACAACTTGACCCTAATCTGGACCCAGGGTTGGTGGCTAATTACCACCCAGTGGCAAACCTCCCTTATCTGAGCAAGGTGTTGGAGTGTCCGGTGGCTGAGCAGCTCCGGCCTCTCCTGGATGAAATGGATTATATAGATCCATTTCAATTGGGTTTTAGGCCAGGTTATGGGACAGTCTGCCTTGGACACCCTGTATGACGACCTCTGCAGGGAGAGAGACAGGGGGAGTGCATCCCTGTTGATTCTCCTGGACCTCTCAGCAGCTTTCGACACCATTGACCATGGTATCCTTCTGGACAGATTGGTTGGGATAAGAGTGGGAGGCACCATTCTATGGTGGTTCCACTCCTACCTGGCTGACTGGGTCCAGAAGGTGGTGCTGGGGGACAGTTGCTCTGGCCCATAGCAGCTGAGTCATGGGGTTCCCCAGGGTCTATACTGTCCCCCATGCTATTTAATATCTACATGAAACCGCTGGGGGAGGTTGTTAGGAGGTTTGGGCTGTGGAGTCAGCAATATGCTGATGACACTCAGCCCTACCTCTTGTTTTCCACCAAACCAGATGTGGCTGTCTTTGTTCCGAACTTGTACCATGGCTCAATAATGGACTGGATGAGGGTCAATAAAATGAAGCTCAATCCAGACAAGTTGGAAGTGTTGTTGGTGGGTGCTCCACCTCATAGGTTAGAGGGCCATTCCCCTTTCCTGGATGGGGTTGCACTCCCCCTAAGGGACAGAGGTTGCACTCCCCCTAAGGGTCTTATCCCGGAAGCCCAGGTGGACTCAGTGGTCAGGGGTGCCTTTTTTCAGCTGGGGAGGTTATATAAACTTTGCCCTTACCTGGATGAGCAGAACCTGGCAACTGTCACACATGCACTGGTAACAAACAGATCAGACTATTACACTTTACATGGGGCTGCCTTTGAAGATGGTGCAGTGATTGCAACTGGTGCAACTGAGTGCAGCTGCCGTGTGGACTCGTATTACACAGGTTCTAAAAAATTTACACTGGCTGCCAGTTGCTGCCCGGGCCCAATTCAAAGTGCTTACGCCTACATATCAAATCCTAAACGGCATAGAACCTGGTTATCTAAAGGACTGCCTTCTTCCATACAAGCCTGCCCATACACTAAGATCAGGCCAGGAGGCCCTGCTAAAAGTGCCATACTTCAAAGAGGCGAGGAGGATGGCATGTCAAAACAGGGCCTTCTCGGGCACTGCCCCCAACTTTGGAATGCCCTCCCAATAGGGTTTTGCCTGGAGCCACCACTTTTGGCTTTTTGGTGCCAGGCAAAGACCTTCCTGTTTAGCCAGCATTTTAATTAGTTAATGGTCTTTTAGCTGGGCACATGAGCAGCATGATTTTATTATTTGTATATTGATTGTTTTAAACTGTTTGTATTTTGATGGTTTTAATATGTTATTTTATAGTTTTTATATATTGTTGTATGCCGCCCAGACACCACTAGGTAGTGGGGCAGCTAAAAAAAAAATCTGTAAATAAGTAACTAAATAAATAAAAGCAAATCCAACTAACCTTCATGCATCATAATGGAATCATTTAGTGCCCACAAACCACATTTTGTTTTACAATCCACACAGAACTAGATATTTAATGTAGGTTTCTTGACATTATCACATTAAAAGGTTACAAATTGTGTCCACAAGTTTCAACCACTCCCAAAACATAGAGTTAAAAAGGAAAACATCCGGTAGAACTAAGCTACTGTATTTTTCCTTGTGTAAGACTATATCTTTTTACTAAAACTGTTAAGATTCTTATACACAGAAATAAGCCAATGAGAGAACCACACAGAAGAGAAACTGTTGTTTCGGGCTGGAAAATTGGGGGAGGGGGTCTTATAGACAGGAAAATACTTGTACAGTATGTTACTTTTCAACTGTGATACTTTCTATACCAACCAATGTACCAAACAAAGGACAAATCATGACACCAAAAAGCAGAAATGATATTCCAGTGTTCTTTCTGAATAGGGTTCACCCTATTCAGAAAGAACACTGAGTTTTTTAAAAAGTGGAGGATTCCATTTTTGTAGAATCATTATATACAAGATGTACCACACTATTTAACCCTATTCTGACCTTAATCATTTTAGTAATACTGTACTTAATTACTAGAATTCTCACTATATCAGAAAATACCCTCAGTGCAAGCTGTGTTGTTTCTTTTTTTAATCCTGGAGGACAAAGTTTATACAAGTGCATTTATCCAGAAGTAGGTCAGAAGAGCATGGGTTTATGATAGAGCAACACCAAAGCCTTTTGGGTCCTAGTAAAGTCCCAATAATTATGATGATCCTGGATTTAGTATCTCAGGCATATCACCAAAAACAAATTTTAAAATGACAATGAGATAATATAATATATATCCCCCATCATGTTCAATATTATCAGCTGTAATTCCCTGATTCTTACCTACATATAAAGAAAGCTTACTCTTAAACTCTTACTCTGAACTTTGTCAGAACTCATACATGTATGAAAATCCTTTGTCATGTCATACATAAAATAACAATGTGACATGTCCACATTGGAGTCTCCAACTATGCAAAGAGCATCAAGAAGAAGTAGCACTTATTTGCCTGGGACTGAGTACCTCCTTCCACTTTCAAGACAGACACCTACACAGAATTGGAGAAATGTACTTTTTTGAGTATATCCCCCAGAATCTTATGACCAATATGGCCATTGCAGGAGAAGAAAATAAGCAGGTGATATATACACAAAGATGTCATAGTCAGTAATAAAAGCAGATGGAAATGTAACAGCAGTAAACATTTAACTTCACCAATCATTAATCTAAACTTAAAACTACAGTACAGGCAAAAACATTTCAGGAATGTCAGCAAAACATGCTATCAAGGTCTTTCCTTGCTCATAGCCAATCACCACAGCACTGTGAGTAACCATGAACAAAGAATTGCTACATACATATCCTAACCTGTTTTTGTGTTTAAAAAAAACAACACATTAAAGACATTACACTCACATCTCTATATGGATCTCTTGTTGCTCATACCTTTTTATCTTGTCTTCTGCTCTCACCAATATTCTTGTCCCCTAATAAAATGTAAGCTCCTTAGGGACAGAAGCCTAAATTTTGTCTCATGCTATTCTGTATTCTGCAAAATGGCATACAATTTGAACATGCTATTTAAATGTTTTTTAATTGCCAATTGGGTATGTGTAACTGGGGTTGTGCTAATTTCTGTCTTTGGACTGCAATCCTGGAATTCTCAAATGATTCTGGAAATTGCAGCCCACAACCCCCTATCTGCACATCTCTAAACCCTCCCCAAATAAAAGCTTTCAACTTATTTACCCATACCATCAGCTTCTGCATCTATATGTCTTGCACTCTGATCTCTTTTTAAAATGAAAACTGCTGTAGTGCTTCCTGGGAGCTATAGATCTGTTTTTTTAATAAATCCTTTTATAAATCCTAACAGGCAATGAGACTACCGTTTAAAGGAAGCATGATGGCAGCCTCTTTCTTTACAAATCATCAACAGGAAGCACGGCCGGGGAAGCCAAGGGTGGAGGTAAATAGATCAAAAGCCCTTCTCGGGGTAGGAATGGAAAGATGAAACCAAAAGGTATACAGATTTGGGTTTGTGGCAGGGTAGATTTGATATCAATCAAACTGACTTAAACCACAACTGAAATTTTAAAAATTAGATGTTTTGATGATTTAAATTTTAAAAGACTGTTTTGTAATTTAAATCAATTTGATTTTTTTAAAAAAAATCAAGTTTTACCCAAACTGGTTTGTGCATTGTAATTCCCAGAAACAAGAAAAAACATATTTCTACATGTAACACAAAATGGTAGCTTAGATTCCACATATATGTGTTGATTCCAGTGACAAATCTGGGATTTAGGCCCACTATTCTTCTGGACACCTATCAAACTCCAAGGCAATGACAAAGTTATAATTGACCACATGGTACAACACCATACAGTATTGAGTAAACAAATGCTCAGGGTGTGATCTTTAACAGATGTAATCTACTAAAACTTGGTGCTTGAATGAACACAGAAAGTTTTTAACATATTAAACCAAAAGGGTTTTTTGCTAACAAATTAAGATTATTCAGAAGCAAGGAAATTGTGCCTGGTAGATTCAGCCACAAATGAAGGTATCATAATTCTATGTTCTGTGACAGCTTAAAACTACCATATTTATTTATAACATGAGCTTTGAGTTGGGGGTGGAATTATAGCCAGGAAAGTCAGAAAATATCAATGTACAGAGTATTGGCAGTGTTAATTACACTAATTCTGGTGCAGATAACACAAATTAACAGCCCACAAGCAAGCCTGTTAAAACATGATGACAAAGAAACTTGAATACTGATTCAAACCTCTAGTGATAATAATTTCCCTCTTATATCAATTTGAATTTTTTTTGTTCCATAACAGCTACTTTAAATGACCAAGTGCAAAATCCTCTCCTTTTTAACAATGTGGTAACTCAGTGTTATACCTATATAGAAAAGACGTTAATATATAGAACTGTTTGAAAGAAAGAAAAAATGACTTTGATGCCTCCTTTCTCTACGTAACCTTTTACCTATCCTTTACCCACCCTTATTACCCCTTCCTTTTCACCTGTACAATGGTACCTCGACTTACAGTTGCTTCGACAACCGAATAATTCAACTTACAAACGCTGCTCTCTGCTCCAATGTCAACTGTCATCGCCGCCACCTCCTTCTTCTTGGTTGCTTCCACCTCTGCAAAAGAGATCCAAGCAACCAAGAAGGAGGAGGTGCCCATTGCACCTCCTTTCCAAACCACCTGGGCTGCAGGAAGATGCATCCGTCCAAGGGATTTCCTGGAGCAGATGCATGTTTGCCCAGCCCAGGCAGTTTGGAAGGCAAGTGGCGACGGATTGCCACCACCACTTCCCTTGCAAGCCTCCTGGCTGCATGAAGATCAATGGGTCCATGCTCTGCTCACCAAATTGGTGGGCAGAGCACAGACCCATTGATTTTTGCCCAGCCCAGGAGGCTAGCAAGGGAAGCAGCAGTGGCAATCCGCCGCCGCTGCTTGCCTTGCAAAGCATCCGGGCTGGTTGAAGATCCATGGTCCCTGCGATCTTTGCCCAGCCTGGGCACCTTGCAAGGGAAGCACTTACCTCCGGAATGGATTAATTGATTTTCAATGCATTCCAATGGGAAACCATTGTTGAACTTATGACTTGATTGACTTCCGAAGATGCCTTTGGGACGGGTTAATTTGAAAACCTTAATTAAAATTAAAAAGTTACACCTGTAGAAGTGCAAGGCAGAAGTGATATTTACAACGCACTTCCACTGGTAAATCAAGCAACCATGACAATTGCATGATGACAGACAGTGCAAGGAAACAGTGTTGTTCCCTGTTTGGGGGAGGGGGGCATATTTCTATAGATATTATACCTTTACAAACTATATTTTGCCCAGTGCAACCTTGCAGGCTGAAATATTCTTCCACTGTTAAGTTTGGTTTTTGTTTGTTTGTTTCAAATAACCAATTTCTAATGTCACACAGGTGTCCATGTATTTCTTTACCAGCCTCTCTTTTGTCACTGAAGGCAAATAGGCCAGCCTCTATCCAGACGAATAAGTGAATTACAATTTTCACCTCATCTCTATAAGCCTGAATCAGGATGAAGCCTGTTTAATAAAGATGCATTATGTGGCTTATCTAGTGGCAGGTTGTTTATGCTATCAGCAACAGTTTGAGAATGATTAGTATCAATAATGCATCTGTTACTGTCATCCCTTTTACCCATTTGATTTCTGACATCACCACCTCCCCATTCCACTCACATCCAACCATATACAGTACGCCTGAAATTTGGATCTTACAAAGTTTGCTAAAAATGACAGAACTTAACTAGGAATGAGCAAGATATTTGCGACAATGGATTTATTAGCCTTTAAGGTACCACTGGACTCTCTTTGTTACTATTTTTTAAAGGTAAGACTATTGGACATATTTTTGCAGCTGCAGGGTATGGAATCGCATGGCTTACCTGCCATTCCACACTGTGAAGTGTGTAATTAAAAACTGATCACGTAATGCAGAGAGAAAACAATTGTTTTTGGTTCATTTTTCTTTTGTGTTGTCACCAGAAAAAAACTGCTTCCACTAGCCATTTTAAAAAAAATAGTCGTACTATATGGTGAAATGGCTGCACAGTGTTTGTAGCTAGAATGGGGACAACTGTTGAAATGTTCATTGCATTTTAGCATATTAGCTAAAGGTAATTATTTGCCCTAGTCAATTCGGAATACAAAGATTCACGGTAATCTGCAGCTTTACTAGTTAAATTTATTATGCATTATATCATGAAAAATGAATTAAAGCTAGAAAATCTGCACTGTAAGAAGCCACGTGGACAGGTAACATATACAGCTCCAAGGATACAACAATCCCATAACAGTCACCCCCTTCCTCAGGCCTAACTTCTAAGGACCAGCATCAGGCCATGAGTGCCTATGATTTTTCCCACAGGCCAGTTCAGCACATTGTCTGTCAGAGGCCAGTCAGTACTATTCATCATCTTTTTTCCTTTCAGTATGGTGTATGTCTCTTATTATACATTAAAATTACCATTTTAAAATCTTAAAATCCTTATTTAAACATCAAAATATTAATGTAATAAAACTTAAGGTAATACAAGAGAACGGGTAATATATTTCATTTACCACTCCTGTAGATCATTCTGTTTCTTTTCATAACTCTGTCCTAGCTTTTTATTGTTATTTACGTATTTCCTTAGCCCATCCCTGGCTCATGCCCAGCCAGCACACATCGATTCTCTAATGGTGCCTAATCACGCCCTGTTTCATTCCCAGCCCTCACTCCCTCTTAAGAGGCTTTTCTAGAGGATCTTGAGTCTGAAGTGGGCTGCAAATGTGCGGAAGTTTATGCCACACCAGGCATGGCCACCAGCCTTGGGGATGCTGACACGGTCCTCTTGATCCTTTCCAGTGGGTCCTCCATCCTGCGAGTAAAAGGATCTCAGGGGGAAACCCACCCACGCCCTCCTCCTCCTCCCTCCCCAGGTGAGTCTCCTCTTTCTTCCCTTGCGCCACCGCCCCCCGGAAGTCAGGAAGGGGCGGCGGCGCCTCCGAGGAACCCTGCCCAGGCCGGGGAGGCGATCATACGGACTGGCCCCCGCCCCCAGCGAGTCCCCCCCCCAACAACCACTAGCCCTACTGGCGGCCTTCCGCCCCGCGCCGAAACTCTCTCCCTCCTCCTCCTCCTGGAAAGCCCCTTCTCCGGCTCAGCCCCACCCAAGGCGGAAAGAGCGAGCGACCGCCTCTCCACCGGCGCCAGGCGGACCAAAAGCTCGGAGCCAAAGAAGGAGGTGATGCCGCCCGACACTCCCCCCCCCAACCCGGGCAGAGGCGGCGTTCAATGCCCGTTCCCCCGACCCCCCCCCCGCGCCTGGACCTGGACGGAGGAGGAGGAGGAGGAGGAGCCCTCCGAGGAGGAGGAGGGAAAGGGCTGCCTCGGCTCGGCTCGGACCGCGGCGAACTTTGAGCCTCCTCTCTGCCTTTTCCAACCACCCCCTCCCCCCCCCGCCCTCTGAGACGCGCCCTCCCCCTCGGGGACAGCCCTCCCCCCCGCTCTTCTCCGTCCGGTACCTGCCGGCTGCGCGGTGACCCGACGTCCCCCTCCCCAAAAAAGGGGGCTCCGGACCTCGACCGCAGGTGCCTCGGGCAGGTGGGGCGCGCGCTTGCCACCTGCCTCGTCGCTGGCGAGCCCCGCGCCAGACCAGGAAGGGCTCCTCCGCCGGTGGCCGCCAAGCGGGCTCGCTAAGACACCAACACCAACCAACACCAACACCACCCTCCGCCTCCTGGCGCCGCCCACCTGCCCGCCCGCCCACCTGCCTCCTTGCCTCCTTGCCTACTTGCCTTTGCGCCGCCTGGCCTCAAAAGCTGCCCCCTAGCGGGAAAGAGGCGAGGCGCGTCCGCCCAGCCTCACCGGGACCGCTCCGGGCTCAGCTCCGAGGGAAGGAAGGGGCGCCGCCGTAGTCGCTCACGACGAGAGACGGGCGGGGAGGGAGGGCGGTGCTTGCCTACCTGGCCAAGACGCCTGGCTCCCTCGCTGGTGGGGGCGTCCGGGGCGCTCCCGACACCTGTGGGGGCGGTAGGGGTGGAAATGGCGCTCTCTCTCTTGCCGCCTCCTCCTCCTCCTCCTCCTCCTGCTGGCCTCTCTCGTCATGCCTGTCGAGCCCGCGGTCTGCTGGAGGCGCCCCCCCCCCTGCCTTCCAAGCGGCTGCCTGGCGGCGCTTCACGAAGGGGAGACGAGGCCTCCTGCCCCCCCCCTCCCCAAGCGGCGGGGCGGCGGGGTGGCGGCAGCAGCAGCGACCCTCGCCTCGCCGAGGGGACGAGGAGAGCACCCACCTTGAGCAGCCATGCCCTATGTACGACATACCTGTATTTTACTATTGGTAATCACCAAGCTGAGTCTTTGCTAGCTTTTAAGACGGCCTTTAAAACCGGGCTTTTTAAAGACCATTTTGGTGATTTTATGTTTGCTCAACTGAGCTCCTTTCCCTCTGAAGATGCCTGCCACAAAACTCACACCAGTTATCAGATCTCGGCTGTGAAAGCCTTTGAGAATAAATTGTATGCTTGTTTGCCCAGCTGTTTTGTCCGTCCTGTTGTCTTGCTGGATGCATTTATGGTTGTTCCTTTTTACACTGAGTTGCTTTATTTTTTATTGGTTTGGTATTTTTGTATTTTTTATTTATATGTTGTTCACCACCACCACCCCCAGAGTTCCCTTTGGGCAAGTCAGTGCAGTCAATAAGTGCAATAAATAAATAAATAAATAAATAAATAAATTTTCACTTTACTAGACAAGAAAAGCATAACAAACATTTTGAAAACAGTTACAAAGACTCTTAGAGGCAGGCATGTGGGTGATATTGCAGTTGTTAACCAATAATAGTTCTCCCCGGGTCAAATTAAATCAGGTTTTCAACTTCCCAAACAATTTTTCCTCTTTCAGAACTTTCACCAGAGTAGAAACGGATGTTCAGAAGAATATAACAGCACTGGCAAACTACTGCCATCCTCTTGAAATCAAATGCCACTTGAACTGCACAATAAAAATATGTTGGAGCCACAACAGATTAATATGTTCAAGGTCAAAACAAGAGTGAGCTCATGATGTAACAGCAAGTAAGATACTGTAGAAGCCAGGCTAGCTGAGCATTTTAGCACATAATGATTTCAGTGGAGTTAAGCAAATGTTCAAATTCTTCCCTTAAAACTGCTGAGGCTGAAATATCTTTAACCTTGTCTAGATACTGCCTATGAAATATTGTCAACACAGAAAACATGGAGCTTTCACTGACAAATCCAATGTGATCTGTCTCCTATTTTGTTTATCAGCAGCAACAATTACCCTGTGAAAGGCAATGGCTTCACTAATAATGCATGCAAATAAATGAATCATTGCCAAGCACAGAACAGTACTGAGTTTGGCATTGCATTATGCTGTATAAAGCTGCTTGCCCTCCTCTTGGGGCTGTAAAAAGAACAACAGTAAATCCAGTTACTGGAAATTGAGCCTCTTGTATTGGCAGCAGATTCATTTTCCCCCATAATATTTCTTGCTGGCTTCCTAGCATTGACAAATCAACTTCAAAGAAGGGCTGTTTTATTCATGGAATGTTATCACCTTCTAAATATTCAAGCAACAAATGAAAGGATACAGACCCAGAGTGCATACATATACATTTCTGTTCTCTTCCAGGAAATATTTAAACCAGCATAGGTCAAACATGCACATTATCCAACTACATGCTTGCTTCAAATTAATGTCTCCATTTTCTTTCTAGATTACAATATGCAACAAAAGAGTAGTGATGAAAATATAATCCAAAAGGCCAACATCTGGCAATAACAGTTCTTACCCCTATCCAACAGTTCCGATAGTTGTCACAGCTGAGAAAAACATGAAAGCCAAATATTTGATTCAGCTAATTCCAAACTAAAAATGACTAATCTGGGAAATGTATGTATGGAATGGGAAGTGGAACAATACTTCCCAGGCTCTTTTGACCTTTATAATGAAACTTGGAACTGTGTGGTATTTGAGATTGTCATCTGGATGACCATCATGTGGGAGTGCTGTTTCATTACAAGCAGAGCAACCATTTCATTCCAGCCTGGACTTCCTAAATACTTTGAAAAAGCTAGTGGTCAACTAGCATTCTACCTACTGAAATAGTGAAACATTTATTCAGGGTTACCTAAAACAATTCTTAGTGGTTATGACTGATGACAGCTTTTTGATTAAAAAGGAAAGTTCATAAAAATTAAAGGAGAAAGAAACATCAAGAGTCAGGAGGCATCAGAGACACCACATATCTAAACAATCAGGCACTAGAAACTAACAATAGGAGAGTTCTCTCATGGCTATGTCCTGGTTGGGAATTTCTAGGATGCTTTTTCCGGGCTGGCTACTGTCAACATATCCTGGTCTTATCTTACAAGGCCTACTTTATGTTTGGTATTTCTCATCACAACTATTATAAGTTTGATATATTGCAATATCCGTGTTGCACTAGTACATCTTTTAAACTGAATCCAATGTATTTTTATTCTATTTTTTTATTCCCCCCCTTTAAGCCATTGTTTGCTGTGCTGAGGAAATGGATGGTCCCAAAATGTAAGAATACAGAATTAACTCATCTAAAAGAGTACAGAAATGTCCCTAACATAAATAGATACTGAAAATCCTGGAGATATCTGAGTAGGTTGTTAGTAAACATACAGTGGTATCTCTGATAACGAATTTAATTGGTTCTCAGAGGCAATTTGTTATCCAAAAAATTTGTTATCCGAAACGTGGTTTCCCATTGAAATGAATGGGAAACTGATTAATCTGTTCCGGAGTTCTGGAAAAAGGCAAAAAAGCTGGGTCTGGGTCTCCAGACCTCTTTATAAAATGCACTTTAAAGGCTTGCAGTGCTGGAACACCCTCCAGAACATCCCCCTGCAGTGCAATGCAAACATGGACAAGAGAAACCAGCAAGACTACCCCAGCCTGTTTCCACACAAAGTGCAATGGGAAAAAATGCAAACAAACAAACATAAGCAGGAAGAAAAATACAGCCCATTTTTGCCTGCAGAGCAATGAAAAAAGACTGCAAACACAGAGAAATGAAACTAGCAATACTACCTCAGCCTCTTCCAGCCAAATATGCAAAGAAAAGTAGTGCAAAAAATTAATAAAAGCTAGCTCCCTATCTAACCACGTTCGAAAGGTCCAAATCCCTCAGAAAAACATGTCTAGAATGGCTCCAAAACATTATGAAAAAATTGCTCCAACTCCGTCCACCCCTCCACAAACTATGCATCCTGCAATGCATGCAAGGTGCACATTTTTTGCAAGGCATTATGAAACATTTGTTATCCAAGGCAGTCCATAGGGAACATTTGCTGTCCGAGGCAGCCCTATACCTGGAAATTTCCATTTGTTATCCAAAAAAATTGTTATCTGAGGCATTCTTTATCCGGGGTATTGCTGTATCTTAGTTATAGCCCACTTGGGCTAATACAACATGTTCTGCATAATGCTGCCTTTGAAAAATATTTGAAACTAACATTGGTACAAAATAATGTAGCCAAAGTGTTGATTGGTACCTGTTACAGGAAGCAACAACATCCGTATTATAACAAATTGACTGGCTACTAGTCTGTTCCTTGATTAAACACATAGTGGTGGTTGGTTGTATGACCTATAGAGCCACGTAGGACTTGAGCTCAGAGACTATATTGAGAACTTTATTCTCCCATATAAGCCTGCCTGGGATTCAAGATATTCAAAAATATATTCAAAAAGTATCAACAGCTCAACATATCAACAGACCCTGGCCAAATCTTCCTTCCCACCATCTCTACTAATCAACTTTCCCTCTTCTTCCCCCTCCTCTATCCACCCTCTCCAACTCTATATGCTACAGCCAATGAATATATGGTATGAAATGTATATCCCATCACATATTATATTGTACACCTCATTCTGTGGCTATAGGTCTGAAGAAGTGGACGTGTCCACAAAATGTTACATTAAAATATGAAAGTTAGTCTTTAAGGTGCCACATGTTTTGTGTCTTTTGTTTTTTTTTCTTTGATTTTTGCCAAAAAAGTCCTTCTGCAGATCTACAACTCTCAGAAGCACTTTGAAGAGGGAAGTGAGAAAGGACTTTCCTTGGTAGCACTTCCAGCTTTTGGAATGCTGCAAAGAGAAAGTAGATTTGCTCCCTCTACTTTTTTTATTTAAAAAAATATTAAAATTCCTTATTGCGTTTTTGTTTGATCGATTACTTTTTTATATGCTTAATATGAGTTACCTTAATTTTTAGTATGTAGGACAATCTGAATAAGGTATTTTTAAAATCTCTCAAAGCATGTCACTTGCTGCAGTTCATAATTTTGATCTGGCCATTAAGGTAACAGTGGCCTTCCTACTGTTTCAGGTATGTATGGATGAAGGGGGGGGGGTCCTACTGAGAACTGGAATACCTTTACCAACTTAACTCCCCATGCCAAGTTCCATTTCATGTTTTGCAGTCAATCTTTGGAGCAATTCAGTTCACACGTAAAAGGCACTTAGCTTCAGTGTGACCTATTCCATGCTGCACTTGAGCAATCCTGTTCATATGGGATACGTTTCTTTTTCAATGAGAAGGATTCTAACAGCATTTCAGATTGCTGCAGTTTCTCTCCATTTCAAATACTGATGCCCTTTTCCCTGACTTTGCCACTTGCAAGCTGTGGTGACTTTCCCCTCTTTTTTGTTCGTCTTTCCCCCCTCCCCCAAGAAGTCAGCCCTGTATCAGATACAATGCAAGTAGCAAAGGCAGCTCTAATGTATTAGAATTGTGCTGTGTCTATATATATATATAGAACATGGAAATAGAGGCGGTTTCTGAACTGTCTCTTTTAGTGTCACAAACTACTGCATACGTCACAGGGTTGTCATCCCATCTCTCTTTGGGAATGGATTACCCATGCACATGGACTGTACAACAGGATAATCAAGAGTGCTCCTAGTTGCACGAAATAAACTGCAGTCCTAGCACTGTTCCAGAAAGGAGCTCTCAGTAGGGGTAGGTTGGATTGCTCTGACTGAAAACATATTTGGTCGCTGGAAATTAAGGTAGACCAAACAACACCAAAAGTGAACCAGAAAGTGAGCTACATGTCTGTCTGATTGCCCTCTTGGTTGGATTTTCTTGGTAAGTTTTCACTTACATATAAATTAAACCAGAGAGCACTGTGATGAATTTTTACAGTCAGCTCAATGACTCAAACACTTTTCTGGGTGCCACTGTGAATAACTTCCCTTCTCAATTTTCACAGCTATTTAGTATATTTAGATGTTCTACATCTTTGTCATGGCTGAATCCTGCATTTCTCCTGCCAGTATGCATGCAATTGAAGCCCACCCATTACAACAATTTCTCTTCAAAACGTGTGCCTGGTTTCATTCTCCACCTTGAGATCAATCAGAGCAGTTTTGCCTGGAAGACAAAGTAGGCTCCCTAAACTAAATTACTATTGAGCTGGCTCAAGGCTGACTCAGCCTTTTATCCTTCTGAGGTTGGTAAAATGACTACCCAGATCGCTAGGCTATGTGTGTATAATGTATAGTATAGCCTGCATAATAGCATACAAACTGCCCAGAGAGTGCCTTTTTTGGGGGGGGGGGGGTTATATAAGCAGCACAGTTTGCTCTGCTATTGAGATCCAGTATTTTACCCACAGTGACTGTGTTGAGGAGACTTCCCCTCTTGAATGTATCCAGTGTGTTTGATACTAGGAGCTGTTTGGTTTCCATGCTGATAACTCCCTTGGTATGCTTTTCCAAATCCGTCCTATTATGTTTATATCCATAGATGATCATATCCTGCTGCTTCTCGCCATTTTCAATTTTACATTACGCCGGCTATATCTATGTTTTATTTTTAAACCAAGCATTCCAAGTCTTGAAGTCCCTTCTTGGTTTAAGAAACTTCAAGCATTAATACATTAATACTTGAACACAGCGCTGCTCTCCAGATGCCTCTGGCCCATGGATTTGCATTACTGGCCCCTTTGACTAACAGTTATAATTGATTTTATCCCTGGGTCTTATTTCTGCCGAGATACCATGGAGGATCTGAATATAGTCCTTCTACTACATCCCTAACCAAACCAGAAGCTTCCATGCATCTTTTTCCAATTCATAGTTTCCTTTCATACTTCTTTATGAAAAAGGTAGTTAAAACACCAATAAAACTGTAAAAAAAATCACCTAAAAACTTCAGAGGTTATGTGAAGGTGAGAGAAAAGTGTTTTTGAAAACACACATATGGAATCTGATTGAATTTCCCATTCAAATGAGGCTGGATTCAATTTTATATCTAAATTAATTAGCAGCATTACACATTTTAGAAAATCATATGATGGATAATCAGACGAAATGTAACTCAACAGTTACATAACAAGTAAAACAAAGATAGCTATACATATTATTTGTCTATAAAATATGGAAAAACTTGAACTGTCAAGGAGTAGATAAATAAACCTATCAGTTGTAGATATTGTAGAGATCAGTATGAATCGACAATGATCATTCGGTTCCAAAATATATTCTACTAGTAGTAATACTGTACTACAATTCATCTAAGGAGGAATTTCTGCTTTTTTTAAAAAATGCCTCTAGCTTGCTTTCAGTCTTTCTTTTATTTCTCAGCTTCTAACTGTTCTTACCAACTAGCAGCACTTAAAACTCCAACTTCTCAAGACTGTTGTTGACCCATCTTTCCCACTCAGAAAGAATTGCTCAGAAGATCAGAGCCTCCCATATATCACAGAGGTGTATTAATATGCCATTCCAGGATTAGCCAGAGCCTAACAATTTTGCAGTAGTTTTAAAATACTTAGAACCGCACAATACAAATATTTTAAAAGAGCAAATAAGATTTCAGATACCCAGATTGTGACTAGCATTTCAACTGACATTCAGCCTAGAAAGATCATCTACTTCTTTAACAAACTACACATGTACCAGAAAGTATTTCTGTAGCTTGTCAATCAATGACGAATATTAAAATATGTAAGAAGATTTATTTTCCCATCCTTTTACCACCAAAACAACTAATCAAATCTTGTTGGGTTTTAAACAGGTAACTTTATTTTTGCTTCCTTTTCGATAACAATGCCAACCCCACAAATCTGTATTTGCTTGAAGACTCACCCGTTTAATTAGCCTTATGTATGTATGTATGTATGTATGTATGTATGTATGTATGTATGTAT